>OY288289.1:73628608-74133608 GCA_958450335.1 Hibiscus tridactylites | reverse complement strand
AGAGAAAGCTAGTGATTTGGTTTTGCTTGTTGTTACTGATGCTTGGTGTTGGTTCCGTTGTTAAAGATTTGTGTCGATCAATTGAAATCAATTTAACTTCATTAATTGTTGCTTCTTCTCCAAAGTGAACATGAAACTTGAGACTTGACAGCTAAGTTGTCATGGAAGAAATTTTTTGGGAGATTTAAGTTTATCAACCTTGCTTTCTTTAACCAGACATAAGAGGGTGTCTTCTTGCCCAAAAAAGACTTCAAATTACACCTGGTAGCATGTAGCTTAATTGTCTTGCTTCCGACAAAAAGAAAGTTCGAATAAGTGAGAAGAAGAGCAGTGTAGACGAAGACTTAACATGTAAAGCTATGAAGAAGAAGAATAAAAGTAAAATGAAGAATACTTACTTTCGATTAATGTCTCGCCTAAGTCAGAATGAATGGAGAATGCTATATTCTGTGAAACAGCTCACTATGCATTTGTAATTCCAGTCATCCGTTTTCTTATTCAAGAAGAAGAAAGAAGAAAAGTAGGGAAAATGAAGAAGTTCTTTCTGCAGCAAGAATCAGCTCAGGTATCCTATTTCAGCTCACTATGATTGCATATTTTAGAATCAAATTAATGAACATCAAGAAGATTTAGAGCATGGTGAATGTTAAGCATTACCATGCAGTTAATTAGTTTTGGATTAGTTTAGAGTCAGTTAGTTTGTTGGATTGTTGAGTTTAGAACCTCAAGCCTATATAACAAATGTAAATGGGGCTTAAGAAAGTACTGATTGTATTTCATTCTTTTATTAATGAAAATTTCCCTTTTTTCAGTATTCTCTCGTGTTCAACTTTAAACCACCGTTCATCTCCCTCACTCACAAATCACCACCGTCAGTCACATTTTCGTCATCGATGTCGCCATTCTCACATAGATATCCTCACGAGCCACGACACTAGTTTTCTGATTTGATTCTATCGGTGGTCATATAAAAGATTGATCCCTACTCGTTTGATGGTTTGTTAGTCGATGTAATTAAAACTGTGAGCGGAGCAATCTACCTGATAGTTTGGTTCACTCATCATTCTTTTTTATCCCGTAAAGCGTCTCGTTTAGCTAAAGACAATGAGTTTCATGATGGTTTCTGAATTCAGATAGTATGTTAATCTCTACAAAAAAGTTTTTATACCTTTATATAAAATTTTTAGTGGACTAATCTCTTTTTTCCTCTCTTTTAGATGCATTCTATTTGTAGTATTTTTTATAATGTATAATAAAATTCAAATGTAATTGTTCAAAAAATTACAAATAATAACAATAACCATTTTCTTACCTTAGTATAAAGTAGATATGTCCAAGGTCAGATTACTAATCAAATTTGATAGGTTTGGTCCAACTCAAGTTTCATTATCTGATAAAAAGAATTAAATAAAATAAATTTTAATTCAATTAGTATGAATAGGGGTACTTATTGAGCAAGTCGATCGCGATCGATTCATGCTCGTTAAAAAATTTTGTTACTCAACTCGTTGTTTGTTAAGCTCGATAAAATTTTGCTCAACTCATACTCAATGAAAAATTGTGATGCTTGTTAAGCTCGTCAAAATTTTTACCTTGTTTTTTTAAATATAGGTAAAAGCTAGTAATATTATTAGAATTTAATATAAACATAGAAATTATAAAAAGAATGTGAGTTCTGAGGAGTTAAATAAACAAATTTGTCATGATCGAGTTATAGATGAAGTCGATATTTGAGTGTGAGACTTCTTATAACATAATTTTTTAAGGTGGCCACCAAAAAATCATAAAATTATTTATATAAAAAACAACGAGTTGCTCACGAACTGATCTAGTCGAGTTGGACTTTGCTCGACTTGACTCGCTAAGATTTCAAGTCGAGCTCGATTTTGAGTTGAATCAACTCAAATTGAGCATTAATTGAGTTTTGATAAAATCGAGCTCAAGTTATTTGCGAGCTGCTCAACTCAATACGTACCAATATCAAATTACTCTTTTGTTTTACTTAATCTTACTTGATTTAAGACTTTAAGTTTAAATAAGATAAATTTTAATTGGGCTCGTATCAAAATTGAGACTACTCATAAAGTTTGATAAGTCTGATCCGCTTAAGTTTGAATGAGGTAAATTTTAATTCGGTTCAAATTATAATTTTAATAATAAATAATTATTTGATATATTAGCGATAAAATTTTTTATACATATGTTGGATTTAAAGTTTAAAGTTAAGTTTAGAATTTATGATACGTTGTTAGAATTTAGAGTTTATTGTTAAAATTTGTGATTTAGAATTAAAATTTAAATCTTTTAACTTTATTACCCAAAACTTTAAACATTAAATTGAAGGAAAATACTTTGATGCACAAGCTGTGTAAACTTTAGTTTACACAAGCCCTTTAATTTTAGGGTTTAGAGTTTAGGGTTTTATGTTAGGGTTTAGGGGTTTAGTATGTAGGGTATATAATTTAAGGTTTATGGTTAGAATTTAGAGTTTAGAGTTTAGGGCTTAGGGTTTAGGGTTTAGGTTGCTAGGGTTTGTGATTTAGATTTTAAATTTTATAAAAGGATTGTGTAAAAAAAATTTACACAGCTTGTGCATCAAAATAAAACCCTAAATTGAAACTATGGATCCTAAATTTAAATCTTTAAATCATAAATTCTAAATTCAGTCTCATTCAAAATATATATATATATAACGAGTGTATTAAATAATTTTCCTTTAATAATAAGCTTGGGAAAGATGGGTAGTAAGGTAATTAGGGTAGGTAGTGTGGATTTGTGTACAAAAGGGGAAAAAAATTGGTTTCACGCCCGCTATCTTCCTCCCTTTAGCTTTCTTCTCTACTTAAACCTCCTTATCCATGGAAGAGGAAGATAAAAAAGAAATGCAATTACTCCCCACTGCTCTTGCCAGACCCGGTTCTTCATCCCTAAGATATCGATCGACCACGGCGGCAACAATGAATGATCAACACGAAGAGCCTTCATCACTTGACTTGCAACTATCAATCAATCGAAAGCCAATTCCATTGAACTGCGTTACCTCGGAAGGTCTCATTCATGGCTTGGACTGCCTGGAGTCGTTGAGATGGCAGGCGGCTGAGCAAATCCGATTGGCAGCTATTGAAAAGGCTTATGCAGAGAGAGTTAGGGAGCTGACGAAGAGGGAAATGGAGATGGCTCAGTCGGAATTCGCAAGAGCTAAGCATGTGTGGCAAAGAGCAAGGGAAGAAGTTGAAAGAGCTGAGGAAATGAAGGAAAGAGCAAGGTCTACGTTCATGGAGATTACTTGCCAATCTTGCAGGCAAAGGTTCAGACCTTAATACATGTTTCCCGGGTGTCGGATAGGATTATGTGTTATGTTCGTACCCTAGCTTGTTTAATTGTGGGTATCTGCGTTTTATTCCATACCAAGTCTGTTTTTGAATTCTGAACATGTTTTGCTTAGCCTTAGGGTTGAAATAAAATCAAAATCGATTTTAATCTTAAAATTTCAGTTAGATTTTTGTATTCTGAGAATGAGATGAATCATCAAGCTTAAGAGCAAGAAGTTCCCAAATGAATTTATATATTTAGTTGGCCGTCATGCAAAACTTGAATCTCATACCATTTTAGCTTCTGTGAATACAAAATTATAGTACTAGGGTAAAAGTTAAAAAATAATCATGCATATCCCACACGAACAAAAATCTCTGCCACTAATTATGCTCTTTTTATGTCTCACACTAAAATATATTTAAAAGTTAAATTTTAAACTCTAATTCTAATTTTTACGTTCTAAACCTTAAACTCCACACTCTAAAAATGTACACTACCCCTAATTTCCTAAACTCTAACCACCACCCCTAACCTTAAATTCACTATTTTAAAGTGGGGATACCAAAGGGGCATGGTTAGGGGAGACCTTAGCTGGAGTTGGAGTTTAAAACTCATCAAAGCTGGCACATAAGTTGAGAAGCTTTGATATTAATGAAAAGGAAAGTAACTTCATGAAGAACAAGACAGAAAACCAGTTGGATTCAACTTGGTTCATCAAAAACCAAACCCGCCCACTACCCATGTCTGGGATCCAACACATTTTCCATCTGTCTGTCTGAAATAGTTAAAAGCTTTCAAGCTGTGGATTTGAATTAGTCACCTTCAAAGATTACTCATTTACAGATCATCTTCAGTAATTAACGCACTGGTTTCAACAATTCTCCCAATACAATTATAATCAGCATCAAAATAACATAAATATCAGACCATAGTGACGTGTTAACAGTAGAATTGTAGATTCCTTGTCTTGTACAGTTTATTTGGTTACAATCATAGAAACGCAACCACCATGAATTCTTGCATAAAGTTGATGGAGCAGTATGCACATTGCAGGTGTAGGACAAGGGTATCCAAAACAATCAAACTTGTTATTATGAACAAAACTAACGTTTGTCTTTTCACCTTTGTACACATATGTCTGGTGAACAGCTGAAGTATTAAACTTTGATTCCTGGTCTCCCTCTACTTTAATCATCTATTTCAGTTTAGTTTTCATATTTTTCTTGATTTACCCTTATATTTTTATTTTGTTTACCAATTTACACCACTGCTTCCGCCGTTAGAAATACAATATACGACATGATCCATGTTAGAAGTTGTCACCTCTAATAAAACTAAGTTTTTATAAATATATATCAAAAAATATTTTTTTTAGAATTTATATCTTTTTAATTATAAGCATGTTTAATTTATTCTTTAAAAAATTAAAATTTCATGAAACGTTATAAATGTAAAAATCAGAGAATGTTGAAAAATCAGAAAAATATAAAAAAATTCCGACCTTTTAAAAAGAAATTTTGGACATTTAAAGATATTTTATTTAGTATGATTGTTTTTTTTTTTAAAATTAACATAGAATTCAAATAAAATCATAAGAATTTAAAGAATATAAAATAAGAATTTTTTTTTTAAAAGAAGATATTTTTAGTGACCTAAAGAAAAGAAAAATCGAGGGGCAAAAATATGAGTAAAATACGGATGTTATTGTATCGATTTATTATCGCTCGGTCACGGATGACAGTCGACTAAAGGCAGCAATTGAATTGAGATTAAGGTTATTTTGTAAAAAAATGAGAAAGATAAACAGATTAAAAATTCAATTCAAAAAGATTAGTGTTATAATTAAAACTTTTATGACTAATTGATCAAAACAAGATAACGCCTAAAACTCATAACTAAAGTTATAATTTATTCTAAACTCCTGTCTTTGGGCCAACCTTGCTTGATGTACTATTTAATCAATTTAAAAAACTATAATAAGTGAAAACAAAATTTAAACCCTTCAATCAATTTAAGGTTAAAATGAGTAAAAAATATCATAATCCAACTCAACTCAACTCATAAACAAAATCATTTACAAAAATTCACTAATTTTATTAAATGAGATACATTCGAAATTATAATGAAAGTTTATAACTTAGTAAACAAAACACCTAAATCCATATATAATCTTAGTAAACAAAACTAGCGGCTCGAGATCAAAAGAGGACCATACAAGGAAAAGGTAAGAACCTATCTCAAAGACTCGAAATAAAAGAAGAATACAAACATCACCAAAAACGATGATGATAGGTAAAATCATCAACAAATAACATAAAAATACATATTACGATGAAGGTTCGTTGACAAAAAGGTCATTACCACAACTTAATCGCGAATCAAACAGTAGATGTAATCGCGTATCCAGATCCAGTTTGAAGGTCAGAGACAGGAAGATCAACATCATAATGAATGGAGCACCATCATGATCAGTTGTGGCGTCGTCAGATTCACCCCTAATAGAAATAAAAATAAACATCAAAACAATAGAGAAAAGCGTGTCATAAAGATAAATTCATTAAAATAAAAAACTAAAAAAAACTAAATAAATAAATGAAAAGGGGCGACCGACGGTCGACAAACAACCTAAAACTATTGTCCCCGCCGGCCATGGATTAAACAAGAATGAGAGCGGCACTTAGAGAGAAAAGGAAAGCTAGGTTAAACTCAAATGCTGAGTTTTTATACATTTGAATGCTGAAATTTAATATACCACACCACATGCTTGTTTGAGCCATGAATTATGCAAGGGATTGTTTATAATCATTACATATGACATTTTATGATTGTTTGATACGTTTTGTTTTGGGCCTATATCCATAACTAATACTCTAAATAATAATTTTAAAAAATTACGTTAGCATATAAACATATCCATACATTTGTAATTAAAGTATTTTTGCATTTAATACAATGTATATTTTATTAAAAAATTATAAATATATACAAATATTAAAAATCTTGATATATTCGAAACAACATTATAGCATACCGATATTGATACATACCTGTACTAGTACCAAAAAAAAATACGTCCACCCGTATACTACTCACAACCTTGTGTGACACCCCATCTAATATTTGTTGTTTTACAGCAGAACAAAAGAAGGGCGTTACTCTACATGAACCGTCTGGGAAGAACAAAAACTTGTGGAATTGGATTCACCGGAGATCCTAAAGTTCCATAATCTCCCCTTGGCAGAGACCATGTTCTCTTCACACAGGAATTCCCAAGAAAACCATTTTTCGATCGTCCGATGAACGTCATGCACCACGACATCGGTCGTATTCCCGGCGGCTCTGGCCAACATGCTGGCAGTGTAGATAGTTGACATCCTGCCCGGAGCTTCCAGCGTGTCCCCAATCGGTCCGTCCACCACCACCACATCCCATTTAAGCTCGTACACTTGTTTTGGTAAATTCCTCAATGCCAATTCGCAACTTGATTGCTGCAACAGATTTATGCTTGGGGTGCAAGCTGGATTTCCCCTGGCATGTTTGAGTAGCTTGTATGCCTTCTTAGCAGGTACACGGTACTTAACCTTATAAATCTGATTCCGGTTAGAATCGGATTTGACTTTGCTTATCTTGTAATGATCATCCTCGAGAAAAAGAGTGATCCCTCCTGCATTTATCGAGGAGAGATCGAGGTACTGTGATTGAAGGCCGAAAACAAGAAGGTTACAAGGTGCTTTACGAGTAATGAGATTCGAAACAAGCATGAATTCCTTGGGGGCGAGAAGGGTCGCATTGGCTGCGTTCGATCGGATCTTATTGCATTCGGCAGGCGATGAACACTCCCGTTGAAGCGATGACGACAAAGCAGCGGAACGAGACCAAGAATCTGAATAAGTAATTGCGAGTTTGAGAAGTCTGAGGACGGAAAAACATGAGAGGATGAAAATAAGCGCAGGTAGTAGTTTCCTTCCAGGGAATTTCATTGTTGGAACCCTGAATCAAGTCGAGTGAGAATGCATTTTGTTGGTATATTGTTTTACCTTTTCCTTGCACCTTACAGCCTACAGGCAGTGTAATCACATGTTGATTGAGGAACAAGTAATGGCCGATTGCTTTGGTTTCAAGTGTTGAGCTTTTTCCTTTGTTATTATGATCAGCTGTCAGTAAAGCCACCTAATTGATTCCTGCCACATTGCAGTTAGGTTTGGTGTTCAATCATTTTATAAACTTTTTTTTGAACATGTTAATTGGTACCATTTTGTAAATTACATATTTTTATCAAATGTTTATAACATTTAATACTTATTAATAGCATATTGTATGTGAAATGGTAAGGTTTTGGCAGGCATTGGAAGGCCTGGTTATGGTTTGGGATCCTATTTAGGAGGTTTTCAGCCTGAAAATCTCAAACCATAGCCTCGAAAGCCCAAACCAAGATGTACAGATATGGATAGCCTTTATTTGCAGGAGGATTGTGACATTTCGTTGCAATTTGAGAAAATGCTTTAGTTATGCTATTTGGACTGAATCAATTTTAAGATTTTACATAATCAGTTATTGAATTCATCCATAAATCATTACTTAGTAATTAGTTTACTTATTTCTATTCAAAAAAAAGTTTTACTTATTCATATTTCCATTTAGTTTTTAACTTCGTTAGATTCTGGAAAATTATTTAACCCTCGTAGTACAAGGGGTTGCTGTGGTGTAGTGGTTATCATGTTAGCTTTATACGCGAAAGGGCAGCAACATATTTGTTCATTGAACAAGTGTTTCTTCATCCTAAAACACTCCGGTTCAGCTGACATGTTGATTCTGGAATCTTGTTTTATGCTTTGATTGCACCTCATTTGCATAGGTGGAGCCTGAACCAAACAGTCTGCAATGCCCATATAAATTCCAAAGGCATCCCCGTCGATTTTATCAGTAAGATTCGGTTTAACCAATGTTAAAATTGGGGCCAAATCAAATCTTGTTCATGTCTTAATTGGACTGACTTCAACTACAAAAGCTTTGATTTAAGACTTGACTCCTATCAATTCTTCAATGATAATGGCACGCGGTTTTAGTCATGGTGCCAATGAGAAGAAGTAAATTTGGCAACAAATGATTTGTGTGTAGTAGTTGTTGGTATTGCTTTCAATTTGATTCTCTCGTTGCCATTATTGATCCTACATATCCACTAAATCCCAATGGTAGAGATCAGTTATTTTCATATAATTGCTCAACTAAATTGCCTATAAAGGTCTAATCGATGGCCAAGTTTTGTAAGAATGGGCTATGCCCTACAATAGAATAGAACCAGCGGTTTAGGACCATTGTTCCGATCATCACTACCTGAATTATTAATTCATGTGAATGGAAATCATCTGCCCCAAAGTATGCCCCTATTTGTGTCTCCACTTTAAAATAGTGAGTTTAGAGTTAGGGTTTGGGGTTTAAGGTTAGGGCTTAGGGTTAGGGTGTAAGAAATTAGAGGTAGGGTGTATTTTTTAAGGTTTAGGGTTTGGGGTTTAAGATATGAAAATTAGGGTTATGAGACAAGATTTAATTTTTAAGTATTTTTAGACAGAGGCATAAAAGGAAGCATAGTTAGGGGCAATAGATTTTTACCCAATACTCATCATAAAATTCTTATGTTGTTAATTATCCTCTTGATTAGGGGTAAAGTCAAAAATTCTAATAATAAGGAGATATTTCGATTTCAACTCGGAGATTATGTTAAAAAAATTAATATAAAATTAAAATATAAAATTCAAAGGTGTAAAGAAAAATTATTATATATCGTAAAAAAACTCAAACTTTTATGATTTCCTCATTCCTATACACTATAATTGTTTTGTAATAACACAAACAATTAAAATATATTAAGTTACAATTGCAATCATTATAAACACAAATGCACATTTAGTACTCAATATATATCTTAATAAAACTCGTATATTATATAGTCATATTTAAATCAAAATAAAATCATAACTGAATTCACACGTACATAAATTTATGTTTGATTATACTCACAACTTCAACCTGACAAGACTTTTTTATGTTCATAATTTTTTTAATTTTTTTGATAAGACGCGTATACTAGGGATGCTTAACGAGTTGAGCAGCTCGTGAGCTGCTCAAACTCGACTCGATCAAAATTTGGTAAACGCTCGGTTCGGATTAGCTCGACTCGAACTCGACTCGAAATCTTAACGAGTTGAGTCGAGCAAAGTCTAACTCGACTCGATAAGTTCGTGAACAGCTCGTTAATTTTTTAAAATATTGTTTTAGTAATTGCAAGATTGGTTAAGTATCATTGAACCTTTTTTTTTTTCAAGAATGCTTTTAATATGTTAGTTTAATGTATTTGTGGATTGTTACTTTAGTTTTAATATGTTAGTTTGGCGAACTTGTGGATTGTTACTTTAGTTTTAAGAGAAAATAACACCGGTGGTCCCCTAACTATCACCGTTCTCCTGTTTTGGTCCTCAAACTATGTTTTTCGGCAAAATTGTCCATTCTGTTACATAATTCTCTTGTTTTGGTCCCCGATGTTAAATAACTAACGTTTTGGCTGACGTGGCATTTTTAATATTTTTAATCATTTCTCTCCCCTTTTATAATATTTTTATTTCATTTTATTCACTCAATCATGTCGTGACAAGTGTCACTACCCTATTACTTGGAAAAACTCCCAAAATCCTTAAAAATGCATTGGTGTCGTTGGGATTCAAACCCAAGACCACCAACGCATAAGGCATGCATGTGAGCCAACTATGCTAGGCTGGTTACCTGATTCAAGTCTACTAACATTTATATTTAAGTTGTACAAATTAACCCAAAAAAACCTAAAAATACAATTGGTGTAACCGGGATTTAAACCCAGGTAACTAACATGGAAGGCCAACATGTAAACCAATTACACTAAGCCAACTATTTGATTTAAATTTTCTAACATTTATATTTAACCTATACAAATTAGAGACAACACATTCAAACGCAATACCTTATTGAAAAAAATTTAAATATTTAACCACCAAGTTAAACTAATAAATTGTGTTATTTTTAAATTAAATATATTTAACTAAATTATGTTTAAAATTAAAATTTCAAACTAATTTTTTTTACTTTGATTGATAATAACAAAACTAATTAAATATTTATTACTATAAAATTATTATAAATTAATATTTATTTATTATATTTAATATATTATTTATTATAAAATTAATATTTATTAATAATATAAGAGAAGAGAGAAATGATTAAAAAATATTAAACTACTAATATTTATTAATAATATATTAAATATAATAAATAAATATTAATTTATAATAATTTTATAATAATAAATAAATATTTAATTAATTTTGTTATTAAAAAAATAGTTTGATTTTTTTAATTTTAAACATAATTTAGTTAAATATATTTAATTTAAAAATAGCACAATTTATTAGTTTAACTTGGTGGTTAAATATTTAAAATTTTATCAATAAGGTATTGTGTTCGAATGTGTTGTTTCTAATTTGTATAGGTTAAATATAAATGTTGGAAAATTTAACCAAATAGTTGGCTTAGTGTAATTGATTTACACGCTGGCCTTCCATGCTAATTACCTGGGTTTGAATCCCGGTGGCATTAATTGTGTTTTTAGGTTTTTTTGGGTTAATTTGTATAGCTTAAATATAAATGTTAGTAGACTTGAATTAAGTAACCAGCCTAGCATAGTTGGTTCACGCGTATGCCTTATGTGTTGGTGGTCTTAGGTTCGAATCCCAATGACACCAAATGTATTTTTAAGGATTTTGGGTTTTTTTTCCAAGTAATAGAATAGTGACACGTGTCACGACATGATTGGGTGAATAAAATTAAATAAAAATAATATAAGAGGAGAGAGAAATGATTAAAAAATATTAAAAAAATGTCATGTCAGCAAAACCGTTAGTTATTTAACGTCGGGGGACCAAAACATGAGAACTATGTAACAGAAGGGACGAGTTTGCCAAAAAACATAGTTTGAGGACCAAAACAGGAGAACGATGATAGTTAGGGGACCACCGATGTAGTTTTTCTTAGTTTTAATATGCTAGTTTGGTGTATTTGTAACCCCCTCGTCCCGGTCTGGCCGGATGACCGGTCTGAGTGAGCCACACGGAAAAAACCGAAGCGAAACGCGTTAAGGTTCCCCATCGGTTAGTAACCCTATTTTTTTCCTTTCGTTTTAATCCTGACTAGAGGCGTATTAAATTCTAAGTGATCACGACAGCGGAAAACATTCATAAGAGAAACACGTTCGAAACACCACTACACATTACAGTCCATTTTAAGCTTATAGGGTAGGCCGTATCGATACTCCAATCAAGGGTGTCGATACGCCTTGACTTGGTCAACCCAAACAATCAACTCGAAGATGACCGTATCGATACAGCCCTTGGGCGTATCGATACGCCCTCTTCAGTTAACATCTCGCGGTCAACGAGATAAACCCGTACCGATACACCCCAACACCGTATCGATACGCCAAAACCCCACCAATTTCTCAGAATTCCAGTGACTAAAAAGGTATCGATACCCCCCCCCCGTGTATCGATACGCCAAACCAAAACTGAGCTCTGCATGCAAGATCGTATCGATACGGCCTTAGGCGTATCGATACGCCTGCTCTGCAATACTCCAATTTCAGCAGAAACTCTCAAGAATCCCAACTCTAGATGCATACAGGGACTCTCTAAGCCACATACAAACATTTAAGCAACATTCTACTACCAAGGGAAACAATCGAAACAAGTAGCAAAGCATCCAAACATAGCATTCACACAAAAGGGGTAATTTAGCATATATGGTCATATATGAAAGTTCAAAAGACCAAAAAGGCACAAGTTAAGCATATGAGGTTTGCACTCATCAACAAGGCAATCTAAACACCTAAAGGGCATGCCATCACACACAACCATTCACCAAGGCATATCATGCTTTACAAACCATAGTCAAATCATGATCATCAACACACATAAATGAGTCATACAAGCTCATACAAACACCCTTGCCACATTGCTAAACTACTACAAAATTTTGAACCGTACTTGAACCACAAAACTTGGAAATTCTTTCTTGCCTTGCTCTGAGCTAACACCGCACTGATGATCTGCATTGTTGAACATTGAGAGCGTAAGTTATAAGCTTAGTGAGGATGCTCTAAAACCGAAAACATCAACAATGCAGGGTTCAAGCATGTATTCCCTAAATCTCATATCTAAGATGCATAGATGAATTTCACAAGTAGACCTAGCTAGTCTTTCAAGTGGCATAATATGACATCTTACATCATACTAAGCTCAAACATCAATATCAACATCATATAGCCACATCATATATCACAATTATATGAACAAATTTAATTGGCTACTATTAATTACTCGGATGTGCGGATTTAACCTCAACAATCACTTTACTTCGGTGGAATTACACTCATCACCGGACCTTGCATGTGCGGGATTCCACTCATCGCCACATGCCCTACGGATGGGATTCCACTTATCATATCGTAGAAATATATAAAAGTTTCCGGTGATATATTACATCACCGTACTCCTCCTTGATGACTTAACGCCATCAAGGAACGTACGTTTTGACTCAATTTTTGTGCACACTAATCCTAATGATCGATCATTTACAACCGGTAATTTATTTAGTGCCAATTTTCATAACCACATCACATATCATCAACCACATCTCATGCTCATCACATATATACATTTCATGATATACATGCACCAATTCAACCACATTTCACAAGAGCATATATAGGCAAACACAATAACATTTAATGGAATCAATGGATAGAATTAACAACTTGAAATAAAGAAATGGCCTACCAAGCACATTCCACGCACACTCTACACACACTCGAACCAAACTTTAAAACAAGTTTGAAACCACTCACCGTCCTTCCTTAGCAACCAAAGTCAATCTCCTACGAGTCCGGATTCGGTCTCAATGCTCCTTCGACGTCTCCTCTTGCTTCTAGCCAATCAAAAACACAACCAACAACCACAATCAATGCTAACATTCAATCAACACTCAACCTTAGAGCTTAAACTAACTTCACCCACATTTTCCAACTAAATTAATCATCAAATATATCAAATTCGTGCTCCCTCAAACCTTAGCTGAAAACTTCACTTTCAACCCTCTAAATGACACCCAAAAGATCCCAAATCATCCTCCTAACATACCTAAACCATCAGCCCTTAAATTTTCACTTAAAACCCACCCAAAAATCAAGTTTTGACATCCCAAAGATAGCTCTAAGAACCCACTTCAGGTTTTCAATCAAACTCAACCAAATTAACATATGTTGTACCTTTTACTATGAATAAACAAGGACCCAACTTCATTTTTCAAAACAAGATGGAAATCCCCATAAAAACCCAAAATTTAAATCAAACCCTAATTTTCAAAAGCTCATAGTTTTAAAATCTAAAACCATGGATAGATAAAAGGTGAAGATGAGAGTGTGAATATGATTTTACCTTTCAAATTGGTCTTGAAATGAAGTTGAAAATCAATGGAATAGTAACCTAAGTTTGGGAGGGTTTTGAAGATGGTTTTATTGTTGGTGGGGGAAGATGGAGAAAGAGAAGACAATTTTTCTTTAAAAGTTGTCTTCCTTTAAAAAAATTTTGGGTAAATTTACAAATTTGGTCCCTCCTTTACTACTTAAAGCCCAATTAGATCTTAAATTAGGTTGAATTAATTTTATTAAATTTTATTGACTTGGACTACAAACCCGACTAACTCCTAACCCCAAAACACGAGCGTTACAGTATTTGTGGATTGTTAGTTTAGAATTTAGATTTTGAAAGTGCTTTATATACTCTTTTGATAATTTTTGGTTAAATTTGTTAATTTATTTTTATATTAAGTCTCATATAGTATTATTAAATTTTACTTTTAGTTAAAAAAATGAGGTAAATTTTTTAGTGAGCTTAACGAGCAACGAGCCGAGCTTAATGAGTAACAAGTCGAGTTGAGCAACAAATTTTTTTAATGAGCACGAGTCGAGCACAATTTTAATGAGCTTAACGTGCAACGAGTCGAGTCGAGCAGCAAATTTTTTTAACGAGCACGAGTCGAGCACTGTTCAACTCGCGATCGACTCGCTCGATAAGCACCCCTAGCGTACACCTTACAAATAAAGTTACTCGAACTCAAATCTCATAAGATGAACATCATTAATTGCGCTTCAACAATTTTTTAATACATTAATATAATATTTAATAAATCAAAATTTTATTTTGTATCGATTTTAATACCTTAACATTTAAGTAATTTTTCAAAATTTCTATACTTTTGTTTATTTGAATTATAAGGCTTTTTTCACTAAAAAAATATAAGGCTCAGGGGCAAAATTTAGAGTAAAAGTTATAAAGGCCAACTTAAATTTTTAAAAATTTCGACGATTAAACGAAATTTTTTAATTTTTTTTAAAAGTTTAATTAAATTTTTTAATAATTTTGAGAGATTTAACAAAAAATTAAAAAAATGACAATGAATTTAATTAAAAATATTTAAAAATTTAAAGATTAATATGAAATTTTAAAAATCTTGATGGGGAAAATTTGAAATTTTTACAAAATTTGGGGCATGACCCCATCGGTCCCTAAGAGCTTCCGCCCATGATAAGACTTATTTGAACCCAACAAGTGTTCTAGTGGAAAAACAGATGATATTCATCCTAGGAGATACATGTACAAATTGCTCTGTCTACAATGTGTATGTGTATCGTGAAAAGGTTAAGAACATTTATGAATAAATATTACCATGTAATCACTTATAAGAATTATTTAAGGATATGCTTTATGACTATTAGATATAATAATATTCACAATGTATCAAACAAAATTTATTAATATTGTTATCGTAAAGTTACTATATATATATTAGGGTTAGATGTGTATTTCATGCATTTAAAAGTATATAATATACAATATCAATAAATAAAGTGATCATTTTATTACAATTTACAAATAATTTTATTTTTTCTTCAATAATAATATTAAAATGAAATGAAATAATCACTTGCTAATAATACATTAAATATATTATAGTATAATATTTTAAAAAAACAAAGTAATTTTTTCAATTCCAAAAAAAAGTACTTTGATTGGTTTGAAATGTACGAAGGTTTGAAATAAAAAAGTACTTTGGGGTATATACGAAGGTTTGAAATGTGATGCTTCTTTGAACGCTAGATCCTTGATATGTTGGCGGATGCCGCGGATCCTACTAATTTTACTTTGATTGGTCATATTAAAGGTTTGCTTGAGCGTTCGTGACAAATCACTTTTGCGCATGTTCTACGAGAAGAAAATAAAATCACGAATGTTATGACAAGATTATTTTGGGATAATAATTTTGAGCAACGTTTTTATGTACCCCCTTCATGCTATTTTTGTCTTACTGCATGAAGATTGTTCTCGCCTCATTACAGTTTGATGAGATTGTTCTTTGTAATTTTCTGTTAATTATTTTGTCTATCTCGATGGTTGTTGTCGAATTTATCTCATATGATACTATTATAATATTATCATTGGCATTTTTTTACTTAAAATTAAAAAGATTTTTAATGAAACTAATGATAATATCCCTTATTCATTAAAAAATATTTTTAAGTTGGCTTACAATACACCAAATTTACCCAAATCACATTTCAAATCTGAAATTAATACCCTAATGGTATTCAAGGGGAAAAAAACAAGTATTTATTGGAAGCGAGTAATATAATGATCTGGCAAAGTGCATGGATGCCACGCAATGGAAACAGCTAAATCAAACGGCTATTGTGATAAAACAGATAATTGCAGTTTGAGATCCCTAATATGAAATCTGATTAACACAAGCATTAAACATCAATTAACAATAAGCTACCCTAATCCTAGAGAATATAAATCCTCCGCGCTTTTTTACTTCTTTTTTTTACGTTCTCGTACTAAAATTTTAGGTTTAAAGTTATTATTTTAAATTAAAAAATTATGGTATGATATATTTTTAGAGTGGTATGATGTATTTTTAGAGTGTGGTTTAAAATTTAAGATTAAAATTTAAAATTTAATTTTTTTAATATTAAAACATAATAAGGGACACCAAAAATAGACAAAATACTTTGTCCAATCCTAGACTAAGTTCATCTAACAAATTGTATCACCAGGCATGACATAAAAAATCAATATATAATTATATTGAGCGACTAAACATACTCTTAATAATATTCAATATTAAAGTTAATCTTTTGAAATTTCGAGAGATTTGTGTGATAAAGGATGGTGTTGTTCCTTTTATGTGACATGAGTCCAAAAAACATAATTTACATGTGTATGTAAATTTACCCAAATTTAAAATAGGATTAAAATATTATCTTATAATTTGAAATCTAACTAGGATACCAATTTGATACCTTAAAAATTTTAATTAAAACAATCATAAATCTTTCTTTTAATTCTAAAAATGTTAATTTAATGATTTTTTTAAAGAAAAAATAAGACGTGCAATGTCATATAAACAAATTAATTTAATGATTTATACCTTGAAAATTATATTTTATATGTTAATTTTTATTTATATTTGAAATTCTAAAAAATATTCTTCCAACAACATTATATTTTTATAGTTTGGATTTATATCCTTTTCTTTAAAAGTACAACATATATTATTATTGTACCTAAAATCTGCCTGTAAAATTCTCAAAATTTAACGGTATTTGTTTTTCTTTTTTCTTTCCGAACAAAGCAAATTTTTATTTAAATTTAATAAAACTCAAATGTCCGTAACATTATTAAAATTTCACTTGAAAATAGGAAAAATGATTTTCCCAATGCATAACACTCTGGCAGGCAGTAAGGCCTGTACAAAGCCAGTCAGTCACCATTTGTTCTTCTAATTAAGGTAGGTAAAATTCATTCGATTAAAAAACTATTTTTTATTTGACTCAAATTTAAGTATTTGGTATGATTTCTATTCAAAAGAAACATTTGAAATGATTTATTTTGATTTATATTCTATTAATTTTATACTATTAAAAACAAATGATAAAATAGAATTCACCAACTTTAATTATTTGAAATTTTTAATAATTAATTGAATAACTTTTTAGTTCAAGTTGTGTTTCTCAAATATGTATGATTTCTTTATTTCTTCAATTCTAAGTTCGTTTTAAATCATTTTCTTTTTACCAAATTTGAACATTATATTACTATTTCTAATGAACTTTATTTTAAAAAATTAAATTTTATTTTTTACAATTTTAATATCTCAACTATATATTTTATTTAATTTAATTTTTTGTCAACAACTTTTTACAATTTTTTAATCCATAACTTGAATTCATTTGTACTCATATAAAAAAAATTCTCATAATTTATTTTTTAATATTATAAAACAATTTTAGATATATTTGATCTACTAAAAAATATTTAACAAAAAAATTTAAATAATAAAATAAAACTTTTCAGTTGGAGTCAGAATTATTTTTTTTCCCTTATCAAGTACACATCTCTAGTTTTGAAAAAAAAAAATATAGGATGAGTTTAGCTTACCACATCAGTTATGATCTCATTCGATGAAAACTGCTATTTTTTAATTATTTTTTCTAACCAATAAATCTTCACTAATATTTTTTTATGTCATTTAAAAAACTAATTTTAAAATTATTACATTATTAAATTAATGACATAAAAAAAATAATAAAATAAATAATTTTTATTTGATGAGATTATAACGATGTAATAAACGAGACTCATGTTCTTTTTAAGCTCATCCTTCATACAATGCACGTGACGTGCCCCTTACAAAATGCCACGTCATGTTATCAAGACCTTGAATGAAACTGATGACGATGATAAATAAAATCCCCTCGTCTCCCTCCCCTTCTCCACTACCTTGAGATCTTAGATGCTGTCCTTTGAACAAAACTCCCATAGTTGAAAAACAAACAGAATGGGGGAGGTCATATCTTCAACACTTGAAACATTTTTTCCCTTCTAATTTTCTCTGCAGTTTGCTTGATTCCGGTTTCTTTTTTATTTGCAGGAAGAGAAACAGAAACCAGTGGAGGGGAAGGAAATGGAAGAGAAAAAGGTTGAAGAAGGAAAGAAAGTGGAGGAGGAAAAGCCAGCAACAGAGGAAAAGAAAGGGGAAGAATCCCCAGTTGTTCCTCAAGAGATTATATTGAAAGTTTACATGCATTGTGAAGGCTGTGCTCGCAAAGTTCGTCGATGCCTCAAGGGCTTCCAAGGTTTATATAAAAAGAAACCCAGTTTTTTTAACAAAAATAAAATGAAATGATTGTATGAATGTTTTTATTTTAATGGGATTTGTAGGGGTTGACGATGTAATGACTGATTGCAAAAGCAATAAAGTGGTGGTGAAAGGAGAGAAAGCGGATCCCTTGAAAGTTCTCGACAGACTTCAAAGGAAGAGCCACCGTAAAGTTGAGCTTCTCTCGCCGATCCCAAAATCACCGGAGGAGACTAAAGCAGAGGATAAAGAAAACTCTAAGCCTGAAGATAAGAAAGAAGAGGTTTTGTTTTTCATCCACTTCAAAGTTTCATTTTTAAATATTTCTTAATCTGATAAAAGTTTATTTTTTTCTTTTGGACTGATTTGCAGCCTCCGGCGGCGGTGGTCACGGTGGTGCTGAAAGTTTACATGCATTGTGAAGCTTGTGCACTGGGAATTAAGAAACGTATTCAGAGAATGAAAGGTTCTCCTTTTTTCTTTATTGATTTATTGTTTTATATAATTCATTAAGATTCCGTTGAAAATCAGTCAATTTCTACTGATTTTGAATCAAATCACACCAACCCCACACCAAAGCTCAATAAAAAAAACCATGTTTTTCTTGTAGGCGTGGAATCAGCTGAACCGGATCTAAAGAGTTCAGAAGTGACAGTGAAGGGAGTGTTTGAGCCGCCAAAACTGGTGGAGTACGTCTACAAGAGAACCGGCAAGACGGCGGTGATAATCAAACAAGAAACGGAGACGCCGAAAAGCGACGGAGAAGAAAAGGCCAAAGATGACAGCAAAGACGAGAAGAAAAGTGAAGAAAGTGGTGGCGATAAAGACAAGAAAGAAGCCAGTGGTGGACAAGAAGAAGACAACAATAACAAAGACAATAAACAAGATGGTGGTGGTGACAGCAAAGAAGCCAGCGCCTCCCCAGCCAACGACGCAGCACCGGCGATGGAAGAGACCACAGTGGCGGTGGAAGTGAAGAAGAATGAATATTATTATCACCCGCCGAGGTATGCAACTGAGTTATACGCATACCCTCCGCAAATCTTCAGTGACGAGAACCCCAATGCTTGTTCCGTGATGTAAAAAACTCTATGGTTTAGGGGCATTGCTGGAATTAAAAGTATTGGATCCTGCTCTTTGCATGTGCGCCCCTTGTGGAGTTTTGGACGTATAATCTACAGACAAAAACTGTAGAATTTTGCAAACCTTTTGTATTATTTTCATATTTTTAGTACTTCTTTTATATTTTTCAAGTACTTATAAAAACATAAAAATAATAAGGTATAAATTTCAATTTTTTTACTTTTTTCTCTTTAATTAAGTGTTGCATGAAGCTGCAATGTTTTTCATTTCTACGTTACATAACAAAGACATACTATGTTATTGTGAGTTGTTACGTGACAAAACGATGTAACTTTCATTATGACTAATTTCAGATACGGTACGAAACAAGTAATAAATGTGACAAGTACTTGAAACTGTGGAATTTGTATTATGCGTCTGAAATTTTATTTTTATAATAAAAAATAGATGAAAAACTCATCTCTATTCATATTATAATAAAATATATAAAATATTAATTCTTCATAATGTTTTTTAATAGAATTTTTCATATTCAGATTTTATTATTAAATTAAAATCTTATTGATTATAAACTTTCTTTTATATATACATTCTGGAGTTAATTTGGATGAGATTTTTTATATGTACAAGTACAAATATTTTGGCTTTTATTAAAAAACGTATTTTTTTATGAATCGTATTCCTATTGCCCAAAGGAAAGGATTCAAATTTATTTTTAAAATTTGTAATTAGATTCAAAATCCATCAACGACTATTGTTGTTATTGTATATTTAATTAATTAAAAAGTCCGACAAGTTCATTAATATATTCGAAGTGGTACTGATGTGCATTGCTTGTTTTGTTTCTGCTTAAGCAATTATGAAGCTATGGTGTGGACACAGACACCAACAGGCAAGGCAAATGGATGAAAATCATCTGCCCCAAAGTATGCTCTTATTTGTGCCCCCACTTTAAAATAGTAGGTTTAGAGTTTGGGGTTTAAGGTTGGAGCTTAGGGTTAGGGTGTAGAGAATTAGGGGTAGTGTGTATTTTTTTAGAGTTTAGGGTTTGGGGTTTAGGATATAAAAATTAGGGTTATGGGGCAAGATTTAATTTTTAAGTATTTTTAGGCGGGGCATAGAAGGAGGCATGATTAGGGGGCAGGAGATTTTTACTCAAGGCAAATGGGTATCCTATTCGATCGTAATCATTATTTTCTTAATATAAAATAACGTTTCCTATTTATCTTATATTATAAAATTATTAAATAAAAGGGAAAGCTTGATTATATTTTTTTTATAGTCTAAAGGTGATTATAATGTAGTACATATTCATAGATTTTTTTAACTTTTTAATAATGTACATACAACTTGTAGACAAAACGATTTGAATATGTATCTACCGAGATGAATATCATTTATTTTTTCACTAGAACATATTTTTTTAATAATCTAAAAATAATTATAAAATAATATTTTTTCAGAGAACTGAGACACATTTTGATTGACAAAGTATCATAATAATCTAATGAACGAACCACAATTCTCTTACCAGACGAAATTAATGGTTAATATAATTTGAAGAAAAAATAAAAAATGTATTTAAGAAATATCTAATGTATTATTGCTTTATCTAAAATAGTTAAATCCGTTTTAATATTGGGCCTGGCATGCATGGCTTCTGTCCATGGGCGGAGCTACCTTATCATTGGAGTGTCTGTTCACACCCCAAATATTTTTAAAAAAATATATTTTTTATATAATATATATATATATATATATTTAAAAATATATATAATTGACATTTTTATAAATAAAATAATATTTATTTATAAATAATTAATTATTTTTAAATATTATTAAAAAATGACATTTTTTAAATATATTTTTGGCTCCGCGCATGCTTATGTCTACCTCCCTCTAACGTTTTCAGAAACAGTTTGATCACTCATTCTGCATGAGATTCCAACAGGGACCAACACCACATGCTACTTTACATGTTTCAGCAAACGAATAATTAATTAATTAATCGATATGAATATAATATAAACTATTATATGAATCTCTTATATCATGTGATATAAACTATTAATTAAAAAATATATTAAAAATTATATAAAATCAATTCAAAGGAATATAAGCTTTACGAGCTCTTTTCGTTTTAAGAATGTGAATTATAATCTACTTGAGAACAATGATAAAAGTGATTGTTTCTTTTCTTTCTATTATCATTCGACTGGTTTTTGCTAAATCCCAAAAATCACTTCTCTTTTTGGCCTTTACTGAAGAAAAAAAAATCATTGTGATTTGATTATTTGAAAAAAAAAGTAAAATAAAAAAATTCAACTCATCAAATTAACATGAACGTCTTTCTTTTGAAATTATTTGTATATAACGGCTTGAAATATGTAATGCAATGTTGTTCCAAAGTCATTAATCTATTGAAATTATTTGTATACAACTTCGACTGGTTTAATTTCTTAGAAACAGTAAAATCTCAGTTCCCAAATACCGAGTTATTCCTTGTAGCCTACCTTTTAAAATAATTTCTATCAACAATTAGTTGATCATATAAACAATTAGTTAACTAATTAATTATATTTTTAATCTATCACCTAATCTTCAGGTAGGAGTATTGTTAAATAAGTTAAAAGATATTTCATGTCATTTTCAATTTTGAAATCGGATAAAATGATAAATCTATAGAAACAAGTAATTCAACCTATACCAATTTTAAAAGTGAGTCATAAATAAAAAATTTATCGGAATTTTAATATTTTATGTAAATTATATACATTTTTGTTGACATAATAACGAATATAGTCTTAAGTTTTTACGTATTATATCAATTTGATTTTAATTTTAAAAGATAACACATAATTTATATATGCTACAACAAAGATGTTTTTTGGCTGCCGCCTAGGAGGAAACCATTAAGTTTAACGTTGATGGGTCAAGGAGAGGAAAACCAGGTCCTGCTGGATATTGGGGGTGTGCATCGTGATAGGGAGGGTCGTGTGTAAGCTATGTTTTCGGGTTTGCTAGGAATTATGAATTCTAATGAGGCGAAGGTTTGGGCTATTGCGTATGCCTGTTATGTATAAACTTAGAGAAGAAAGGATTTTAGAGAAATGAAGAGAATTGGAGGATAAGGATTCAGAAGTTTTTCATTGATGAAATTCAGCATAGGGTTTTCAGCTTACAATTGCATACTTATATTCTAGAATAAGACAAAATAAAAATATAACAGCTGTAGATGTTCTCTCTCCTCATATAACAAACTAACGGTCTGTCCAGCTGTATTAATTCAAGCCAGACTGCATAATATTGGTTTGGTGGGCTGACTCCTCTTGGGCCGTTGTTGGGTTATACGACACGTGCTCTTCTTCATCTGGGTTAACCCGTCCGATGTCCCTTGGGTCTTGGATATCGCGAGTCGATGTCTGAATACCTTCCAAAACGCTACCGTCTCCTCCTTTCTTTTTTCTCCCAATTTCTTCAATCCTCAATTCTTCCACCATAGACATAACAATACCCTCCGCTGCAGCTGATTCTTGTCCCCAAGGATCAAAGTCAGGGAATTGGGACTTCAGCACGGAGTAATCTTCCCATGTAGCATTTTCGGCGCCGAGGTTGGACCACTGAATGAGGAGCTGTGTGACGGCACGATTCTGGCGTTTTACCATTCGTTTGTCCAGTACTATGGCGGGGTAGACACGGGCTTGACCATCGGATCCTATCTCAGGAGGGTCTCTGGAAGTGACAGTGCCTGAACCGATCTTCTTTTTTAACAGACTGACATGAAACACAGGATGGAGCTTTGCTGTAGCCGGTAAGTCAAGTCGGTAAGCAACCTTTCCAATTCGTTGTAATATCTTGTAAGGACCATAGTAACGAGCTGATAATTTCAGGTTCTTCCTCAGAGCGAGAGACGTCTGGCGGTATGGCTAGAGATTAAGGTAAACAAAATCCCCTTCATTAAATTCCCTGTCTGTGCGTTTCTTGTCTGCTATTTGCTTCATTCTGTTCTGAGCTTGTTCTAGACTAGCCTTCAATGCTTTGTTAAGTTGATCCCTCTGTTGTAGCATTTCTTGGACTGAGTGGACTTGGGTTTCTCCAGACCAAGTTAATAGGGTGGGTGGGTAGCCATATAAAGCATGAAACGGGGTAGTGCGAAGAGCAGTGTGATATGTGGTGTTATACCACCACTCTGCCATAGGTAGCCACTTAGCCCAAGTGTGGGGCTTAAGGAAACAGATGCTTCTGAGATATTGTTCCAAACATTGGTTCAATCTTTCAGTTTGACCGTCTGTTTCAGGATGATAAGAGGTACTAAAAAGTGTTGTAGTACCGAGCTGTTTCATAAGTTCCTTCCAAAAAAGGCTGGTGAAGGACTTATCCCTGTCAGAAATAGCAATTCTAGGGGGACCATGGAGTTTGTAAACATTGTCCAAGTAGAGTCTAGCAATATCAGTCACAGTGTAGGGATGAGCTAAAGGTATGAAGTGGCCATACTTGGTAAATTTATCTATCACAACCAAGATACAATTGAATTTGTTGGAGGGAGGCAAACCTTCAACAAAGTCCATTGTGATGATGTCCCAGGCCTGCTGTGGTATAGGCAGGGGTTG
This sequence comes from Hibiscus tridactylites, assembly GCA_958450335.1. Taxonomy (NCBI): domain Eukaryota; kingdom Viridiplantae; phylum Streptophyta; class Magnoliopsida; order Malvales; family Malvaceae; genus Hibiscus; species Hibiscus tridactylites. The sequence continues at coordinate 74,109,321 of OY288289.1, read as the reverse complement.
GAGAAGTCCAGGAGGGGCCACATGTTCTGATTTAGTCCTTTGGCAAACATCGCAGTGTTGCACATAGGAATGGACCATGGTTCGCATGCCTGGCCAGTAGAAACTAGAGTGTAGCCTTTGAAATGTAGCCTGTATTCCAGAATGACCACCGTGAGGAGAATTGTGTAGGATGCTGAGCAGTCGCTGTCTGAGATTGGTATTTTCACCCACATAGATTTTGCCTTTGTACCTTAGGATCCCTTTCTGATAAGCCCAGCCAGTGTCAGAGGTACTATTGATTGTCACAGTGGGAAAAATTTTATGGTACAGTGGATCATCTTCATAGCTCTTTTCAATGTCATGTACCCAAGTAGGAGTGAGTAATGTAGTAGACATAGCTGTGAGTTCCCCTTGTTCTAATGCCTTTCTTGATAGTGCATCAGCCACCAAATTGGTTTTCCCCTTCCGATAAAGGATCTTGTAGTCTAGGCCCAGTAGCTTTGTGAGGCCCTTTTTCTAGATTGTAGTAGTGAGTTTTTGTTCTAGGAGGTGTCTAAGGGGTTCGTGGTCAGTCTTTATGATGAAGGGCCCTCCTTCTAGATAATGCCTCCACTTGGAAATGGCCAACAATATGGCAAGGTATTCTTTTTCGTAGATGGATAGATCACAGTGTCTAGGACCCAAAGCCTTGCTTAAGTAAGCAATAGGCCTGCCATCTTGTGATAAAACAGCTCCAATGCCACGAGAGCTAGCATCAGTCTCTAGATAAAATGTTTTTGTGAAATCTGGAAGGGCTAGTACTGGTGCAGTGCACATGGCCTCCTTCAGCTTGGTAAAAGCTTTCTTAGCTTCTTCAGACCAAATGAAACCTTCCTTCTTGAGCATACTGGTTAGAGGTTTGCTGATCTCCCCATAATTCTTAATGAATTTTCTGTAGTATCCAGTCAACCCAAGGAATCCCCTCAGAGATTTGAGGCTTTTTGGCAGTGGCCATTCAGACATAGCAACCACTTTTGCTGGGTCAGTTGATACTCCTCCAGAAGAAATAATGTGTCCTAGATATTCCACTCTAGGTTGACCAAAGAAACACTTTGATTGCTTTGCAAATAGTTGGTGTTTGCACAGAACTTCAAACACAGCTCTCAAATGTAGTACATGAGCATCTAACTGTGGGCTGTAAACCAAGATATCATAAAAAAAAACTAGGACAAATTTTCTCAGAAAAGGACCAAATACCTCATTCATTAGAGACTGAAAAGTTACAGGAGCATTGGTTAAGCCAAAGGGCATCACCTTGAATTCAAAATTCCCATGATGAGTCCTGAATGCCGTCTTATGAATGTCTTCTGGTTTCACTCTAATTTGCCAGTAGCCAGACCTTAGATCTATTTTAGAGAAGTAGGATGCTCCACTAAGTTCATCTAAGAGATCTTCAACCATATGGATGGGAAATTTATTCTTCACTGTCACAACATTAAGTTGTCTGTAGTCCACACAAAATCTCCATGTACCATCTTTCTTCTTAACCAGCAGACATGGGGAAGCAAATGGACTCTTGCTAGTTTGTATAATTGCAGCACTTAGCATCTCTTGTATCTGTTTCTCAACTTCTGACTTTTGGTAATGAGTAAACCTGTATGGTCGCAAATTAACAGGGTGTGCTCCTGGTTTCAGGGTGATGGCATCATCATGTAGTCTCACTGGTGGTAGCTGGTTAGGGGCTTCAAACACATCCTTGAATTCTGACAACAGAGGCTTCAGTTCTTCTGGAACCGTTTCTGCCGTAGCTTCAACACTAAGAAGGTATACCTCTCCTATTAGTTCTGGGTCTTTATCTGCTAGTTTCTGTAATTTGTTCCCAGAAATTTCTTGTATGCAAGGTTTCTTGAGCCCTCCTTGAATCACCACTTGCTTACCATCTTTCTCAAAACAAAGTGTCATGTTGTTGAAGTCCATGAGGATAGGGCTAAACTTTTTCATCCAATCCACTCCAAGAACCATGTCACTCCCCCCATTTGTAAGACTCTAAAGTCATGGTAAAATTGGAATCCTTGCATCTGCCACCCCAGTTGATTACTCTTAGCTGCACTGTAGAGTTTTTCTCCGTTGGCTACTATAATGGCTAGTGGGTGAGTCTGAACCACTTCAACACCTTCCTTGGCCCATTTAGAAGTAACAAAGCTGTGTGTACTACCACTGTCAATGAGGATGTTTAAGGACTTTCCTTTAATTACCCCTTGGATTCTCAATGTGTTGTATCCCGCATTCCCTGTTAATGCATTTATGGATATTTCCAGATTGCCCTCTGAATTTTCATTTCCTCTTGTTTCTTCAAGCATGTCTTCCTTTTGGTTTTCCTGAGGTTCATCTCCCATGTATGGTTCTCCTTCTTCTTCCATTACATTCAGCTGTCTTGTTTTGCATTGATGTCCTGGACTGAACCTTTCTCCACACTTGAAACATAATTTGTTAGCTCTTCTGTACTCTACCAAGGTTTGTTTAGTAGAGGTAGGGTGTTGGGACTGCCTAGTTGATGCTGCGTTGTTGGTAACCCTTGGTGTGGTAGACATGTTTGGGTAGAAAGGGCTCTTCTGGAGATTTTTGGTCTTCTTAGATTCCACCTCAAGTGAAAATTCATACAACCTTGCTAGCTTGTAGGCAGTAGCTAGAGTAGTAGGTTCATGCACCCTTACTTTGTGCTTTACTTCTTCCTTGAGACCACTCAAAAAACTAGAAACGAGGTATTCTTCTCTGAGTCCTGGGTTTTGTTGTAGGGCATAGGGTTGAAGCTCTTCAAACCTCTGTTGGTACTCCTCCACAGAAGACTTCTGGGTCAGTTTAGAGAATTCTTCCACTACATAGATATATCCTTTATCACAGAATCTGTGGCAAAGATCAGCCTTGAACTCGTGCCAAGTGATTCTATGTTTCTGTAAAACATAGCTGTCAAACCAGGCTTCAGCATGTCCAATGAGATACATTGTAGCCATATCCACTTTCTGTTCTTCAGGTATAGCAAATAACCCAAAATATTTGTCACATTTCTTAAGCCATCCCCTGGGGTTATCTCCATCAAAGGTCTGCAGTTCTATTCTGGGTTTGGGAATGAAAGTCCCCGAGCTACTAACGTGATGGACATTAGGTGATGAAACCTTGTTCCACTGTTCTTCTTCTTTTTGTGTTGGGTTTTCACTAGTGCTACCTGCTTCTTGTTTCATTTTAAGATTTGGTTCCAGGGAAATGAAGGTCGGTTTAGATGCTAAAACTCCTTGGTTCTCTGGTTGATAAGAATATCGTTCTTTATCTTTGATGACAGTGATTTGTATTGGTTTCTTTCGTGCTTGTCTACAGGTGTGGAGATTGGTACCTGATTGCCAGCTCTGTCTTGACTTCCGGGGCTGATGGTTTCAGAATCTGAGACATCTTTGGTCACTACTGCAAGGATCTTCGCCATGGTTTCCCGGTTCTCCGCCATGTGCGCCTCCAAGATATCAAGTCTGGTTCCTTGAGTCTCCCACCATTTTGGAGGTTTAGAATCGTCTTGTAGCTTTACTATCTGGGCTTGCACTTCCTTCATTTGTTTTTGTAACTCTGATAGTTCCATAGTCTCGGCCATAGGCTGAGTTCTCCTTGTTTTTCCCAGCTTGTGGATCAAATAACCTGGCTCTGATACCAATTTGTTATGTATAAACTTAGAGAAGAAAGGATTTTAGAGAAATGAAGAGAATTGGAGGATAAGGATTCGGAAGTTTTTCATTGATGAAATTCAGCATAGGGTTTTCAGCTTACAATTGCATACTTATATTCTAGAATAAGACAAAATAAAAATATAACAGCTGTAGATGTTCTCTCTCCTCATATAACAAACTAACGGTCTGTCCAGCTGTATTAATTCAAGCCAGACTGCATAATATTGGTTTGGTGGGCTGCATCCTCTTGGGCCGTTGTTGGGTTATACGGCACGTGCTCTTCTTCATCTGGGTTAACCCGTCCGATGTTCCTTGGGTCTTGGATATCGCGAGTCGATGTCTGAATACCTTCCAAAATGCTACCGTCTCCTCCTTTCTTCTTTCTCCCAATTTCTTCAATCCCCAATTCTTCCTTGAACCCTAATTCTTCCACCATAGACATAACAATGCCCTTGATATGTTGGTTAATTTGTCGTGGGCTGTGACGCCTTCTATAATAATCGAATCTGATTCTACGGTGACAATATCATAAGTGTTTCATCTCGAAAGAAGGCTTTGGCGTTTATGGAGTTGTTTTCAGCAAATAAATGTTGCTTGTCGTATGTTGCTATGTGTTTATTTTCTTAATGTTTTTTTGGGAGGTAAATAGGATAACTGATGCGCTAGCTTAGAAGGGTGTAGACGAGAGTTCCTGGTTTCGTGTGATTTGAGTTGGGTGTGGTGTTATGGTCAGATAGTTGAGCTTGGCGCTTGCTTGCTGATGGAAGCTTGGGTGTTGGGTGTTGCATTGTTTTGATGAGTGAAATTTTGTGTTGTTGCTAGTGGGAGGCTGGGAGCTACTGAATTTAGTGATTGCGTGAGTTGCTGGGGTTGGGTTTCTTTGTGGCGCTTTATGCTTATTGATGGTCTTTGATTCTATTGTTTTATTTTGTTCTTTTGTTTTTTCGGCTTGTTTTCTTTAGCTATTGTTATCGTGGTGTACTTTTTTTTTCACTTAAATTTAGTAGGTTTTTAACGAGGTACACGATAGTATTTCATATGATTTTTCCCTTCTACAAAATCATACTTTATCAAAAGAAATTATATATTGTGCAAATGTTGAGAGCTAAATTTAATAATTTTATAAAATTAAGACTAGATTTAATTAAAATATAAACATTGAAGGTTGTATTTAGTACTAGTCAAAATTAATTATCTTTAATTACTCACTTTTAAAATTAACGTAGATTATTATGTAAACAGCACCCGCTGAAAATCTAATTCTGCCTTAACTTTTCTATTTTCTCTAACGCCGCCACTTTCTCATTTTAGTTTAAACTAAGGCTGGCGGCGGCAACAATTTTAGGGTTGTTTTGTTGATCGTCGGCCGCTCACTTTTATTTATTTGTTTCGTTATTTTATTTTTCAGTCTTTTAATTCAATAAATCTGTCTTCATGACACGTTTTTCTTTACCATTTGGTACGTTTTTCTGCTTTTTGGCACGCTTTTTTGTTATTTTTTCTATCAAGGTTGGATCTGACGTCGTCACGACTGATCAAGATGGCGCTCCTTTTATTATGTTGTTGATCTCCCTGTCTCGGGCCCTTGAATCATATTTGGATACGCGATTACATCTACCGTTTATTCGCGATTGAGTTGTGGTAATGACCTTTTGTCAACGTACCTTCACTGTAATATGCATTTGTCAATGTTGTTTGTTGATGGTTTTACCCATCATCGTCGATTTGGGGATGTTTGTATCTGTCTTTTGTTTCGAGTCTTTGGATTAGGTTCTTACCTGTTCTTGTATGGTCTTATTATGATCTAGAGCCGTTAATTTAATTTTTGAGTTTGTATATGGGTTTAGATGTTCGTTTACTTAGTGGTAAACTTTCATTGTAATTTCAGATATTTTTTTAATAAAATTAGTGGATTCAATTTCAAAAAAAAAAATTGACGTAGATTATACGAGCACATAAGTTAATTTTTTTATCTTTCCTTCAACCCTAGTCGCTCTCGACTGCCAAAATTCTTTCAACCCTAGCCGCTTTCTACTATCAAAATTCCTTCAACCCTAGTCGTACTCTCCTTTGATCGGTGGTCGGCAATCAATTTTAGTATTAATTGTCGACCACCAGATTTATTAGTTTTTTTGTTTTTTAATAAGAATCTGTTTCTATGTCATTGTGACACGCTTTTTCTTCTGTCCTTGTGACACCTCTTTATTTTTATTTTGTGGTTTGGTTCATTTGTCGTTGTGGCATGTTTCAGCATACCCTAGCTATCGATTGTTGTTCGCACAGAGATTCAATCGGTGCTAGTTTTTGTCGGTGGTCACTTAGAAAGTTATATCACCACTCAATTGATGGTTGTTTGTCGATGAAATCAGTCTTGAGTAGCGGTACTTTTTGCTTGACAGTTTGGATCGCGCACCACTCTTTCCTTCTTTATATATCTCGTTTGGACAGAGACAAGGAAATTCAGGAGGCTACTAAATTTTGTTGGTATTCTTATCTCTATAAAAGTTTTTTTCTTTATTTTTAGTTGTTTAATCTGAATTTTTTTTCTTGGATGCATTGTAATTGTGATTTTTCTATGGGTTTAATAAAATTTTAGTGGCTTTTATAAAAAAAAATTGACATAAATTATATTACTATTTTTTTCTTTCTAATTGGACTATAATTTTAAAATTAAATGGAGTCTAAGAGATTCTTTTTACCTATAATGGCTGTATTTTAATTTAAAAAACCACCCATTAAAAACATCACAAATAAATTAACAATATTGCATGCCTTACTCTCTATCTCAATGTATATATATTGAACCTTTTCACAACTGATATCCTTAAAATATTTGATTAAGAGTTTAAATTATGACTTTTTTGTTTTGAAATTAACTGGTATTGTTATATAATTTAAAGAAGAGAATACAAAGATATTGTTTGGCACATTGACTGGAAATAGGGAACAAACCCATAACCAGTACACCAACAAACCACAATTACTGAAGGGTCTATGAGTGTATCTAACATAATACAAATCAAAGAGATAACCAATAAATTAATGAAATAAATTAGATTAAAAAAAATTAAAATATTTAATCTAAAGTAAACCAATAAATTGAATAGAATGTTAGCAAAGTATAAATTAATGTTAAAAGAAAAAATAGCTTTTATAGAAAAGTGGCAGAGTGTCAGCAATGGTGGCTGTGCGGTCCCATGTGATGGGTCTCGGTCCATAGTATTTACGGAGGTGAGCCCACGTGATCCCATTCCTCCCCCTTTACCATTTTCGAACTCATTTTATTCATACTCTGTCTGCGTGCACTCGATCCCATATTTTCCCTTGCCACAATATATTTATTTATATACTCTTTTTCTTCTTCTGGCAAATCAAAATATTTTTAAATAAATTGTGAATTTGTTATTCCAATGTTATCGCAGGTAACCCAAACAAAAAAACTGAACTAAAACAGATGGCATGGGCAGGGCCAGGGCCAGGGTACCAAGACATTGGAACTACCATCACTTTGAAAAAATTCTCATCCACATGTTCTCTCAAAGTATGGTTACAACTTACATGAGAATCGACAATATAGTACAAATTAAGTCCTTTTCACCCCTCAATACATTACCCCAATCAGCACCTAGTCTGTGAAATAATTTAATAAAATAATATTACATTACGTAAACTTAACTTTTTAACTTGTCTTGAACAGCCAGATGAGCTCCTAGATTCGACCACCTAAATCATCTTGATTTTTATTTGTTGTTTGGGCAATGCTGTAGGAAACAGTCATGTATTTATGTAGTAGATAAAAGGAGTTGCACACAAACATATGCAAGTGTTTTGTGATTAGACAAAGAGAGTAATACTCGTACTAGTATATATGGAGTACGTGTTGAGAATTACAAATTAAGTGGCACTGAACCATCTTCCATCCTTATCCAGGAGCTTATATCAATTATGGTCTATGGATATCAGAGATCTATCTCAGATTATCTCTAATATAACGTCGATCCTCACCTTTATACAACTATTTTATGATTCGATTCCAAAGCCATTTAAGCTTTCAATGTATGAGGAATTGCTTGTAAATTCAAAGGGTGATCCTCATTAGCTTTCAGAAGCAGCATACAAACAAGTTGGTGAAAGCTTGAGTGCAACGCTAATATCCCACATTACTGAGATACAATGAGACGACAGGAGAAGCTTCCTATAAAAGACGCGCGCTTGGAAATATTACAGCGTACCTTTCTCGGCTTTTTGTTTAAGGTCAATTGTAGTATCAGTTTTTATTAGTTTAATATCTGATATGTCAACATGGTATTAAATTTAATTTTTGAGGGGGAGTTTACATAACAGTAGTTTGCTACTTGGACACTCGAGTGTGGCCCAAGCATTGCACTATTTATTGGGCCTGGCGCACCCCACCCAATCCAAGTCTATCATAATTTTCCTTTTAATCTTGTTCTGTTGTATGCTTCTTATTTGTTACATTTTTTTTGGAGAAGCAAACAGAAACGTATCCCCTCCTAAGTAAATATTGTCATCTGCTGCAAGGTTTTTGTGATGGTGTTCTTGGCATAAAAACCCTTATTATGGATTTGAATGCCTAAAATGGAGGGTGCACACGATTTCCCTGATCACCATGTTGAGTTGAGACCAGGGCATTGACCACCACATGCAACAATGCATGCATTCGCCACTTCTGATTTAAAATGCACCTGAGAAGTATGACACAGTTCCGGACGCACGTCAGTGAACCGTGTCGAATCCATAGGTTATCATTTTGTAACTTAGACCAATAATACTAGGATAGTATGATAAAGTTAGAGCATCAGTTAAACCAGATTAATTTACAGAGCATCTAATGGAAACAAAGGATTAGGTTTATGAACGTAAACTCCAAATAAACTTCCCATAAAATAAAAAAATCCCACCACCAAGACAAACAAATCACCATATATATATATATACATACACACACAGGGATGGACCGAGGGGTGCTGAGGGGGGCAACTGCCCCCCCTAAAATTTTGAAAATCATATATAATTTAGAAAAAATTTAAAATTTTTCTATGTATTTTCTATTAAAAATGTATTTTCGCCCCCCCCCTAAACTTTTATAAGTTCACCCCCCCCTAGAAATTTATAGGTTCGCCCCCCTAATCTAAAATCCTGGGTCGTCCCTGTACACACACATATTTGTATCCAAGTAAAGGAAAGCCAAAGCTGGGTTCATTAACAGTAAAATGAAACCTGAAGCTGATAGCACTAGACAAAGATGGAGGAGAGATCTGTAGGCAATCACTGGCGTCACCCGGACTCAAACTGGAGACCTTGACGTGATAACCAACTGCAAGGATGTCAACTTACTGTTTTAATGATAGTAATGATAGCATTGAACTCATTTCAGAAACTTAATTCTGTTTTTAGGATGCAAAGAACTTGTCCTTGAATAACATATTCTAAAAACATGAGATCAAAGATGTGACCAGACCATACCAGACCCCCATTCCATTCCTTCCCAAAGAAAGAAATATCATTTGACTCAAGTGCTGGTTGAAAACTTCCCAAATTCTTTGGGAGTGAATATGAAAACATAGATGACAATGTTGACGGGGGGTTGTTGCCCAAGGAAGAAAACCTTTGCTTTTCATATCCAAAAATGGCCTACCAAAGTGGCAATGCATAGATGCAAGCAAATGTAGGTACTTCAATACTACATATCCCTTAATTGATGGGGAGAAAAGGAGAAAAAGAAGTACCTTTCACCTCTTTCATCATGGCTTGACATGGTTATCAAAAATTACTTCTCTTCTTAGGTCCTGAATTTTCCCCCACAAGTTATGGCTCAACTTCAAACAACAAACCCTAGACATTGCTTTAATGGTCCATTTCCACTACTCCACTTAAGGGAGGAAACAGGTCATTGTCACAGACACAAAAGCTACCCAATGAAAAAAAAATACCATACACAAATTTTGTGATCAAACATCAAAGTAAGAAACCAGAGGTATCTCCATACTTGTACATTTCAAAATTTGCATTTATATACAGGTAACTCTTCCATATAAAGCATGAAGTTGAACTACAAAATGTATAAACTATTTCCTATAGTCTCAAATCATATATTTCAATCTTCACCATCGTTATTTTCACTTTACATAACTTCGAAATTAACCTCATGATTTGGATTACAGATTACTGTTTAGAGGAATAGGAATAGATCTCATTGGTGAAAATGATTTGGGATTAAAGGTAGAGTAGATCATACAAGATTATAAATTAGTGATGCTTGTGAATGGTGTAACAAATTATGAAGACTCCCATGTTCAACCAAATGAAACGGGTGACGTTGGGTTTATAGGAAAATGAAACTACCAACGTGTATGAGTAGAGCTTTGGGTGTCGGTAAACAAAACTTTACATTTACCGTTCGTGCGTTCAACCTTGTTTGGCAAAATAACAAACTCCGGTGAATTTCTTTTCCTCTTATGACCATCAACTCAAAGATTCCTGCAACCTGCTCAAGATATTGAATACTGCCGTATTCTAAACGTTTTCTTTTCCCTCATCATTTCCTTATATCTACCAACTTTTAGGTCCACTCATAAAGTAAACACAAACGAATTTGATAAATGGTATCTAGATTTATTTTAAGCTTTACTTTCCTACTTCTATTTTTTATTTAATTAACTACTTTTAACATGATTGGTTGGCTTAATTTATTTATTTTTTATCAAAATTAACATTCGCCATAAATGATTTATTTAAACCCCTAAACCATATACCCTAAATTAACTCCCTATACCCTAAAACTAAGGCGCTTGTGGAAACTTTCAGTTTTCACCGCCAGTGTATAGGATATTAATCCATAAATAATAATGATATTATTTTATAGGAACATATTAACGGGTTGGTTCAAGTGATAAACGGGTTGGTATCATTTAGGTAGGTTTCGACTTTGAAGTTTTGTATATGCATAAAATTTCTTTCGAAAAATTCATCAACCAAAGTCAATTGTGCGACACGAGTCGATCCAATTAGTTATAACAAAACTATAATAACCGGGAAGGGGAAATGTAATATTTGCTCATAGTATAGCTTCTTCTATAAATAACTTCATATCCCTCAGTCCCTCTGCACTTCTTTTTATGTTTCTTTCAACAAAAGGATCTAGCTTCAACTCCATTAATGGAAACCGCTAAAGCCGTCGACGGAGAAAACCAATGTTCCAAAACAGACAAAATTGTGTTTGCTGTACAAATCTTCTTCAGAATTGCGGCGACTGGGACAGCATTGGCTGCCGCATGTGTGATATTCAATGCAAAGCAAACTGTTGATGTTATGGGCATGTCATTTGATGCTAAATATAGCTATTCTCCTGCTTTCAAGTGAACAACTTAAGATTATAATTTTTTTATCAAGTCCCGGAATTCGAAAGGTCATAATGTTAAATAATCCTCCATATACATGTATTTTTCCCAGGTTCTTCGCCTTCGCAAATGCCATTGCATGCGGTTTCACTTCCCTCTCCTTGGTGATCGTTATGTTCTTTTCCCGCCATGGATTGAATGCTTCTATCTACTTCATGTTCTTCCTACACGATCTGGTATGTTATGTTGGGTTTAATACAAACTGTTGGTTTGATATTGAATTGATGATATTCCGGCGGGTTTTGGGACATTGCAGGTGATGATGTCTCTGGTGCTATCTGGTGTGGTGGCGGGGACGGCAATCGGAGCTGTAGGCCGCGACGGAAACAGCAAGACTGGCTGGCTTAAAATATGTAATCGTTTTGAGAAATACTGCAACCGGGTGACCACTTCATTGATACTCTCGTATGTGGCAATGATTTGCTTGCTGGTGCTTACCATCACCTCCGCTGCCAAGTCTAGAAATTAGATAAAGTCGGAGAACAAAATCAGTAGCTTTTATGGAAGAAATAGTTGGAGAGAAAGATTTTGTATTGGGATTGTAGTTTCTGTATTTGTATGTGTTGTGTACTTGAGTAATATACTCAAATAAATTTTCATTTGTAATTCACGTTATATCTATCAATACATCTTATAATTGTCTCGTATTTGTATTATTTATTTATATTTATGTTGTGTAATTTTATTGTATCCAAAGTTCTACTCATTAGTCATTATACATCTTAACCGTCCCTTTGATGAAGGCCACCTTGTCCTTACTTAAAGAGCGCTTTTCAGTTTGTAGGGATTCAAATTTGTATTAATATAAAATTATTACCCATGTTCATTCCATATTTTCCCTAGTTGATAATAGTGGGTACAATACAAATAATTTATGCAACTTCAATATCTCTTGGTCAATAGAATTAAAAAAAAAAAAAGAATAGCATATCCTCCGTATCTCATATAGGTTTCATAATTATAGGAATTAGTTCTATAACTGATACGGGACTCAACATAACTATTTTATAAATAATATCTCATAGATTTATCAGTGCTGCATTTTTTTTTCTTGGCAAGAACAAATTATGATAAAATACGAATTGTTTATCTCGACGAAATAAGCGGAATAACTATTTTCATATAAAAAATATTACGATGTTCAGTATCTTATAGATGGCTTCTCTTACATTACCAGACATGAGTGATTTTGTTACAGAATTGATAGTCTTTTTTAGAATAATTACCAACCAAAAAATTTTAAGGAGAGAATTCGAGTTCAAATCTTAGAAACGATATTTTTAAGATGGAGAATCACGAAACCATAAAATAGATATATACTTTACCAACAACAACAAAAAAAACACTATAGGAAAAGCATTCTTCAAATTTAATACCACAGGCACATGGTGTACATTGGCAATTGGAATCGGATGCCAATAATCCAAAAATATAAATAAAATAATAATAAATTTTAAGGCATCCTTCGTCCATAAGTATGAACAGAACATCATAAGCGCAGCTGCGCAGTTGCTTCCCTCATTCATTGATGATTCTACTTTTGTTCCCAAAGCAAAGATTTGTTCATCTTTCATGTCCTTACACTCTCTTTTCAGGATAACAAATTCTAAGCCCTCACCAAACAACATCTGTCTTATTGGAGAATAAATAAATGTTGGTATTTGAATCCCTGACTTGTTAGATGTGAAATTTTATCCAGACAACTGTCTTTTGTTACAATATTGGATTCGAATCTTAAACCAACCGGATGAAAGCTTTTAAAAGTGTTAGTATGAATCAACAAAGCTCTCCTCTCCTCTCCTCTCCTTTATTTTTTTTTTCTAATTAAAAACATCAATGCATGAGCTAAGTCAATTCGGGAACTAGTTTTTAAGAAAGTTGTTACCTGTTAAGGAAACAGCCAGCAGAAGATTGCAATATCAGCATTCAGCAAATGCACATGGTCAAACAACATCTGCACATGCTTCAGAGACCCACAGCTTGTATATCATCCATAGAAACTAAACAAAAGCTATTTTGCAAAGTAATTCTGTTATATACAGCAAGTGTTAGTGAAGGATAAAGATTGATTATTGATGATGCTCCAGCTGATCCCCCAGAATGTTGATAACAGAAAGGATTAGTACAAGTTTACAGTGGTTGAGGTTGTGAGACAAAGCCACTTGTTGAAGTCTATTACTAGCAGTCAAAGCAGGCTACCATGTATCATACCAAGCCAATTCTCATTGAAATTTCCTAGCATCCTCCAACATAGGCATTAAATCAAACGCCAAAGAAATGGTTCTAGGCTAGCAGAGTCAATATAATGTTACTTGATTCAGTTAGGACTTGGTCATCTGCAGCAACCCCTCTGTGAAGTCAATAACAACCCATGAATTTCCAGGCATCAAACACCTAACGAATTATAAAAATAAAGTGATCTAAGGCCAGCAGGTTCAGTATAATATAACTTGATTCAGTTAGGACTTAGCCATCGGCAAACAACCCCTCTGTGAAGTCAAAATTGTGAAAAGAAAACCATACATCTCCAAGCATCCAACATAATCAGAAAGTTTACAATTTATACAAAGAACCAATTAAATATCAAGCAGATTCAATATGATATAACTTGATTCAGTTGGGACTTAATCACCAACAACCACCCCATTGCGCAGCCGATAACAAGTAAAGAAAATTGTAGGAACGAAAACAATGAGTTCATACATAGACGTGAAATCATTGAATATTTAGGTAATGATAATTGGACACCAGTCTAATTAGGTAACCACCAAACCAAGAATACTCTACAAACAATAAAGAAACTTTTTTTCCCAACTCTAAGAAAATCAACATCAACTATGAACAAGAAAATGTGAAGGAAAAACAATAAACCAAAGTAAAAACATGACTATTGTACATACAGTTCAATGTACCAATTTTGCACGGTATCTCCAACTGTTATGGTCTGGCGAAAACACCCCAAATTTTACCACGACCAAGACTCTCCAACAGCCTTTTAGCCCCTTCAACATTCATTTCCACAAGTTTCTGCAAGTAAACACAAGCACCAGCAGCAACCATTTGCTTCCTACATTTCTTAGAATTTACAAGCTCTGATAAGATCGAAAAAATGTACATTTTATCCAAATTTTGTGTCGAAGGGTCCAATAACTGCACAGCATTTGCAATCCCTCTCTCCTCGTTTCGGAAAACCTTTCGGTTTCCATCAAACAACAAGAGCTTCGATAAGGCCATTGCAGCTGCATCTTTTTCTTCAACAGCTTTCCCATCCAACATTTTAATCAATGCGATCGTACATCCACATTCACCCATTTCTTTCCTTGTTTTTGAGTTAAAACTGAGCTCATAAACAGCTCTAGCAGACGCAATTCTTACTGCTAAAACCCCACAGTTTAAAGAATCCTTGAGCCGGGGAATGAAACCGTCAGCAATTAGAGCATCTGCAATAAGGGGACAAGAAGCTAATTGCCTAACGAAATTAACAGAAACTTCAAGACTTTTTGGATTCGGAGACGAATCCCAGAAATTCCTTAAACATTCAATCCCACCTTCCTTGAAAATCAAAAGCTTCAAACTTTCATCATCAGAAACCAAATAGCACAAACAACCAATCGAATTTTCTTGTGCTAAGGCGGTCCCAGAAGCAGCAAGCCCGATCAAAACAAAAACCGCACTTTCTTCGATAATATTCTCTTTAATCTCATCAAAAGAAGCTAAAATTTTCAAAACTCCTGCTGCTAAAGCTTGGGAACCGGCGGAACCAGATTGGCAAATCTCTAAAAGTGACGAAATCCCACCTCTGGAACCGATTGCTCTAGCGTTTTCTTTTGAAAAACTTAAAGCTTGTAGAGCAATGCACGCTTTTTCCTTGGCAAAACCGCTCCCCGATTCAAGAACTCGAAGCAGATGGTTCAAAAGCAATAGCCCCTCAGCGATCAATACATGTTTACTCGATTCCACTGATGACACCCTCGAAATGGCGGCAACCGTTTTCTCTTTCATTTCTAAACAGCTCGAATCCAGTAAGCGGGCGAGCACGGGAACCACACCCTGCGCCACGGCTATCATCACGTTTTTATCGTCCTCTTGGAGTAAGTCTAGAAGCGAGTCCATGGCTGAGTTCTTGGACTCAGTGGTTCCAATTTGCAACCGAGTAATTAAGTTCCTAGACTCGACTCGTACTGCTTCTTTCTTTGAAGAAACAAGGACCCCACCGTCTTGGAGGACTCCACTCCGAATCAAAATCTCGCTATCTTTGATATGTCGATCTAATTTAGACAAAACGGCGTCAATATCGCTCTGGGTCTTGAGTTTTCCCTCGGCCAAATCGGGGGATTGACATTTCTGAGAAAGCGAGAAAGCTTCGTTCAAGGTGTGGGAAATGGAACGAAGAAGGTCGAGGGCGAGTGGGTTAGAGGAAGAGGCGGGAAAGTCAGAGAAGTCAACGAGTTGAACCCGAAGATCATTAAGCTTAGATTTGATCAAAGCCCATTTTCCTTTGAAACTGAAATTGTTGATGTTTTGGATTTGCTCCGAAAGAGAACTCAAATTTGAAACAGAAATTGCATCGTCGTTTTCTTTCATGGCCGTCAAAAATGAAACCAAATGGAAGGGGAAATGACAAGGAAAAAATAGGTTTAAAATCTATGAATCCATAAAGAGAGACGGGAGCAACTCTACTAGCTGCGTTGCAGTTGCAGATATATACTGTGAGAGAACGGAGGCGTTATTTGAGTACCAGACGCAATTATAGCGCGTGCAAATAACGGACTTTTGACTTTTCAACATTGCAATTTGTTCCCTCTAAATAAGGCAACAGCCAACGGGTAAGGAACTGCTCGGAATCAAAATCAATATATATATATACTCCAATAGGATATAAAAATGTATTTAATTACTGTTCAAAAAATGTATTTTTTTTGGATTAAATTACTATGATAAATTGTAAAAAAAGAACACACAACATATATAATGAAAAAATTATCTAAAATAAATTACAAAAACATGATATTATATATATATATATATATATATATTCTCAACATATAAAAAGTTAAAATTATTAACATAGCTTAAATAAATTTCGAGTTTAATATCTTGTGTACATAGAAAATTTTCGTTAAAAGACTCACCTATTACAGCTAGATATAAGACACGAGTCAATACAAATTAATTAAGGTAAAATCTTAAAGAACTGAGAAAGCATTTTATAAATCATTTTAACTTTTATATAATTGTTTATTGAATTTTAATTTATTGACACGGTGTTGTTACAATATTTTAAAAGATGAGCTCAAAAGTACTCAAGTATATATAAACTAATCTTAAATTTATTTATTTTTAATAATAACATCTGAATTTATTAATCATCATAAAAGATATTACAAATATTATGCATTAAGAAGAGATAAAAATAATTAGTCCACTAAAAATTCCATACAAAGGTGTAAAGAAAAACAAGCCCTCATATGGAGATTAGCATATCATCAAAACTCAAAAACCTACATAAATCTCCTTCTCTAGCCAAAAAGAGACGCTTTACGAAATGAAAATGGAGCATTGAGCGAACCGAACTATAATATAGATTGCTTCATTACACCGTTTTGATTATATCGACTAACAAATCATCAAACGAGTGGGATCAATCATTTCTATGATCACCGACAAAATTAAATAAGAAAATTAGCGCCATGAGGATCTCTATACGAGCACCGAACGACCGTTACAATATGTTAAAATCGTGCTAACGACAAATGAAATGAACCACCAAAACCAATAAAAAACGTACCACAAATATAGAGAAACCCGTGTAATAATAGCATAATTTTTTGTTAAAATTAAAAAAATAAACATAAAGTAACAAGAAAAATAATGAATACATATCGATGAAGGACTAGTTAATGATTAAATATAGATGAAATTAATTGGCAACAATTAAATTAATTTTTCTTCGCTTATTAAAAAAAACAAATCTTCATACACTGCACGAATCGACTTACCTCAGTAGTTAAGGGAATGATTGTTGTTTTTAGAGTTCACAAGTACGAGCACCAACAGCTATAGCAGGATGATTAAGCATGCATTACACAATAATTAAGAGTATATTTAAAACAGATACTACTTGTAATCACTTTAATTTTAAAAAAAAATATCCCTACACTTACTCTATTGGTTGAGCTAAGACTAGGTTAAAGGTTACACTTAATGGTTAAGTATTTCATTTTTTCCATTAAGGAATTTAAAAGATAATAATTAATTAATTCGAAAAAGGATAATAATAAATTAAAGGTGGATAATGAATTTTTCGATTTTGAAATAAATGCATGTCGGAGGTTGGATATTTTTTCATTAAGTAAAAGAATATAATTAAGTAGACATTTAGTGATTAAGTATCTCGTTTTAAAAAAAAAAGAAACTATGACTATCATGTAGTATTTTTTTATTTTGGTTCAAATATCATGTAGTAATTTAATAGTTAATATTTAGATAAGTTGGACATATTAACCCAACAAGTAGTCTTAAAGTGTGTGGGACAGATGCAATCATTCAATCATTATTACGAACCGAATTAAACAAAACCAAGATTTATATACATGGAGTTTGCAGCTTCAATAATTAGTACAGTGAGTAATTTAATATAGGAATCTTCTTTCATTAGAGAACTAATACCATATTGTATTAGGAAAAGAGGACCAAATTTGAGCAAATACAAGTGAGCCATGCTTACACCATATCTACTGCAGTCTGCAGCCTGCACCCATGGCTATGATTTGAACCACATAACAAAACAAAATGCCAACCTGTACACGAGTAGCATTAGCAATGCATGGGATGGTAAACAATTAAGACCGGGCAACAAATGGTGAAGAAAGTTGGGGAATGTCTATTTCTTCGACCCAAAAACCAGGTGTTTTCTCACAATTTCTTTCATGATTGCTTCTATGTAAGAAAGTTGGGGAATGTCTTTTTCTTCGACCCATCTCTCTGCTCAAGCTCTTCGGTTGCCTGTCTCATGAGTTGAGAAATTGCCCATTCCACAGTTATTGCTGAGGTATCTGTGCCCCCACCTATCAGGTCCTGCTATCCGACGAGAAAATTATTCATCCATACACTTCTGTTGTATCCATGTTTTGCAAATCTTACACTAAATGTTCCCCAAGTCAATCTCAGAAACTTTACGTACAGAACATCAACTATATGCAACATTAATCTCACCATCAGCAGCATAACAAACTGTAACTCAACATCCTTTGATGTCAATGAGCAATGGCAATTCTGTTAGGAAATGTTGTGTGGTGTCACCTTTGTTTATGAGTGCAGGTTGATTTGTTGGCTAGACTCATTGGATCTCAATCATAATCGGGTTGAACTGAAATGCAAATATATATATTAGCATCCAACCCCAACTACTATACATAAAGGTTAAACTAAAATAAGATACCTGCAACATACCATATTTAGGTATAGAAAGTACGGACATCTTAACACAACTTTAGGTGAGTCAGGGATGGATCGAGGGGGATGCTGGAGGGGGCAGTCGCACCCCCTAAAAATTTCAAACTCCCATATAGTTTATGTATTTTCTTTATATTTTCAGTGTATTTTCTATTAATGATCTAAGTTCGCGCCCTCTAAAATTTTGTAATTTCGCACCCCCTAAATTCCTAATATAACTCTCTACCAGTTCGCACTCTCGACATAAAATCCTGCGTCCGTCCCTGAGGTGAGTAATAGTATTTGTTTACTTGCTAACTAAAAATTTACATTACCATGATGCAATGAAGGCAAAAAAAAACTCAGACATGGTTTTTGATCCTAAAACATAATTTGCATGTGAGACGGAAGTTCTAGATGACTATCTCTATGTTGCCCCGACTTCATTTTTCCTAAAACATCCGTATACAACACATATCTGGACATATTTAGTGGTATGATTCTCCAAATATATATGAAGACTTGAAAGAAAATAGAACATACCTGAAATGGACATTGAGATGTGAGCATATACATATAATTATCATGCCGGAGGAGTGCAAAAACATATAGCCAATTAGCCAGACTGTAAATACAGAACTAAAAGCAATCAGAGTTAACAAATACTTGTTGAGTGAATGTTCCATTCCTTGGGTATAATATGCCAGGCTAATCACCATAGAAATTACCTCTCCAGTATCTAATTGTAAAGACATATTCTATTTCATAATTCAGACCCTATGGACAATTAATAATAGAAACGAGAAACTACTACTCAAAGACAACCATAGTGAAACATGCTTCATTCCTTCCATAAGTATACGCCACGGTAGTCCGTAGCACTTGTATAGCACCTAATTGTAAAAACATATTCCATCCATTGAAACTGTCTTATTTTGTTAATCACTTCAACCAAAGTAAAAGCTTATATTCTTGCATTGAAGTTCTCAACAATAGTTAGCTTAGAACTACCTTAACAAAAGCTCTTACATTGCAAACAAAAAAAAGCCCTATTGATTTGATTCTCCTATTTTTCTACAACAAAAGAGGAAGAAGGTAAAACATATGGCTTAAACTCTTACATTGCCATGGCTGATGAAATTCTCCCATTTTAAAATATGTTAGGAAAAGCCTTCACCAAGCTTCTGGATTGCACAAAACATTTTCCTTCTTGAACCAACTGCATTTATCCCCATATCTTTCAAATCTTCCAATGTCAACAATGGCAGAACCTCATCATCCACTTCATGGATCTCGAAAACTGGGGCATACCTTCCTAAACCCAAACTATTCAACCATATCCTAACCCCATCTTCCTCACACCGCCTGATGTCGGTATTGGATAACTCCGGCCGATCAGAAATCCTTGTCCGAATTGTCTTCCTATGATTATTCCCATGAAAAAGTACTTCCCTTTCATTGCCATGGACACCCAAGTTATCCAAAGAATGAACTGGACTATGCTCTTTCATGGGACTTTCCGAGTTCTCCATGTCGAAATCATCGTTATCTTCCTCTGTATCTAAATTATTGTTGTTATTTCTACCGTTGAAGTTGATGTTTCCGCCGTTGGAATCGTCGACTTTAGGAACCCAATTCGTGCGGACCCGTTTAGTGGCGGAGCCCCGCTTGTTGAAATCTTTGACTCTCCAGCTACCAATTGCGACACCATCTAAATTATTGTTAGCTTCCGTTTCATCATCGGGGGGTTCGCTGAAGCCAATGGTGAGAGCGCGAGTCTTGGATAATTTAGAACTGGCGACGGCGGCAGCTGAGTGATGTTTCCATTGCTTGGTGGCGGCGGAAGAGGAGGAGGGTCTTCGGGCAAGAGAATCGTAGGGTTGGTCTCCGCCGATATCGCCTAAACGAACGCTGGGACGTCTCTGGCGTTTTGGACCAACTCCAACGGTCTCAGATGAAGCCACCACGAGAGGCGCTCCGACGCCGTTTAACTGAGAGTCTGCCGGCTGTATATCCTCCATGTTTAATTTTTTGTGAAGATTGATAATTGATAAAAGGAGGAGCTTGGACGTTCCGACGGTAAGAAAGAGAAAGTGAAGACCGAAGAGAATAGAAAGTTGGAGAGAGTGCGAGTGGTGGGTGTTGGGTTAGCGCCGCGTGTCCCTCTTTTGCTAGCGGAAGCGAAGGGGTCGTTTTTATTATTATTGATATTCTTCTAATTATTAAGGATTGTTTATTCTTAATATTCCTATTCATTAATCTGTCACCTCAGTGGACAAGTTGGTCCTTCAGTTTGGCTATAATCAAAACGTTTCAACTCATGCTCTTATGAATTTCTCAAGGTTTTTAATCGATTCTGGAGTAGATTAAGTTCAGTGTCATATTTTGGAATTTGATAGCATAGTCGATGACTTATGGATCTTGTATTCTCGGATCAGGTGTGTGTCTTATTTGTACTAAAATATTTTGTGTAACAAAATTTTGAATTATGTGATTGTTATTACCGTTATTGTTGTGCATGTACTGCTAGTTCAAGTGTACAATTATTATGGTCGCTGAACTATTATGTGTAATGTAAATACTTGAACCTATTAAATAGTTAGTTTGACCGAATAATTTATATTATCGAATAGTCTGTGTTCTTAAATAACTCGTATTTTTAGATAAATTATATATTTGTACGGTTATTGTACTGAATATTACGTCTACTTTGTCTGTTTGAATATAATGAACTTCTGAATAATCTGTATTTAAATCTGAAAAATTAGTACATTTATTATGTTATGAAAGTCTGGCATCTCTGTCATGTTCTAAAAATTGGTACGTATAGCATTCTGCACTCTGCATGAGGATTGAGATGTTAAGGAAGAAGTATGATCTAAAATTATGTTACGACGCACATATATATGTATCTGTTAATAATCTAAATATTAAATACTATCAGCTAATGTGTAGGGTTGGATCCGAGTTTTGGGATAACTCGTGAATGATGTGTAGCGGATGCATGGGTTGTTAGGGGCTTATTAGCTCGAGTCTACATTTGTTTTGTCTTATCTGAATCTGCATCTATTATGTATTGTGTGATTCTAAATGAATAATATGATGATTGGTTTTTTGCTAAGCTAAGAAAGAGTAAAAAATAATTGCAAACTAAACCCCCTTTCCCCTTGAAACAGTGGCCCAATTTCGGGAATGGGGAATTTATCATAGAAAGGGCTTTAGTATAAAGATTTCACAATTCCGAAATGGATATCTCAAATCAATAGCAACTTTGTGATCAATACTTTGAGGACGCAAGTTAAAGTTAACTTAATTCTAAAATCAACAATAAACTACTATCCAAATATTTTAAAATCTTTGAACAAAAAAATATATATTTTAAAATCTGGTTAATAGGAGTGTAATCGAATCAAGCTTGAAAGAATATAGTCGTGTTTGTGTTATTTATTTTTAAAAGTGTTCATATTCGACTTATGTGATTAAAATTTTAATTCATGTTCGTATTCGTTTATTTATTTTTAAAGGTGTCAATGTTCGTTCATTTGCAAACATGTTTGTTTATATGTTCATCATCATGATTGTTTATATGTTTATGTTTGTTTATCGTTCACAAACATATTCATTGAAGAAAATGATAAAATTACGCCACTAACCCTAAACGAGTTTGTTCATGCACATTTATTTATGTTCGTTTATTTATTAAATGAACATAAAAATT
The DNA here is from genome assembly GCA_958450335.1 of Hibiscus tridactylites. NCBI lineage: Eukaryota > Viridiplantae > Streptophyta > Magnoliopsida > Malvales > Malvaceae > Hibiscus > Hibiscus tridactylites. The sequence goes on along the minus strand of OY288289.1, from coordinate 74,087,080 downwards.
TTACTCCGCAAACAGTTCATTTACATATCTACTGCTCAATGTGTCTAATCTCAAGATTGCACCATATTGTCACGAACTTATTTCTTCAAGATTAAATCCGTGCGGCACTAGAACTCTCGGCACGATGCTAGTCAGCCTTACTCACGCAACGATATGGCAAACACAAGGAGCAAGAGAGATTTACAATGAAAGGTCCTTGTATTAAGCAACGGAAGCTTTACAAGAGAGAGCTTTACAAGAGAGCTTGAGTGACTACTTAGGTGGATTACAAATGAGCTAGGCAAGCTTATTTATAGCCTCCAACCTCCCTAATGGACGGTAGAGATTTATTTGATCCAACGATTAGGATCTTGCCTCCTAAAATATCTTAGATGCCTAGATATTTCTAGAGAACTCCATACTTATCTATATACATCACTACTATTCTAGATTACTCCTATAGTTCTACGTACATTTATGGGTTTCTAGAATATTCCGGAGATGTCCGGAGTTGTCCCGAGCCTTCCGGACATGTCTTGAGTCTTCCCAACTTGTCTCGAGCCTTCTAGGTTCCTCTGGGTGAGCCTAGATGGTTGTGGAAGCTTCTAGAACCCCTTGGAGATGTGTGGAGACGTTTGGGGCCCTCTGGGCCGTTCTAGACTCTTCCTTAGGTCTTCTTTGGCCTTAAATGGATCATTACTCCTCATTTTCTCCAAGTTAGCCCGTAAGCACCTAGGTGGGGCACCTTGGACGCGCGCAGCGCACCTAGGTGGGGTTGTTCGGGCGCGCACTGCGCACCTAGGTGGCACACCTCGGTGCTGCTCGGTGCACCCTGGCGGGTGTGCCCCTCGGTTGGCTGGGTCGCGACCTGACGGGGCATGACAAAATGCATACTTACCCTAGATGTCACCTCGGGAAAATATTTTGTCCATAAGAAGGCACCCATACTAAGCATAGTCTAGCATTTTCTTGCCTAGAAAAGTAATTTTTTTCCTTAAAAATGTCGATATCTATGCAACAATAAAACTTTTCTCAAACCTTACATAATCTAGCATTGCTTGTTGTTGCGTCCATCTACGACTCCCATCCCATTGCGGACACAGGATGTGAGAGAAGAATGTGCTGTCATTCGAGAAGCAAAAATACAGCACCCTTTGATAGCCGTTTGATCTATTGGTAATTGGTAGAAGCAAATTCTGACAACCTCAAATATCCAGATATGAAAGCCTGCAGGTAGTCTGATCGGCAGAGATTCTGTTGACCTGATCAATCTTCAATCCAACACTATAATGAAAACATATCCATCTTTTGTTGTCCCTCAAGAAGCATGATTGCTCGACTTTGATAAGCCATGCCTCCGAAAAATAAACAGTATGGCAATTGACAAGAGACAAACTCAACAGAAAAAAAATATGATTTTGACATGTACAATGCTTTCCAAAATCAACTGCACGGCTTAATATCTCTGCTTCGCATGTAGGTTAAAAATTGTGTTGGTAATTCTGCTAAAAGTGCTTGAACGACAGATATTTCACCACCTGCAATGAAAATCGATTGTTATATCCCAACTACAAACCGTTTCCGAAGTGTTCTAATCCATCTTCACATAGTACAATTGAAATGAGTGGACGACTTACCTTGTACATCCCTAAATGAAACAAATTGAACAATATCACGTGAAGCAACTCGTCCGCTAGAGCTTTCAAGTCTTTCCCCCTTGTCAGCATCTAAAATCTGTAAATAAACCAATTGATTCTTCGACTCAAGTACCCGCCAACAAAAAGATAACTTATGAAGCAACCCTTCTCCCTTTAGTGGATATTAGAGGCTTTAAGTAGAAAGTACCTCCATTTCTTTGAAGTCTGCTCCTCCAACTCCAACAATGAGGATCGACAGTGGGAGATCCGATGCTTTTACCAGCGCATCTTTGGTTTCCTGGAGATCAGTTACTACCCCATCCTAGAGCAACCATAACAAGAATAAGATACAGCGCAAAAATTAGGAACCTTTTCTAGTAAAGGATAGAAAACCAATTAATTGTATGGCATACATATATTACATGAACATATATGTCCTCAAAAGACAAAATTTATCCCCTTCTGTTGTAAATCTTACCGTGATTATCAACAAAACAAAGTATTTTTGAGCTTCATTGGCAAGGGATTGACTGGCAATTAGCGCAGCTTTGTTAATCACATGTCCAAATAGTGTTGGTCCTGCAAGAGAAACGTTGAAAAGGGCACTGGTATAGGCCATCATAATTCCCCGGATTCCTTCAACCTGAGCAATAATGATAATTGGTTAATATTGGGGCACATAGACTTAAAGATAAGATCATACAACACACTGAGAATAGATTTATCCCAGCAACTACTCACCTTACAGTTGTTACTGCTTCCATTCAAGTTGAAACAATGAGAAACAGGACCATCAATGGGCCGTGCTCCAAACCCCCACGCAGGAAAACACTTGTCTGTGTCATAGAACTGCAATACCTCTCCAACCTCATAGATTGCCTAGTTGAAAAGATGCATTCGCATATTCTTAGGCACCCAAAAGAGAAGAAAAAAACTATAGAAAACATCCAATTCTTACTTTTTGATATGCATTCTGTCGTCCAGATGGATCAATGTAATGCAAGGAATCAGGAAGGCGGGGATTTCCGTTTGAAGCTGATAGATCAGAACCAAAAGTTAAAATGTGTATAAGATATGCCACTTTGTGAAGCAGCACGTGCAGGATGATGCCTTCTACATAAATACAATGTAGGGGACGACAGAGAGGAACAAGAATTAGAGTAAACATTTCTAAAATAAGAGCACACATGTCACTCTTCCAACTGAGCATTAACAAAAACACTTGCAATGAATACACAAAACACAATGCAAAAGCCAGAAATAAGAACTTTCGAAATTCTGAAATGAAAAGGGAGTAGGGGTGTGCAAAACCGGGTTCAGATAACCGTTAACAAATTATTTCGGATAATCGATAAATTTGGGTTGCTCAGTTCTTAACCCTAAACCGTAAACATTAAACCGGTTAACCGGAAAATTTGATTCGGTTCAGTCAGTTAATAATTTTTTTTTACTTTTTTTATGAAAAATATAAAATTTAACAATAAAGTCAAAGAAAATATATCTTTAAAAAATTTGACACAAAATGCCAATATTTTCTCAATACTAGAACAAATTCAATAAAACATAATTGTAGTATATGCAAAAACTAGGCCTAATAACATAAAAAAACCTAATAAAATCAATTAAAAAACTATAAAATCCTTTGAAAACAATAAACACTTTAAAAAATCAATGTACGACTCAAAGGGTAATGAAAATAGTAATTATTTGATACACTTGCGGTGGAAACCTGAACACTATAAAACCCTAAATTGTACTAAGGGGGAAAGAATGATTATGTCTTTATGCATCCAGGCAGACTTAAGCTTTAAGCATCAATGATTGACATTCTAAAGTGATGCATATAACTCAAATGCAAATAAGAAGCAAGATCAAGACAAACAAAAAGAATTCCATGCATGGCATAACTGACCACCTGACTTGATGCTTTGACCTCCTAAAAGTTAATTGAAAAAAAGTAACCATGTCCATAAGAAAATTTTGGTCTATGGTACAAGAAAACAAGAAAGTACCCGTGAAATCAATAGCCACCATAAAGTTAAGCTCAAATCCCCCAGCGAGGTAATCCAGGAAGGTGTGTTGGATAGTCTCAGAGAATTTGTCCACAAAAAGCTTGCTTTTTAATATCTGCAACAAAGTTGGCAAATTACTTAAATAAAGCTGAGTAAATGAAAATTTCATTATCAATTAATTCCAGTTCATATAGTTAAACCTTGTTCTCGTAATCATGCCCAACCAGAGTCGGCAAAAATAAATTTTCTCCTTCCTTTCCAGAATGAAGCTTTTCCAAATCTTCTAGTGACTTCTGGACTTTTCTGATTAAACCCAAGAAGGGAAGATAAATCAGCAAGTTTCCAAAGGAAGATGAAAAGAAAATAAGATCTACAATTACCCAATCAGATCATGCTTCCCATTGCTGTTGAAGTTAAAGCACTCTATCACTAATGGACTCTCCTGCAAGTTTATTAGGAAATGAAATTCATAAAACAAAGAAACGAAAATGGAAAAGGCTTAACGTATTAATAAATGCTCAACGCCAATGATGAAAACATCTGGCTCACATAAAGCAGACACATTCATGTTTATATAGCCCATAGAATTCATAGACAGCCCAGTAAAAATAACCAAAATTAACGGTTAATGAGCTAAGACTTTTGAGCAAGACCAGGATTACTAGCAGGAAGGATGAACCAACTGATCAAAGAAATATGGTTGTTTTCCCAAAAGGCCTGATGGCCAAAATTTGCACTGCCATGTAACAAAATACAGATACATAGTTCTAGACAAAAAGTAAAAACAAAATATCTCTATACCTTGCTTCCTACTTGTTGAATATTCAAAAACACTGGCTTCCATGTTGGGTTATGATCATTCTTTAAGACTTCAGTTTTACATACAGGAATGGAAATACCACTCTCCACAAGTTTTGATATCACCAAAAAGGGATCCTGCAAGATAAGTCCGGAAGTGCATCAAAAAGATAACTAATGTTCCTGATAAAATATAGAAAAAGTAACATTGACAGTGGTGCATACACTTTTTGAGAAGAGGTCCTTAAGTTCCAAATCTAAACAACTTAATGTCATCTCTGCTGTAGTCTTTGAGCTAAAGCATTCCTCAGCGTGCACAGTAAGCTTTCCACGGTGTTGGGAATGGGTTGATGAGACAGATTCCACACTACGTACAAGATCCAAGGTTAACGACCTGTTTGGTTTGGTTACAATCTGCAGATATAAAAACAATTATTTGATGAGTAAAATAGTAATTAATGAAATGAAGTGAGTAAAAACAGAAAGTGATACCGTAGGTTTTATTTTAAGACCAAGTATTTTGCAATTAAACAAAGCATTCCAGCTCAATTACATTATAATACATCTTTGCTTTGAAATACTTAACAAGGACAGGAACTTAAAACAGAATGACATAATTAAGCAGATACTTATGCTATACCTCTGATAATGCACAACTTGCCTCACCAAGAGATTGCTGCTCCTCCAGTTTAAGCATCTGCGCAGAACTGAATGCATATAAACAACTTCATGCTTGTTTGTTATATTATGTGAATGATTTGAGGAGGACTTGTAGATTTTTTTTATTCACGAAGACAAATCATATTTCCAATAACAAAAGTCGAAATAAGCATGATAATATGTCACGACTGCTGAGCAAACAAATATATCACAAACTTAGTCATATTTCCTCCAAATGTTTCAGTGTGTAAACTAAACTGTTTGAAGTGGGAAGTGGATTAGGGGAGAGGAACAAGAAAAGGAAGCATTACTCAAATATACCTTTACTTCGACATTGTGAAATTGAGTGTCAACATCAAAGACATGAAACCTGTGATCAAGTGTGATCCAACAAATCAAATTACAATGAACAACTCAAATCATCATTTTGCAGACCAAAAAAATGATGGGAACTATAGAACTTACAGCAAGGTTTGGACAGCCTCAAAATGGTAAGTAATTGTATACTTTGTGATCCAAGTAGGATTCAACGAATTGAGAACTACTTCAGTACGAAATACTTCTGTGACTGAACCATCTCTTTCTTTGATGCAAACCACCAGCATTGGATCACTCTAAAGCAAAGAAAATCTATGTATCAGGCTAAGTTTTCTGAACAAAAGTGTGACTCGTGTGACTACAAGATTAGAGCATGGCAGCCAAAGTATATAAACATTATTAATTGATACAACAACTGCAATAAAAATGTTGCAAGAGCCATTTGAGTGTTCAAACTAAAGCTAAGAAGAAGCTTACTTTTCATTTATTATAGATTTCCAAATCTGTCCCTACTCAGAAATTTTCCTGAAATATCATTATATGAATAAAAGATGCAATCAAAGTGATGGCAGTCACCATAGAGCTAGTGGCATGATTATCGAATTCATTAAGCTCATATTCCTAGAATTTTAAGAATCATTTTTGATCAATTGGGATGTGGGATTGGTAAAGGAGTTCTTTGTAGTACTTTGCATTATGTGATTGCCTCAAATATTTTTCCTCGAAGCATGACATTAAACATAACTTTGGTCAAACTACTCACACAATGACATACCATACTTCTTCTAAACAAGATGCGTTAGCATATGTTTATTGGTTGCATTAAATGCAAAATTTCACTTATCTATGTGTCATTTGATATCCAATTTAATGAAAAAGGCTTGTAAAGGCTTTCTTCATACACGGTGACTTCTGAACTTCCAAATTCCACTTATTCAAAGGCATCATTAAGTCACCCCACACCAGAAAGACCCTCGGCAAATTCTAATACCAACTATCAAACTACTGCGTCTGCTAACAAATGTTGCCCCTTGAGAGCAGAACTTCTAAAAGCTTTAATGTTGACCACGATAATTTAAATAGCAGAGTAAAATTATGGTACTGCGAGTCTGCTACAACACAACTTTGACTTTGAAGACTGAACATTGCTTGTAGAGCAATAAGCCAGGGTCTTTCTTTGCAGCATATCATATACAAACATACCTTAGAGAACACATCCCGGTCTCGCAAATCTGTAGCAGAAAATGATAACTGCAAAAGATTGTTTTACATTTAAGAGTCGACGCAGCAAATAGTTTGCAACGAAAGAATATAATAATAAACGATTTCCACAAAATTTATTTAAAACGAAACCGAAACCAGCTTATCCAGTCACCGCTGATCAAATAAGAGACTCCAAATCTAAATAGCAATTTAAACCGATAACTTGTTATTTTCTAAATTTAAAACACATGATCAAACTAAGCTGGAACAGCAGTTTTAAACAGATTAGTCAATCATCAGCTCGGTTGAGTAACAAAGTAAATCAGAACGTTCATTATAAGCCAAAACTAGGCCTTTCGCTAAGTTCCACTAAAAAAGAACCTCGATCTGAGAGAAGATGCCGTGGATGCCACGAGACTTTAAGTACAAGTCGACAGCGTCGTGTTGGTTGCCAGTGGCGGCAGTGCGACCAACGGCCGCCATCCTGCCGCCGGCGTCGGAGCAGCAATTTCCCATCTACAACTGAATTGACAGACTGTTTTCCAACTTCGATAAATCATAAACAATATGTATGCATGAGCTCAAAAAATAAGGAAAATGTAATTAATAAAAAAAAAATTGAGTAGAGAAAGATAGAGAACGGAGTATTTGTGATATTTATAAAAAAGGAAATTGCGGAGACTAGAATGGAGCTTTCAACTTTCAGGTTCTTGACTTTACTTTTATTTATTGAGTTAATTAAATTGGTCCTAAAATCTTTGAACATTTCAATTTATTCCTCAAAATATGATATTTATTTTAAATTTATCCTAAAACTTTTAAATATTCTAATTTTATCCCTAAACTATGTCTATTTTATAAATTGATCTCCAAACTTTTAAACATTTTAATTTCATCACAAATTATCAACATATGTTAATAATATCTTGTGTTGATAAAATTATTATATTTTTTAATTTCCATGTAAGCACTGATGAGTATTATTTAATAATATGATGTAGCATAAATTATAATTTGAGGATTAAATTGGAATGTTCAATTTTTTGCAAATTAATTTAAAGGCATAATGTTAGAAGTGTCCCTAACGTTTGACTGAATAGTCATTTTGGTCCATTTTTAAACCAATTTAACCCCAACGTTTCATTTTAGGTCAAAATGACCCCTTTGCGGATGAAAATTGTTAGTAAACTGACGATAAACAACTGGAAATGATGTGACAAACCTACATGGCAGTGCACATCGCGATAACATTGTCATACAGACAAATATGCTGACTTTACAAAATGACACAACAATCAAAAAATATTTTTATAAAATTGTATAAAATATAAAAAAAATTTTTCAAGTTGTTTATCGTCAGTTGACTAACAGTTTTCATCCGCACAAAGGTCATTTTGCCCCAAAATGAAACGTTTGGGGTTAAATTAGTTCAAAAAAAGAAATAAGGATCAAAATGACTATTCAGTCAAACGTTAAGGGCATTTTTTGGTTTTATGCCTAATTTAAAATAAGTCGTAATTTTATAACCAATTTAAAATGAGAATCATAGTTTGAGGGTGTATAGTGCGTTTAACTCATTTTATTTATTTTATTGTGCGCGATGTAGTTGTGGCTCTGACTCGTAATGTGTCGGACATCCGACTCTATTTGCTTGGGCTAAAACTTGAAGAAGGCTCGATCCGGGTTACTATTTAATTATTAAAGTATTTAAAATAAATTATAAATTATATGAAAATTAATACAAAATTATTTTACTCTTAAATAAGGTAAATGTACATTCTAGTGCTTAAACTTAGTTTAATGGTATAATTTGGTACTTGTTTCTTTTAAAATGGTTCTTGAATTTGACTTTTTTATTTGAATTGTTACTTATAATTCTTTGGTCCAATTAATTGTTACATTCAAATTAAAATATATATATATATATAACTTAGAAAAATTCAAATTTGTTTGAATCCATCTAAACTCAAAATAATCTGATTTAAACTAAAAGGTTAAATTCAATTGAAAAAGAGGCATTGCACTGCTGTCTGAGCAGACTATGATTGGCAACTAATTAGGGTGTTTAAACAAATAAAATCTCACATTTCTGCCAAAAAAAAAAGTTTAAAAGAGTTTTATTGAGAAAGAATCATGGCAGACAAATAGTGAGAGAAAAAGAGATGTGGACAATGGGAGGAGCCATAGGCAGGTTTAGTCACCTGTCTGTCGGCGGCTTTGTTCACAGCTAATCTCCTAAAACCAAAGCATAATTACTAATTAGTAGACCACACCATGTATTTGGCGATCGCCTCTTTTTTCTCTTCTCTTTATTTTACTTTTTTTTATTATTATTTAGTGTTCAAAAGCTGGGCATATCAAAATCTTCAATCAAATGCCATCACGGACAACCAAACAATTGCGATTTTTTATTTTGACCCACTAATATATTATAACTAATGATCTGGTACTAGTAGTAAACTGTCTCTGAGTTAATAAACAAACACCAAGAAACTAAACCCATGACTATGATAATTTATGAGTACTTTAGTATCGAGTCAAATATATTACGAGTAAATAATTTATGCAATTTCAGTTGATTTAATTTTTCAAAAATATTTGGTTGGTTGGTTGGTCAAGCTCCTCACCTTTATTCCTACAAGGAGCACTCATCTTCTCTTCCTCTTTCCTTAGGATTGGGTTTTCATGGTGCACAACAGTGGTATCCAAGCCAAGAGAAGTGGAACATTCATTTTTAGTCCAAGAGACATGACATGGTATCCATTTCCAAACAGGATATTAATGTCTGGTTTTTCCAGAACAGAAATGTCATAAAGTCAACAAAGCACAAAGGTCAAGATGTCAAGCACTAGAAACAGGAATGGGAGATGGTGGGGCAGTGGAGTGTGTGTAGATGCAAACATGTAAATAGATAATGTGTACGTTGTCATATTAAAAAAGATTGAATATCATGTTTATGTTACCTTTCCTGTGTGGAGGTCGAAAGACGAGCCTATAATCTACTTGCCATCCTTCTTAAAAGAGTTATATTCTCTTATACATGTTTAGGGGAGCTTCTAAGGGTTAGACACCCTTACTGTTAGGTTAAAATAGGCGCAAGTTACAAAATTTAGGTAGCTACACAATTTCTTACAATGACGCGAGTTACACAGTTTCTTATAAAAAATAGTAAAAATTTATATGATTACACAATTTCTTACACAATAATTATGTAGTTATACAATTTCTTATTCATCATACTCAAATCCTTACCAAAATGGTAAGAAATTTTGTAGCTACAAAAAATATGCCTAATTTTAAGGTGTCTAATTTTAGAATCTCCCCATGTTTAAATATGTATTAGGTATGGATGTCAGAAGCGGAGTACATGATACAGCACTAGCCACTAAGCAAACAAAAGTGGGCTTCCAGTTTAAGCTCAAAAGCTTTCCTTTATCTGGCAATTAGTTGGATTCTATGCTATTTACTACAAAATAAAGTGACAGACAATCAACGCTCCTAAGGTTAATTCACACATTGTAGAACAATTAAAGCAACGACGAACAAAAATATACTTTGCCTGCTCACTAATATTTTCCTTTGCTAGCATCCAGCAGATTCGAGGTGACATCATCTCACTTTCCAAGTTAATAATGAGTTGATGGAAAGGGATGTAAGTAAGCAAGGGGAAGAGTCAGGCTTACAGCTTCTGGTACTCCCATTGTTGGCATGTATGAAAATACTGGTGGAGTTGCATGAGGGTCTGCATGTGACGGGTTGGAATTATATTTCGGAATAACAATATCCTGCTTCTCAATGGTTTCCCCCTCTCTTTGTAATGGTAATACTGGATGAGTTGCATATGACCAGTTGGAATTGTAGTACTGAACAACACTATCCAGCTGCTGAACAGTTTCCCCCTCTCTTTGTAATGGTAACGGATGCATATTCCTCGTCCCAAGTTGTTCATCAATTCCCATTGTCACATGGCTACTTTTGCAGTGAAATAAGAAGCATTAGATTAAGAAGAAAGTGCAACATGCTTGGCAAAAAAAATATGTATAACTATAAGGGTATTTTGCAGAAAACAAAATTCTTCCAGAGTAGAGAAAATTGCTTATCAAAGCCATGAATTTCAGGAAACAATATGGGGAAAAAAGATCAGATGCCGGAAAATTGTTTTAAGTACTCAAAACGGTTTTGCATTAACAGTAACCAACTGAAAACAATATTCTTCAAGTCTTAAGTTTCAACTCCAGAATCCTAACTCATCCATGATAAAGAAAAGGCACCTGTTATACTGGTTTGGCACAATTTGGGTAGGGTTTCTTGCTGCATATCGCTGCTGAATGTCTGCGACACACTGTTGATAATTTTGTGGCAGTGAAACATGTTTTACCATAGTTGTTGGATGGGAAGGGCCCATGTTTATAGTGGATCCAAAATAATGCTGCTGTGGAAAAGGGACACTGTGTTGAAAATTCGGAGGTTCTGAAATTGGTTGCAGATAACTGAGTTGCAATCCAGTTACATTTGGATGCGCTGGATGGTCTATGCCTTGCTGAAGAGAAAATGAATCCTTGGGAAAAGGTAGCCTCAATTGATTTTCTACGGTTTGAAGTAGCATTGGCTGCAGAGAACCAGGTGCAGGCACTGTCAAAGGTTGAAACAATGACAATAGACATCCCACCTGCACCGTAGTATAATGATATTCGGTCAAAAAGGAGCAGTAAGAAAACAATTACAAGCAAAGGTATACGTTGGACGAATATTTCTCACCTGCTGCTTGTTGAGTTCTTGCTTGAACTTAGAACCCTTCTGGTAGTTATGTTCAATGGCATGTCTAAAGGAACCTTCATGCAAAGGTAAACAATCCATATAGATCTTGAACTTCACCTGAAACCTCAATTCATGCATAAGAGACAGAGTAAACAATCCACTTGCGCTTCCAGTCAACAAGAAAGAGATGTAAGCATCAGTGGAAAAAAATCACAGGAGAACTGCATAATGCCACTAGAAAGCCTTCCAAAAACATAGCTAAGCATGTATTTCATTTATCAAATATGAAGGCATCAACACTTTGGTATCTTAGACTTGGTTCTTAAACGTCTAAAACTTTAAGTTAAATGCAGAATATTACTTGCCTGGGCAGGAAACCGACCATTGAAAGCAGTTTGTTCCAGGTGCAATGTTCCAACAGAGGTTGCTTCGTATATGCCATAAAGAAGTTTCAATTCAAAATCAAACAGAAAAAGCTTCATGCCTGGCTTGATTTTCTCAACAACATCTAATTGTCCAGCAGGTAGACCAAATACACGGTACATGTAGCACTGTGGTTTTGTTCTTCCATTGCACATAAATATAAAACCCGAAAGCTGCTCTTGGTCATTCTCATCGATTTGTTTTTCTTTAATGATGATATCATTGTAATAAGTGGCATGGCCTTGTGCAGGAACAATAGCATGAGATGCTTGGCTCTTTAATGCCATTTAATTGGCAATATAGCAAAGGAACAGGGCTGTCAAGATTGAAAATTTTAGTTTCATTCAGTTTATCTCAATCATAATAGTAACACTTAATAAACAAGAGCATTAAAGCGGGGCAAGGTGAAAATGACAACTTTAGGAAGATGGAGAAAACTATGAACTTGGAACGCCAAAGGGATTATAAGCTCTCGTTCAAAGCAACAAACTGCACATCCTCACAAGCAATCTATGTTTCACCAAGGAAAGTTATGCGGACTCTTCTTTTCCCCAAACTACAACATACTAAGTTTACCCGCGTTTTTTTAGTGGAATCTATACTGAATACTCCACTCAATAATGTCACATGAGCAAAAGATAAGATTATAAATGCATGAGAATCAATCCTAACATTCAGAACATTAATAAGTTTTTTAAAAAAGAAATTCTCCATGGCCATCCCATATCAAGGGGAATAAGAAAAAGAATACCAACAAAAAACGAAAGGAAAAAATGATGCTGAGAAACCAAACACGAAGGGAAACAAGTAAATTTGCAAAAAAATGAAGACCTGCTGATTTCTGATTAAAAGAAACACCTTGGAGTTTCCTTCTGCTTCTTTCTGGCGTTTGGTGACTGAAGCATGAAGTGAAAACAAGAGCAAGTGAGAAAGTAGCCCATGGAGCGCAGACAGTGTTGCTTGGGGCCCATGGTGTATGGGCTTCATAATAGAATATAAAAATTAGGGTAAATACCTAAATCATAACTCAACTTTGTTCTCAAACTTATTTTGGTTAGTGAACTTTTAATATGATCATTTTACTCATTTAACCTATTGTGATCATATTAAATTATTTTATTAATATTTTAGGGTTTAGAGTGAAGGAAAATACTTTGATGCACAAGCTGTGTAAACTTTAGTTTACACAAGCCCTTTAATTTTAGGGTTTAGGGTTTAGAGTTTTATGTTAGGGTTTAGGGGTTTAGTATGTAGGGTATATAATTTAAGGTTTATGGTTAGAATTTAGAGTTTAGAGTTTAGGGCTTAGGGTTTAGGTTGCTAGGGTTTGTGATTTAGATTTTAAATTTTATAAAAGGATTGTGTAAAAAATTTTTACACAGCTTGTGCATCAAAATAAAACCCTTAGAGTGAATTATCGAAAACTATATGTATATGCTTTTCTCAATAAAATAATAAAAGTATGTGTCTCGATGAAGAAACTTAATTGAACAGTGTACTTCATCATATGATGCATGATCCTTTTCTAAAATCTCATTGCCAACATGAATCAATACCGCGAGGTTGTTCTGCAATGATTCAAATCTGTTTATAACCTTGAGCCGAAGGCTAATATGACAATATATATATATATATATAAGAAAATTGGTGTTTTATTAATTTATGTTGGAAGAAGAAGATGACCAATGATACAGACATGCACTCTAAAAATTAACTTTAAAACCCCAGTCTTGATCTGCTTGCATTAACAAGGCAAATGTCTCTGTAAAAATCACCATTTGATATGCTGATCTTAAAAGCAGGACAACCTCTAAGCCGTCTCTCAATGCCTGCTGCTAATAACTGCAGAGATATGGTTCCAAGTAACATGACCAAATATAGACCGAGAAGCAAATTCAGGAGTAGATAAACTAGTCAGGATTTTCATTGCATGGAAAAGAGGGCTCGGCCGTTACTCGTCCATAACAGAATGATGTTGTCTCTGTGTGGGGCTTACGCTCCCACCGCGGTTTATTTTGAGTGCATCTAAAGCTTTTTGTATCTCCATAGTCATTGCACTGTCCACACTCCCTGAAGATAGCTTCTTATGTGCTTTCTGCAAATGAAGCTTGAGTGAGCTGCTGCTCAAACCAGCATTCTTCCCACAAATTGGACAAACTTTCATCATTGGTTTTCGTTGATGCCACTCCATTGAAACCTTTCCATGCAGTTTCCTATCAAGACCCAATAGTATCCTTGCAAACCCATCATTTGGTTGGGCTCGACGGTGAGCTCGCTTCAGGGAATTCCATGCTTCTAGTAAAGTTAAGTTCCTGCCCACAATAGCAATAATATTTATTTTATTCAATTGAAAACAACAACAAAAGGTTACAGCAAAATCTGAGGTTTACCGATACTGGAGGTTCTTTAGCAGCAAGATAGCCTTCTATGTATGTATAAGTCTGTACAGTATAAAGCATGAAATATATTACTTACTTCCGAAGCATCAGGTATGCAATTACTACTGTGGCACTCCTACTTTTGCCTTCAAAGCAATGAACTAAGACTCTTCCACCTATTTGCTCGACATGATCAATAAAATCACAAACTTCTTCAAAGATACTGCTTATGTTTGAATCTTCATTGTCGTATATCTGTTTCAGTAAGCCACATCGCATATGTTATGAAAGAAGTTTCCATGCAGGTAACAGAAAACTGAGACGCACCAACTTTCTTCATTCGGAAAGGAAAGAACTGACAAAAAAAACTAGAAGGAGATAAAGGTACTTACAGAAAAGTTTTTGTACTCGAATAGGTCATGGTATTGGGAATCTGCTTGTCCAATTTCATTGGAGCACAAACACAATACATGTGTAATTCCAAAATGCTGCAGTGTATAAGCAGATCTTGCTGCCAGTGCCCCGCCAATGAACAAGCTATTAGTAATTAAAGATGGCTTCTCCGTATTAGCAGCCTCAGATATTAGTCCTATCCTCTCAAGAATATGCTCAAGCCTAACCTGTATGTTATAATATCCAAAAAGAGACGATTAGCATCTGCAGATTCTACCACAAACACTGAAGTAATGATTTCTATTAACTGCCAAGAAGTTGAATGAAGGTATTACCTTCAATTCATAAGCATCGACAACACTGCTATTATCACTACCCTCAAAGAATCCTGTATTGAAATTGTTCTCTTGGCAGAGTTTAACAGCATCATTTTTAAGCATTTCATTCCATTGCTCCAAATCTTTGCTTGATTCAACATCAACCTAAATGCAAAATGGTATTTCAGGATGAAGCATTACAGAGACACGCTAAACCTAGGACAAAAGTTTACACATTTCACATGACACTGCCCCAGAGTGGAAACTTCCAAACAATGAGCCACAAAATGGCATACCTGCTATCTAAACTCTTTAAAATAATTTACTCCTTGCAAGAAGCCATACTAAGTGCATAAGCACTGAGAGTCAACATTAAGCCTGTCAAAGCAGTGATGGTGACAGGTATCAAAGATGTTCTATCCATCTCATGTACCTCTACAAGAGTGGTTGGTATTCAAGACTCAACCCATGCATTAACTCATGTCAAGATGAGAGTTTAATGGAGAAAAACCTTTCAATAGCCTCTGTAAGTTGCTAATATATCTATTTTCCTTTCGAAATCATGTCTTGTAAAATGACTTGTCAAGTATAACTAACCTTGGCAAACTTATTGAAGTCTCGGAGCTTAGCAGTCAAACGTAAGCTCCTAAGTGGCTCTCCATTACCTTTGTAGTTCTTTCCATGCCAACCTTCTCGTGACAAAGGAGAACTGGAGTCCATACTTTCTCTGTGCGCTGAAGATGGTGTTTTGGTAGCTGATCTCTGTGACTCTGAATCACTGCAGTCTGGTTGGCTATTGCTAAGGACCATCTCCTTAGTTGGAGTAGATGGGAAAGAAAAACCTCCCAGGAAAGGAGGATGCAGTGGTGATTCAGGAACTGCAGAATCCTCCTTGTCTAAGTCCCCTGATGTTGTCTTATTTATAATACTCAAAAATTGACGTAACAAACTATCTAGCTTTTGATGAAGTGTCAGCAGGAATATATGGAATCCCTGCAGATCCCTTAAAGCTGCACGGAATCCACTACGAAATTCCTGAATAACCGAGGTCGTTTCTATCCCCTGTATATCAGATGCTTCAGTATCTTCTGGTGGTGGAGATCCTAATTTCCCGCATGTTATATCATGTAACAAATTAGCAGAGTAACTGGAACTGTTGAGAAGTAACTCAACCAGTTTAGGATAAATTACTTGATCATTTGCACGTTTCCCTACAGGTGGTCGACGTGGTACACCAGAGTCTATAGCCACAATGTAGGAATCAGAATGGAACGGTTCACTGAATGATGAACCTACTAAGCTCATGTCACTAGATCTTGGCGATTCTATAATATCAGAAAGATCAGAGCTCTGTGATATCATTCCTTGAGTATGAGTGCTTAATCTGCTGTCAACTGAAGATGCCCTTCGTTCCTTTTGAATAGCTCTCATCACCCTTGGACGGAATCGTTTCATTGCAGAGTCAAAGGCTTCATCCAAAGAGCCAATATTTGCTGAGCTTGTTTTGTCTGTTAACAACAAATTTGCAGGATTACCACGCCATCTTAGTTGACGGCAAGGAAGCCTATCTTCATTTCTGATGACAAGGTCCAACATCAAGACCCTACCCAGAGCTGCTGCAGTTCTTTCAGCAGTCTCCCTTGAATCAAATGCACTGGAGCTTTCCAACAAAGGGGATCCATGAACGTAACTGCAAAAGACATTCTTTATGTTCAAAATGATGTCAAAACTCAAAAGAATGCAACTATTTCCTTGGATGTCAAACTTTCCTCTCTAATTGCTCTCAACTTTTATCAAACTACTTTGTGCATAAAGATCTACATGACTACTATGTGCGCTAGGAACATGATACCCTTGCAACAATCAAGAACAAATTGCTCCTTCAATGGAGACAAGCCTACAATATATTGCTTGATATAAGGATTTTCAGCGCCCGAACTTCCAGACTTCTAAGGCTCAGTTTTGCACCAATCAGTGGAATCATACGGATATAACCACAAATCAGCGCTGGTTCAATGGCCATTGAAGTCTAAAAAATCCAGGTTTTGTTCTCACCTCATCAGGAAAAGGCATCGACTAAGTTCTAGCGCCTCCAAAAGCTCTGAACATGTGACTTCACCTACTTCATCTCCTTCTTGGGTTGCTGTAAGTCTTGCTTTTTGTGCAGCTTCCTTTATCTGGAGCCACTCTGGGCTAGAATTATGAACTACTCGAACCTGTTCCAAAAGAACAAGTACTCATCAAAAGAAGAGTTACAGAAAAGGGGGGAGGGACACAAAACACAATGTGACAGTGTCTTCAAGGTTGGAATTGTAGCCAAAACAAAAATGGTAGAATCACAAAACAGCTGAAGTATAAAGGTACAACCTGAGGAGTACGGATTCCTAGCCACTTTGCAAACTCATAACCTAGGCGTTCTGATTGTGTGGCCATCCTTGAAGATGAAAACTTAATAACAGCTGCTGCTTCCTTCGGAGAATTATCATCAAATATAGGCTGGTTGAATAATGCAAAGAAAACTACTCCTCCAGAATTTACGGTAACCTATATGCAGAAAACTGAATATAAAATGAGGCGGTAGATGACAATATAATTAATTTGGAAGTGATCATCTAATAGTCAAGCAAAGTCTCAGTCTTGGAACATGAACGCACATCCAGAGTTTTGCACACCTAAAATGTATATGGAAATTATAATACATACTCCAGCAGTTTAAAACCTTGATTTTTATCTATATTTACTCTTTTTGGCATCTTAAAACTATCTATACTGGTTCATAAACTAATCCATTTAAAGATTATCATATTTGAAGTTAGATGCATCCCAGTCCCATGTAAAAGCAGACATGATTAGCTAATAAAGGATAGTAACAGTAAAAGAAAAACATTTTAAAGGTTATGGTTATGATGTATCACACACCTCCAGGGCTTTATTCTGTTCGTCTTCGGATTGTTCAGCACTACTACTATGCTCAGTATGGTGAAGTGAAGCAAGCAAGTCCCAGGAAAAAGAACTTGACTCGATGTCCAAAACGGCTGCTTTACCTAGTCTTTCCCACAAACTGGTTTCTGAAGGTTGCTCGACGGCGAGGACACGCTGTGAATCAATGGATGATTCTTTTGCACTGAACAATAATAACAGTGAGAAATGATAAGGAAAAATCTCATCCATTGTAATATGACACATGTACGAACTAATGCTATTCAAAATCAAATGTGGGATGGTTAATCATTGCTTATATAACCTATGATTGCATCACCTCTCGAGGATAAAGAATGTGTAAAAACATGGTAATGTAATTAATGTTAACCTTAACACAACTTCTAAACATTAATTAAGACAACTTAGTAAAATCCAAGCCCCATTTATTACTCCACAATGATATGACAATGCTAAACAGAACAAAGTTGATAAATGGAGTACCAAGACGGCATAGTTTCGAGCCTGTGGTTACGGTTGGGGAAGCCAGAGGATCGGTATCTCCCACTCCGTTTACGAACCAGTTCCAACCATTGGCTGAACCGATAAGCCGGACCTGCAGTTATATCTCCCAACATATACAAGACCTGCATTTTATTTATTTTTCTTTAGAACACCCCAGTTTCACATTGCTCAAACAAAGAAGAAACCCAAAGGTTTCTAACGAGAAAGAAACAAAAAAAAAAAACTCTTTTTTTTACCCGGGAAGTGACAGTTAAGGGCAATGGGGTGTCAGTTTCGTAAGATCCGAGGTCCAATTCTTTCTCTTCCTCCTTTACCTGTAATTCTTGTATATATAACTGATCAGAGAAATGGGGATGCACAAAAAAAAAACGAGAACTTTTTAAAAAGTTTTTATAATATTGAGTTCATATACGTGCAGGGAATGATATGGATTTAATAAACAAAACAAAACTAAAATGAAAAAACTTATTTTTTACCTGGAGACGTTGAGGGTTGATGATTGCAGCAGCAGGGCTTTCTTTTTGGTGTTGTGCCATTTTTTATTTTTTTTGGAGGGGGGTGTAGTCTTGAAAAAGAAAAGAAAAATTGGAGGCCACCAAGGCCCAAGGCTGCAGACTGCAGTCGAGTAGTCAAATTAGAGAAAGATAGGAAAAGGGGGGTAGCTTATAGGTAGTTCGGCTCTGTTTTTCTTCAATTTTAAGAAAATAACTTGTTGAATAAGGTTATACAGTGAAAAACTGTATCTTTTTCTTTGTTTGGGATCTATGATTCGGTATCTTCTTTAAAGCATGCGACTTTACTTTAGTAATTAGCAAATAGCAAGCAAATAAAGGTAGAAAAAAAGGATGGAGAGTGGGAGGCTGGGAGCTCAGTTCATCATCATTCTTTGCCTTTTTTTCTGCAACTATGATGGCACTGACCGTCTAATAGTTAGTTTCCAGGTCACCTTCGGTAGGAGCCTGCCCTCGGCCCTTGGTGGGGTCGGGCAGCTAATCTTTTGGCAATTTTATAATGTAATCCCTTCCCATCCCATGTGATGCTGATTTGAATATGGGGTTTTTAGTTTTCTTTTCCTCGATTTGTGCTGGGGTTTTAGTTTTAACGTCTACTAAAACTTAAAACGAGCAAATAAGTGATTAAATTATTTTTTTTAGATAAAATTAAGACCTAAAATTTTATTCTACAACTCATTTAAGATTTGTCATCAATTTTTATCGTTAAAAGACATGTGTTTATCTCTTGCAAATTTTAAAAATTATATTAAAAAAATTAAAATTTATAAAACAAAACAAAAATACATTTCTTGTAATTTTTTTATTATTTGTTTTACAGTGGTGTAAAACCCTTCTCTTCAACAAGCTAGCTATAGACTGAAAACACAATAAGTAAGATTGGATAGAAGTTCATAATGCATCATAATAGATGTTTAAAATTAATGCAAGAAACGAGATAAAGTGATCACCAGCACAGAAGAAACCATGATCTTCTTCACAAAGCTCACCAAGATCATTACCCTTTGGAATAGATCTGTCAAATCTGATCCTAATTTTAGAGGAACCATTTTCTTCAAATGCAAGGAGAATTTTGCCCTGAAAACCAATAGTTGGTCCCTACACATAACACAAATATTATACTACTTAACCTTTTAGCAAAAACATGTCTTTAGAAAAAAATTACATGTTCATCCTATCTACCATGCCAACACTAGCAGCGGTTCTTAAAACAAATGAACATCTCAGAGGCCTAGCAATGTATAAAACAACCTGAAAATGGTGGGTAAAATAAAGAAGATGAAGAAGAAGAAGGGAAAGAAGAGAGAGAAATGATTAAAAAATATTTAAAAAATGTCGTGTCAGCAAAACCGTTAGCTATTTAATATCGGGGGACCAAAACAGGAAAATTATGTAACAGAAGAGACAGTTTTGCCAAAAAAAATAGTTTTGGGACCAAAATAAGAAAATGATAATAGTTAGGGGACCACCTGGTGTAGTTTTCCCTAAGTTTTTTAATAAGTTTAAATCTTGGGTAAACTGCATAAATGATCCCCGACTATACTTCAATTATTTTTTGCGTCCCCTGACTATCAAAAGTTACAAACTATGTAACATAAGAGACGGTTTAGCAATTGCTTGTTTTCAAGTGCATTACATTGCATGTAGGCTGCATTTTTAGTATATTATGGGTCCTTTTTAATTTATTGCTCATGTAGAGTTGGTGCTGCGTGAAAGGTAGTTTTTGGTTGTTTGTGTGCAGGATGATAGAACAGAATGCGAAGGAAGAAGCAAGGAGAAAAATGCTACAACAAAGGAGGAGAAAGAAGGCTAGCGCCTAGCTGGCGCACGAAAGTACAAGCACGTGAAGCGCATAGAAGGACATCTGACACTGTCAAGCAGCTTTATGCAGCAGCCGCACTCCATCTGCAGACCATCTTTTTTGTCCCCTGATGGACAAAGCTGGTCGGAGGATATTCGTTTGGATTCTCAAGGAGATACCAAAGCACCAAAATCCTAGAAGACCCCCACTATATAAAGGCTTCATCTCTTCAAAGGCAAGAGGCGAAGGAGAGAAAAGAAAAGAAATTGTGCAAGAGAAAGCACAACAAGAGGGGAGAAGCACTTCATCGTTGACCATACTTTGTGTCCTTCATCGAGAAGCTCAAGGCGTGGTTTCGCCGTCCTCTTCTGAGGCGGTGAGCCTAAGGCGGTCATGGCATTTCACTGGCGAATTGGAAGTTTATCGTTCTTTTTTGCTATTGCATTTATTTACCTGAAGGGTTATATGACAATGATACGTTTGATTATTGCCCAGCTATGAACTGTTTTAAATGACATGAGTTTTGTTGGATGATACTATGTTTATGTTCTTAATCTCATGTTAATGTTTATTGTTCTCTCTTGATCTTTGCTTTGTTTGTGGTGTGCTTAATTTCCTAATGTTGTAAGAGTTTAGGGTTGTCAGTGCTTTGAGATATAGGCCCTACTTTAAACGCCTTTGAGAGTTGGTCTTTCTTTAAGAATAGCTCAGGGTTGTAATAGATTAGGGATGTTAATGTCTCGAGAGACATGCCATTCTTTAAGATATTTTCGAGTGATGGAATTCTTTAGGTACAAATGAGAGTAGTGATCAAATAAGCAAGGCTGAGTTAATAGTGACAGTTAGATTAGTGTGTGATAACCTTGTAGAGAAGGTCATTGCTTTTATTATTATGGCAGGGAATTAGATAACAACGGACAAAAAAATATGTTTAAAAATGATGTCTGTCTTTGAGACTTTGACTGACGATTTAGTTGAGATAAAGATAAGATATGGAGTATATCCCAGAAACTGGAAATAATTGAAAAGGTAAACTGAATTTATTGACCCCGACTTTATAATTTATTTTGTCTTGCTTGCCAATACCAACAACGGCGACACAAAGTCCAAAATGCCAACTTTGTCCAAAAACCGGAATCCCTCAGCGCAGTCGTTGGCCGACAGCGCGGCGGCTGAACGAAGGCTGTGTGAAGCGGAAGAGAGATTGAGGGAGGCCTTAGAGGAGCTCCAGAAGACGGCGGCCAGAGGTGATCACCCGCCGTGCGATCACGCTGACGACTCCTGCGTAGCCAACGCCATTGGCAATCTTTGCCAAAGCTTTCTCCTTTCTTATGGTGTTAGAGTAGGCATCGGGATTCTTCTTCGCGCTTTCAAGCTCGCTAGAGGAAAGTCTTATTCTTCGCTTCTTGATCTCAAGGTTGGAGCTTTTTTTATGGCAATTTCCTCAAAGGTCTTGCTTTGATTTTGATGTTTTTGTAAGTTATGAAATATTTCTGGGAACTGAACTTGTATGTCTCAAATTTACCTTCTTAAAATGATTGATCTGAATTGATTATGCAAACTATTTTGAATTGAAAATTTGGACTTTTGTTAGACTTACTTTACTGCTAAAGTCTTAATAATCGAAGCAGATAAAGAAGAATTGAGACTGTTTTCTGAGATTTTGGTTTTGTTATTTGTGTTTGCAAAGACAACTACCATGTAAGAATACGAAGAAATTTGGTATTAACCAATGTTTGAATTGAATGTGGGTTTTGTGCGTTTTTTCAGCAACTTGTCTCAGAGAAAGATTTGATAGTAAGAGAGGAAGCATGCCGCATTGGTTTACTTTTCGGTGGCTTCACTGGATCATTCCATGCGCTTAGATGTTTACTAAGAAAAGTGAGAAAGAAAGAGACACCGCTGAATGCGTAAGTTCACTATATCTAATAAAAAGCCTTACTTCTGGCTTCTTCTTCTTTTGTTTTTAAGTGGCATATTTCCATTAGAGAAACTTTTGATTCATTGTTCGATGAAACAGAATTTTAGCAGGTTCAATTGCAGGCTTGTCTGTTTTAGCTATAGATGATTCAAACCGTAGGCGTACGCTTGCACTGTATCTTTTGGCTCGAGTAGCCCAGGTATATTCATGGATTTTTTTAAATAGTAAATTTGCAAAGCTATTTGATATCAATCACAGAAACCATATTTCTTCCAATATCTTGCTTTACTCTTCAGTGTGCTTACAACTCTTCAAAGTCAAAAAATAAGTTTCACTTATGGGGAAGCCATTGGAACCATGGCGACTCTCTGCTTTTTGCTTTAGCATGTGCCCAGGTAATAATACCAAGTTCTTAATGCTTTTTGTGGCCATGTGTTTACTTCACACTTCTGGACTTTTTCTTTTCCTTTTCCTCCATGTACTTCAATTGAAGATAGCTATGAAACATATATAATGCAAAAAGTTTGCGTCATTTTTCTTCAAGTATCCGTATACAACACATTTTTTAATATGATCACATTGATATGACCTTCCAATTGCATGGAAAAACTTAATGAAATTCTGTATCCTTATTGGACACATATTTGCATACCACATTTACTTCCGAGCTAGTTTGTCAGGTTAACAAATGATTGGAAAATTTCTTCTTGTTTTACATATGCTTTTCTCTTGCTAGGCTTTTGGTGAATGTATTTTTTGTCATCAACATTTATTTCTTCTTCATCCCATTTACTGACTGATGCTCATGTCAGGTTATGTATGCATTCGTGATGCGCCCTGAAAGCTTGCCACAATCATATCAAGATTTTATTCATAAGACGGGTCCTGTTGCAGCTCCGATATATAAGGCTGTTAGGGAGAACTGTAGAGGTCGTTCAGTGGATGTTGCATCTATATCGACATACTTATATAGCAGAGGGAAGTCTGATAATTTGAAGTTGGAAGAGTTCCCATCTATTATTCCTTGTTCTGTTATTCATCCGGACACAAATTCTTGTCTAGCACACAATGCTAAAGCATCATCAACTACATTTCAGAAAACCTTTCCACTATACTTCTCTTTGACTTTTGTGCCATTTGTTGTGCTTCACCTGCAAACGGTAACATCATGCTTAACATACTGCTTTTGCTTTCACTTTTGAAATTTCCCATCATGTGGTTTTGCTTATAAGAAAGAAATAAACAAGACAATGATGATATAAATGCATTTTGAGCTCTATAAAATGTCAACACGGGCTTGTCTTTCTTGCACATGCTTTACAAAAGTTGAAACTTGAAACAGTGATTTTTTTTTTGTTTGAAAAATGGAATTGTCAATCGGGCTTGGTAGATACCATGTATGACCCGCCTAATATGTGTGAAAACTTAGAAAGAGTTGAATATACCCATGTCAGACACGTGCATATATTCCAAGACTGACACAACATGGAATGCCACATTACTAATGTTGGGTGTGGAATGGGAATGATGGGTTTTACTATGAGGCCACTCTTCCTATATTTGAGTCAAACCACTTATGCCTGGTACAGCAAACAAAAGTAATCAACAATTTTATCCTTTTGTAACTTAAGGCAAAATTTATTGTAGTTGATTTTACAGCTTTTTTATTAATTTTGTGATACACTTCTAGTTTATGGAAACCCCTGCTCGTACCTGTTGGCTTGCCATTAAAGATTCTGTGCAATCAACAAGTTTCTTGGCTGCATTTGTTGGAATTTTCCAGGTAACTGCTTTCTCATTTCCCACTCACGTTTTTCGGTTTGTATGAATATGTTGTTGATAGTTTCTCTTATGCAATGCAAGGGGGTTATATGTATGCACAGAAAGATTGCATCAAAAGACCACAAGCTGGTATATTGGGTTGCTGGTGCCTTATCTGCTCTTTCTGTACTGCTGGTGAAAAAATCTAGACGCAGTGAACTTGCTCTATATGTTCTTCCACGAGCCACAGAATCGTTGTGGTACATTTCCATAAACCGGCGTCTGCTCCCTGATGTTAAAAATGCTGAGGTATGGTTACATGTCAAAATTCTGGATCTTGAGCTTTTTATCTCACGAGAGCTTCTACTTGTGCCAATAGCTGGAGATAGATAACCAACTTTGTCTTTGATATTTTCAAGGCCAGTCACCTTGTCTTGAGTCCTTATGTCAAAATGTCATGAATTAGGTAGCTATGGTGCAATCCATGATTTGTCTGAGTCTCACAGTTATAAGTTGAGACCAGAAGATTATTCCCTTTATCTACCACATCGTTGTGCTGTTAAATGAGTTGTGTTGTTTCTCTTTTGGCTACTGAATTGATGTTTTGAAATTGTCACAGGTGGCCTTGTTTTGTGCATGCATGGGAGGACTCATGTACTACCTAGAATATGAACCAGATAGCATGGCTCCATTTGTTAAGGGTCTTATCCGTCGTTTCCTGTCTTGCAGAATAAGTAACCCTGGCACTTCATTTGATCGGACAGCTTCCTACACCTACTTGCAGACTCTTGATGCTATGAAGAAGCCAAAACCAGAGGATAACCTAGAGTTTGGAACTTCAATTCCTAAACAATACAGTCTTGAATCTATGCAGGGGCTCTAAGCCCCTTGAATTTCAGTCAGCCATCCATTCTTACTACTTTGTTGCTAAATATATATGTTTGTAGAACACTACACTAGGGGATGGATACATGATTCACTACTGTTTGAGGCAAATAACTGAACTAGAGGGATTTTGTTTTTGGTTCCGAGTATCGGATCCCTTGCAACGTCATATATAATCTGTACTACCCTATAGGAAAAATTATATCTTATTGAAGAAGGGGAAGAAATGAACATATAAGATTGTACAAATAAATATCAATTTCAGTCTATTATACACGCTTCCTTCATATAGGTTTCCTTCTTGATTTGTCCATGCCACAAATATCTTTATTAAGCTTCCACGTATTGCCATTCATTACTTAATTGTTAAGATAATTATGTAGTTAAAATCTTGTAACAAACTCATTCCAATTTGTATTGATTTTTATAATAATAAAACCTTGACAAATTCTAAACTGACGAGTAATAAGGCAAAATAGTCGGATAAGAATGACATAGTTGAACAAATAAAATCCCACAATCTACAAAAATATGTTAAAAGAAAATACATAGACATTGTTGTTGTTTTTGATGCAACAGAATGTATAGAACATCAAGCTGGAGCAGAGTTACGGATGGGTATTATTCATCCCCCAAGGCGGGGAGTATTACAGGGCTGAGAATGGCATCATCGGTGGACGAGAATAATGAACTGCCCCTTTATGATCCCAACCTAGAGATGGCTAATAAGAAAGAGAAGTCAAGGGCTAAGTTCGCAGAGAATGCTGTACATATAATTCCTTTGGTGCTCATTCTTTGTGCCTTCATCCTCTGGTTCTTTTCAAATCCAGGTAGCCAGAAATAATATCCTATGACCCTATCCCTTGGGTAATACATATATATCTATACATAGGGTAATATTTATTTATAAAATGTGAAATATTGAATGCAGACGTGGAGGTTGGTACGAAAGTGGATACAGTGGCTGCAAAAATCCATGGATTGACGATAGATGGAGACATAGATAACGATAGTGATGGAACTCAAACGGGGTTTTTGCCGATTGCCGGAGTGGGGAACGTCCACTCAACTACGCATCCTAAACCTAAGAATCCTTCAAGGAAAATGTTCTACCACCTAAATCCCTAATTCATTGAATTCCATATTAATTCAACACACCAACAATATTAATTCTATTTTCTTGTTTATATGTATGGTAATTGGAAGGATCTGATTTTCACATTTCCATCGCTATTCTATTCTACTATTTTGTCACTACGAGAATTCGATTGGATTATATCACATGAGAGTTAAATGATGTTGTATATAACTTCAATTTTACTATTCTAGGTAAAGGTATACAAGAGACCGGAAGGATGAATTATATTTTCTAAGCTTTTAACTGTATTGTTTATGTAACACGATCCTGCATGATTTTTTGTATACATCAATGATAAAGACGCCATCAGTTTTGTTTCTGAAAAGCGGTCTACCATCATAAATTAGATCACAAGGTTTCTCAAGCAACTATTTCAGTTGAAAATTAAATATTTGCACTTCGAAGTAAGAATAAGATAAAAAATTAAACAAAAAACATTTGAAGAAATAAAATTCTTATTAATTAGTGAAATGGTTCGAAATTCAAAGAAAACGAGGCTATTGGTAAATTATAAAAAACCTAAAAATCAGAAGAAGAAAAAAACAAGATATGCTTAGAGAACAAGTATTGCATTTACTTAGTCATAAAAAACAACTTTAATATTTTTTGTTGTCTAAAATAAATTGTTTAACTCCTTTTCTGCCGTGTACTTGTGTTGTAAATTGTAATGGAAAATAGACACTTCACTCGTCTAATTTTGATTAGTTCAAGTTCCGTTTGGATCTCAGGTTGACGTGGAATTAATTTTCTCTTTTGACCCAAGGACTCAACCTTTTATTGTTGTTAAGTTGCATGTTCCTGCTATGTTTTTAACTTGGTTTTAGTTTTTAGTAAAGTACCTTTGATAATTAAAAAATGGATCAATTTAATTATAGTTGGTTTGTTTAAATTTCCATAACTTTTTAAAGCATTACAACTTCAACACAAAGGGCAATAGGAACATGGAACTTATCATATCCATAGCAAAATGTGATCAATAATTAAGCCAAAAAATGGATTCAAGTCGAACTTAATATCCTTAAAGGAAATGGCGCACGTTTGCAAATTCTCTCTCGGCGCACATGCACTAGGGATTTCGGCCATTTTTGAACGATTTCTGCTGGATACTGTAAATAGAATTTTTTGTACAGTATGGGAATTTTCTCCTTGAAGAGATAATTTATGTAATTGCTAGTAGCTATTGCTGCTTTTTGGATAATAAAAATACAAAATATTTATAAAAAAATGATTCAATTTCAAAGTGGTCGTTGCCTAAAACAAAAGTTGGGCTAAGGACGCAAAAATTAACACTGTTTCCGAAAGAATTTGATGGTGGGAGTGGGGTCTGAACTCTGATGCATCAAATGAATCTAATTAAAGAAGGAACGAGGAAAAATAAATTAAAAAGAAAAATCAGATTAAACGGTGTGGGGTCTATTGAGGGAGTTAGGTGGGACCTGGGGGCGTGCATGTTAGTCTGGCTGACGAGGCGTTTTTAATAAAATCTGAACGTTATACTTCGAGAGGATTGACTGCAGTGTTGACTGTTGAGTAAGGTAAGAAAATCTGCCATTTAATTATATAATCTTCAACCTTAATATTGCCTTGGCTCGGCCCTCCCTTGATTATCTCCGTAACGTGAGTATTACTATTTCGCTTACGGTTGCAACAATAAAACAAGGGACTCACCACTGACCAAATAATAGGCTATATATTTTTTTTATTAATCCATCTAAACTTTAATATATAAAGAGTGGTGAAAAAAGAAAGAAAAGAATATAGAATTTTACCTATAATTATAAAGAGTTCTCTCCCTTCCTCTTTCACTGCTCTTGTCTTATTTCATTTTTCTCTCTCTTAATATGGCGACGCAAATCTCCATAAATCTTCCGTCTTAAATTACTTTTATTTTCACATCCAATTGCTTTATAACTAAGAAAGAACTGAAAAGTTATTATTTTTATTGCATGATGGATATGTCTGTGTTGCTTTTGATTCACATTGCTCTGCTCTCAAGCCTCTGTTTTGCTGAAGACCCTTATGTCTTCTATGATTTTAAACTATCATACATCACTGTCTCCCCTCTTGGTGTTCCTCAACAGGTTACTTTTCACAATTCTCTTCCTTTTCTACTTTTTCTTCCTTTTCACAATGCTTTCTGCAATAAAAGGGTTGTTTTCCAAGAGTACAACAGGCTCCAGATCTATACTTATTAGATTCACGCTTTTGATTAACTGTTTCAATCTTCAACTGCTACTCTTTTTCCACCCCTTTAACTTCTTTACCACAGGGATGTTCTTATTGGCGCTTTTATATTCATACCTTCTTTGGATCAAATGTTTGGTTTAGAGTCTCATTTATTAATATTGGCACAAAATTTTAGTGGTAAAGTTGGTGAAATAAGAGGACAGGATATGAAAAGGTTGAATTTACTGTATGTTTCCTTCTTTCATTTTCAGGTTATAGCAATTAATGGTGAATTTCCTGGTCAAGTTGTTAATGCCACAACTAATTACAATGTGGCTATTAACGTTCACAATCAGTTGGACGAAAATCTTTTGATGTCTTGGTAGGATTTTAGATACAAAAAAATTATTCTTCGTTTCCTTTGGTTATTATTTGGTGTGGTCACTTGAAAGAGATTTGAACTTTCTGAATAATGGCTTTTACAGGCCAGGAATTCAAATGCGGCGAAATTCATGGGAAGATGGTGTTCTGGGTACAAATTGTCCAATTCAACCCAAAAAGAATTTTACCTACCAATTTCAAGTTAAGGATCAGATTGGGAGCTTTTTCTACTTCCCATCACTCGGTTTTCAAAGAGCATCGGGTGGATTTGGTCCCATTATTATCAATAACCGTAATGTTATAAAAATTCCATTTGCGCCTCCGGATGGTGACATTGTCATATTGATTTGTGACTGGTATACTCAAATCCATACGGTCAGAACTAATGAAGAGCTAGAGTTTTTATATTTTTCCTTTTTGTCCATCCAAGTGTTCAAGTTCAGTAATTGACATACTCTTCTTTCAGGCATTGAGAACAATTCTCGACTCCGGTGGAGAGCTAGGGATGCCTGATGGAGTTCTCATCAATGGGAGAGGACCTTATCGATATAACACAACTCTTGTACCTGATGGCATTGAATATGAAAGCATTAATGTTGATCCAGGTATGCATTTCTTTCAAGCGTGCCTTTGTTTTTCTTATGATCTGGATATGTATAGTATCATAAGAAACATTCTAATTTTTTAGGCTGATTCGAATTAAATGTTTTCCTTACTGTTTCATGCAACATCAGGAGGGTTTTACTTTATCAAGTTCTGATCTGCAATTAAATAATGGTTTGCAGGCAAAACTTATCGATTTCGTGTGCATAATGTTGGGATATCTACTAGTTTAAATTTTAGAATTCAGGGCCATAATCTGCTCTTAGTGGAAACCGAGGGACATTATACGGTCCAACAGAATTTCTCCAGCTTTGATATTCACGTGGGACAGTCCTATTCATTTTTAGTTACCATGGATCAGAATGCAACTACAGATTATTACATAGTGGCTAGCGCTAGGTATGTGAATGAATCTGTGTGGGAAAGAGTAACTGGTGTGTCCATCTTGCATTATTCCAATTCAGAAGGACCAGCAACCGGTCCTTTGCCTGTTCCACCAAGTGATATTTACAACCAATGGTCGGCAATGAACCAGCCTAAGTCCATCAGGTTTGTGCTCAAATATCCTTATCTTCCTTTTCTTTTGAAACCAGCAACCAATTCTCATTTAAAAGTTATTATCTGACAATAGCCGTTTATGTATTACAACAACTCTTCATACTCAACCTGTGGAAAGTTTCTCTTCAGAAAACGCCCCTGAATTCTATCCTAAATTTTTCCCAATGATCAGGCAGAATACCAGTGCAAGTGGAGCTCGTCCGAATCCGCAAGGCTCTTTTCATTATGGTTCAATTAATGTGACCAACACATATGTATTACAGAGCTTGCCTCCACTTTTGATTGATGGGAAGCTTCGTGCTACACTGAATGGCATCTCTTTTGTCAACCCTGATACACCAATCAGACTAGCTGACTTGCATAATGTAAAAGGAGCTTATAAGCTGGATTTCCCCAATAAGCCACTTGGTCGAACTCCACATATGGATAGATCATTAATTAATGCTACGTACAAGGGATTCATAGAGGTTATATTACAGAATAATGACACCAGAATGCAGAGTTTTCACATGGATGGCTATGCATTTTTTGTGGTTGGGTAAGAATTATATTCTTACATAGTGCCTGTAATTTGTTCTACTTTAAATAACTCTGGACGTTTGATGCAGAATGGACTTTGGTCAGTGGACTGAAAGCAGCAGAAATAACTATAATAAATGGGATGCGGTTGCTCGCTGCACAACAGAGGTATCTTTTAATAACAAAAAGAACGTTTGCCTTTGTACACAACAGTATCTTTTAGCACTTGGAAAAGAACATTTCGCTGTTCTATTCATTTCTCTAATTATCTTTAGTGTAGTGTAGGTGTACCCTGGTGGATGGACAGCAGTCCTTGTATCTCTTGACAATGTTGGGGTATGGAACCTAAGAGTGGAGAATTTGGATAGATGGTATCTAGGGCAAGAGACATACATGAGAATTGTGAATCCCGAGGAAAATGGCGACACAGAGATGACTCCACCTAAAAATGTTATTTATTGCGGTTCCCTTCAGAGCCTGCAGAAGTAAATCTAAAACAATGTTGTAATTTCTCTTGCTCCCTAGTTTTCATCCTTCTTATTACAAACTGTTGCATGTGTTTGTAGGGAATCACGAAGCTCTTCTGGAATGACGTTGATCAGTGGGAATTCCAAGTTTCTCACTTTGGTGGTCACTATTTTACTTTATTTTTGGGTGATTGTATGTTAATGTAATGCAGGAAGCCAGGAATATTGGCACTTTGACGCCTTTCTGTATGTTGTTGGAGGGGTTTACAGTTCGCTGTGTTACAAGATTTTAAAGTTAGATTAGATATACCAGTGCACTTGCAAGTTGCAACCTTATTATTTTGGGGGTTTAAAGTTTCTGTTTTTGGTATCAACGCATCCATCTAAATGTAATTTGGGCACAGAGGGGCCATAATCTTTGCGTACGCATACTCGTAAACTCTTCATTATCCCGGTGGTTAAGAGAACCGTTATTCTTCCATCGAACTGTTGTTCTTTCATTATCTCAGAGGAGCCATAATCTTTGCCTATAATTTGTTCTACTTTAAATAGATATTATTTATAATCGCCTTAGCTTTCAAAAAAATATTCATTATTTGTAAAGTTTTTTTTTTTGTTTAAATGAAAAAATCAGCCCTTAAATTATTTTAATTTTTTGTACTTTGAGCTCCTAAATTACTAATATTATCCCATTAAATGAAACAAAATTGTTAATAAGAGAATGGTAGAAATAGTCACTCGGTGACTGGGAATCTTAATAAATATTAATAATTACAATATATTTCATTAAAATTATATTTATTCATTGTTATTTATAGTCGTTAATGAGAAGTATATTGCTATGTGAACATGATACCATGATCTTAATTGAAGAATTAGATGCATTTGAATCTTTGAAGCATGATTAGTTCGAATAATCTGTAATAACAATATAGAGTGCTTGATTGATGGTCATTAATGGACCAATAGGTGTCTATGATTATGTAACATGTAAGAATTAACATCAACCTTATGAAATAAGTTTTAAAAGTATTATAATTACATTTTAACTAATTGCAACCGAACATATTTATATTTAACCAAAAATATATTAATAAATTTTTCAATTGAGCTTGAATTTTTAAGTCGGACAAATATAAGAATTGAAATTGCAGAACTAAAAGTAGAAACACTAAATTTCAAATAGTTTAAGAGTACAGTGACTTGAGTAACAATTAAACCCATATTTAAATTAGGTTAAGTTTTAAAGGTTAAATAATTTCGAGAAAATAGAAATGCGATAATGGAAACCAAAACGTCTCCGTTTCCCATGTGCTCTAAAAACACAAACCGCAAAAATAAGAACCAAAATTTTCTCCACCAGGAAAAAAATTGGCGGCACCCGACGAGATGTCGAACTCAACGGAGCAAACCCTTGACGACGAACTTAGACTGTCCGACCGGAGCCCTAAAAATCAGCTCCGTGAAGAGCAACAACAGGCTCAAGAATGGGAGACCCTGGCTCGAGCCTGGGTGAGTGCGTTTCCAGAAGCAAAAGCAGTGACCGTGAGCCAAGTCGAAGTCTGGATCGACTCTAACTTCGACTCGTTACCAGCCGATCTCCAATCCATGCCACGATCTGAGCTCATCGAAAGACTCCTCTCAATCCAAAATTACTTCAGATTTCCCTCCCAGACCCAGGTTTTAATTTCACTTTCACCCTCCATTTTTCAGCATTGATTACAGTGGGGTTTTTTGTGTATAATATATGGTATCTCAATCTATGTTTTTAATGTGCAGATTTAATAGCCTGGTCACTGTATTAATTGCTTGGATATTCCTAGCCACTGATAAAAAAGTAACGGTTCCAGAAATTAATCAA
This sequence comes from Hibiscus tridactylites, assembly GCA_958450335.1. Classification (NCBI taxonomy): domain Eukaryota; kingdom Viridiplantae; phylum Streptophyta; class Magnoliopsida; order Malvales; family Malvaceae; genus Hibiscus; species Hibiscus tridactylites. The sequence continues at coordinate 74,054,187 of OY288289.1, read as the reverse complement.
TAAATAATTCTGGGATTTTTTAATTTTATTTATTTACTGTTTCGAATGCTTGCAATGTGATTTTGTCAAGTAGAGAGTTCAGAACATGGGGAAAGGTTCAGTGCCTGTAAGTTTAAAGAAAAGGCGTGTTTATTTACTTCTTGATTTAGGGATCTCTGTATACAGATAGACTGAATACGATTTGGATAAGGATGCAGTGAAATGAAAATTGCTTATTTGTTTTCTTCATATTTTTCCTAAATTTTATGGGTTTTTGTTTCTGATGGACTGTTGATGTTGAGGCTGTAGTTTTGTGTTCTTTGTGCTTATCCTTTTTTGTATTGTCTCTTTTGGTAGGAAAGAGAACCAAGTCAGCATGAACTTCCGCCGGCTCGGTTTCAGCGCACCGATCAGTGGATACCAGTCTATTCTTGGTTAGAATCTTTGGATTCCGATGAAGTGGTCAAATCTAAAGATATTGCGGATTGGTTAAGCGATAACCAGCAAGTCAAGGATCAATTGTGCTCAAGGCATTCTCGGTATCATTTGATGCACTATATAAAAAAGTGCCATTTAAAGATATTAAAGAGGAGGGAAAAGAAGGTAACGATTCTTCTTACTTGTAATGTAGGTGCTGCAATTGACATTTCATGTTTTGATGTGTTCTTCTTAGATGTTTGGTCCGTCTTTTAGTGTACGAAATGTCAATGTTTAGTTTAGTCGGTATATGTGTCCTGATGAATATCTTTCATTTATGTTCTACTTATCATATTCGCGGTCTTAAATACTCGTTTCATCACATTGAACTCACTAAGAATCAGCTTCAGCTGTTTCTCTCTTTGTTGATTGCGGATTTCAGCTAATACTTCACTGCTTTTGTACTAATTCAGATTAGTGTCACTGCCTGTACTTGAACAGGTTGTATCGCAGCCCTTGAATAAAGAAAGTGTTTTGAAAGTTCGGAAGGATGTAGTGGCAAAAAAACCAGCACCAGTACCAAGTATGTCTGATTTATGTTGGTTTAAATGATGTTTAGGGCAGGTTTGGTTGTTAAATACCAAAAGAGTGTCCTTCCTTGGCGTAGAGTAGAGACAAGCATTGTCGATCATAAACCTCCACAACTGCAAACCTTCCCCTGCATCTATGAAATTTGAAATGGCAATTTTGTTTAAGTCAATGTTCATAAACTCTACAAATTAATTAAAATCAAATGGTAATGATTTATAATCATACCGTTATAACTATTAACTGAATTTTAGTGGGATGTTCTTTTGCCCCTCAATGACTTTGTTTTGGGCAGCTACTTGCAGCTCTAAATTGTTTGGTGAATGTCTTTTCTCGTTTCCCCCTCTTCACAGATTCTGTGTTGTAATCTGTGATGATGAAGTTTAATGGTTATATTGATGCTTAGATACTAACTTATGATCTCTGCACTGTTTTGAAGGTTTCTTTTGCTTGTTTGTTGCTTTCAAACTTGCTTTCTTTGTTATTTCTCAAATTTTCGTATTAAAGTAAAATAGAAAAAAGAATATTTCATGATAAATCAGAAAAATGCTAGAATATGTTTCTTTATGTAAATCAGAACAATGAGATCTTCAGCATGTTATAGAACATTTTTTCTGATGTTCTCTCATACTTTCTTTTATCTGTTGCTTCAGTCTAATTCTCTTTTTCTCATATTATCTAGGCAATCCTTTGAACAATTTACCTAAAGATAGTGACCTCTACATAGCAAAACGGAATGAAGCTCTGCGTAAATATGAGATGTGAGTCCTTTATTTTATTTTCCATCGTTTTACTTAACCTTTACAATATAAAAAATATTTTCTGAGTCTGTTGGGTAATTGGTGTATTGAAATTTCAGCTTACTAGAGTTGGAGAAAAAGCTTGCCCCTGTGTTTTCAAGGAAGAAATGAAGGGATCTGAAATGAACCCAGAACAAAGCTGTATTGATATGATAACCTTCTCTTTTACAGCATTAAGTATAGAGTTTGCATGTGATTAGACTATGTTGATTCTAATTCATGCATTTTATGTGCAAATATTACTGCTTAGGAATCTTATGCAATGATCTTTATTCCACAATTGTTTCATTATTTGCCATTGTTCTACCTTTAATGTGCCATCACTCTGGCTGTTGAGTGGCACGAGTACCTACTGAGAGCAGTAGAACTACCGATTTCATAATTAAAATATGAATGAGTTTAGGCACTATTTTGTGTTCTATGTTGCTCTAAATTTTCTTTTCTTGAAGTATTCGCGTTGGACAACCATATGAACATGGGTATTGGATATGATCCTATTCCTCCATGCATATGGACCATATCCTCGTACTCTGTCCGCATGTCCTAATATAGGTGTCTGATTCAGCTAGTTTCTGAGTCAAAGTTACATTCCCTCAGAACAAAAGCTTGTCTGTTCTGTAATGTGTCAACTAATTGCAGTGATTGAAACTAATCAAATATATTTTGATTCCCAATCGTGCCATATATTTTTACTAATACATTCATGTAGATTACATGAAACTCTGACTGTGAATGAATGGCCACATCTCTTCCATTTTTCATTTCACTGTCTGTTACTTTAAATAGCTAGTTAATTTAAATTTCTGTTTCAATAACTAGAAATCAAAATGATATGTAATGTCAAAAGGTTAATAACTAAAGTAATAATACAATACAACTTTTGTGTTTGTGTATTAGTATAATATTATCTACTTAAAAATTACTATTATTTTATTATATTAATTTATCAAAGTAATATTAAAATAGAATTCATAATTAAAGAATTTCTGTAACCACTATTTAAATATAATAATTTTAATATTATATGACTGGTTCTTTGAGTTTGTATTTTTGGAGTTTATAATCTTTTTACATGTTTTAAATCTTAAACTAAACTTCTAAGTGTAAACTTATATATCAAAACTTTTTTTAAGTTAAGATTTTTCAAGTTTAGAGGATTATGGACTCAGATTTTTAGGAATCCCATTCATTTTTATTACCACAACGTATCAGACGAGTATACAAACTAATAGTTTTTAGTAATAAATAAAGGCTCTTGAAATTTGCCCAATAAATCCAAACAAATGGGCTTAGTATAGGTAAAAGAAGATGGAAGCCCAATATAAACTCGTGTACCCTTAAAACCTAAAGAAACCCTAACACTGCATTCCTTCTCTTAATCTCTTGTACTGGGAGGGAACTATTACACCCAGCAGCAGCCATGGTTCGTCAATCTTCCTCATTTTTGCTTATTTTCCGTTTTTCATTAGAAATATTCAACTTTGATTCCAAAACGTATCGTTTTCACTTTTTGGGTTTGATTTGTTTTCACTAGGTGAAGTATTCGAGGGAACCAGACAACCCCACCAAATGTAAGTTTTTATTTGGGTTGTTTATCATCAGTTTCACTTACGATCAAGTCTTATATTCTGTTTGGTAGCTGGGAAAACTGTAGGAAACCTGCATGCAATACTCAATTGCATTTTCCGTGCTCCTTTCTTTTTTGAAATCATTTACAGCAGTTAGCTTAGTTATTTGAAGAAGACTGGAACTTGATTGTTTGTTATTGTATAACTTGTGTATCAGCTTGCAAAGCTAGGGGCTCAGACCTTCGTGTTCATTTTAAGGTATGCTTATCTCTTTTTAGTGATTATCTGTTGATATGAAATTTTGAATTGTCCAAAGGTACACTTTTTACCTTTCTATGGCTATGTTATGTTACTTGGATCCTTCATTTTCTTTTTGGAAGTATATATGTCCGACACTAATGTTTGATCTTTGTATGGACATGGGATACATTCTATAAGAACCTCCATATACATTGAAATTTTGAAGAAAAATATTTATATTCAATTCGAACACATAAAGTCCCAGTAATATAGTTCCTTGGTATTAAGTTAATGATTTGAACAATTTACATTTAGATTACCGAGATTCATCCTTCTGCTAAATTTTGTAGTGACCAGGATAGCTTTACTTGCTTTATTCTTTAACCATGACATTGTCATTGTTCTAAAAATTGGACCTGAGATCAAACTTGGTGAGGCCTCCGTGCAACCGGTTGGTTATAGCTGTGACTTGTGGTGCCAATTGTACGATAACAAATACGGTTATATCTGTGGCTTGTGGTGCCAATTGTACGATATTGTTAGTTTCATGCTCTAGTCTTGTGTGAAAATGTAGTATTCTTGGTCTTGGGCCCTAGGATGGTTAAGTTGTTAGTAACACCACTACTAACAATGACGGCACCCAATCATCATGTCAAGTATTTCAGCTATGATAATGATTATGCTTCATATCTAACAGAATACACGGGAAACTGCCTTTGCAATCCGAAAGCTACCTTTGACCAAGGCTAAAAGGTACTTGGAGGATGTTATGGCACACAAGCAAGCAATCCCATTCCGACGCTTCTGTCGTGGAGTTGGGCGAACTGCACAGGCTAAGAATCGTCATTCTAATGGGCAAGGTCGATGGCCCGCGAAATCTGCAAATTTCATTCTTGATTTGCTCAAAAACGCCGAGAGCAATGCCGAGGTATCGATCGATGAATATGCATTTTCCTCTATTAGCCACACTCTTATCTGTTGAACTCATCTCATTGTCATTCCACTTTTTTCTTAGGTGAAAGGCTTGGATGTAGATTCACTTTTCATATCTCACATTCAAGTCAATCAAGCTCAGAAGCAAAGACGTCGAACATATCGTGCACACGGAAGAATAAACCGTCAGTGGTTTCTTTGATGCTGCCTTGTATTACTTGTGGGTTGTGGTTTTAATTTTTCGAGTTGTGTTAATGTTGTTTTCCCTTTGCAGCTTACATGTCTTCACCGTGCCACATTGAACTGATTTTGTCGGAGAAAGAGGAACCTGTCAAAAAAGAGCCGGAGACTCAATTGGCTCCGAGGAAAGCAAAGGGTCAATCCGTATGAAGCGGTGCTTTGGATACTATTACCATCTTTTTGTTTCCTTCATAATGAGTGCTTAAGACTCGAGTTTGTTTATGGAGATGCTTGGTATGATATGATCCACATGGATTTTCTGTATTTCAAAATTTTTGATTTCTTCCACTTTTAAATTTTAATGGTATGGTTTAGGCTCTGGAAATGGGAAAATTATATCTTAGACTCTCGGCTCCCAACTAATAAAAATAATCTATTTTATTATTTTTTTCATGTCATATTTTTTAAGTGAATTTTTAGTTGATAAAAATTATTTTTTTCAACTTAATTTAAGGTAGATATGATTGAAGATTTATTAGTAAAATTATAACATGAATAAATTAATAAAAACGGATTAATTTTATTGGTTGGGATCATAGATGATGTAGTGAGTAAGGATGGGCATTTTACTTGATTCGGTTCAGTTGGAATTTTTTGATGAAAAATTGGGTTTAAGTTGAGTTTTTACTAAGGGTAAATTTGGGTTAGGTTGGGTTTGGGTTTAGGGTAGAAAATATTCGAGTTGACTTTGAATTAATTGTATAATTTTCCTTAATTTTTTGAAAGAATATTTATAATAATACAATCTCTTTATATATATTTTTATAATTAAAGTCTTTAAAATTGAATTTCTAATTTTGTCTTTCAAATATATTATAAAGAGGTCCTTAAAATTAATTTATTTTTTATATGTCTGGTTGTGGTTGAGTTTAAAATATTTATTTTCGGGTCAGGTCTTTTAAAGAATATGTTCGGGTCGAATACGAGTTTAAAGTATTTATTTTCAGGAAAAATTTGAGTGAGCCAAAAATTCGACACGTGTGATTTTCTCTCTCTCCTAGTCATTCTTTTGTTAATTTTTTAACGGTGGGTACCAAAATAGAAACAAAACGTAATGTTAGGTACTATTTTGCCAAAAAAAGGTAGGGTGCCGATATAGGAAAATGGGTAAAGGTGGGGTACTAAAAATATAGTTATCCCTTTTTTATTTAAGTTCCGAATTTTACTTTTAGATTTTAATTTAATTCAATTGAGTCTAGATTAATTTAATTGAAATTACACATTTAATTTTAAAACTCTTTTAATTATGTTCGTGATTTAAATATTTAATTAAATTCAAATGTATAAATTAAAAAGTTAAATCATAATTAATCACATAAACCAATAACTCTAAACTTAATCATAAACTATTAATAATAAATCATAAACCAAGGAATTATAATTAATCTCACAAACTAATAACCCCAAATTAAACCATAAACCTTAAGGAACCGAAACTAATGACATAAACCAATAACCCTAAACTAAACCATAAACCTTAAGGAATCAGAATTAATCTCATAAATAAATAACACTAAACTAAACCGGTTAATATTAAACTATAAGGGTTTTATTTTGATGCACAAGCTGTGTAAATTTTTTTTACACATTCCTTTTATAAAATTTAAAATCTAAATCACAAACCCTAGCAACCTAAAACCTAAGCCCTAAATCCTAAACTCTAAATTCTAAATTCTACCCATAAACCTTAAATTATATACCCTACATACTAAACCCCTAAACCCTAACCTAAAACCCTAAACCATAAACCCTAAAATTAAAGGGCTTGTGTAAACTAAAGTTTACACAAGCTTGTGCATCAAAGTATTTTCCAAACTATAAATTATAAATCTTAAAAAATTATAATTAATCTCATAAACCAACTCAAATATAAACATTAGATAATAAAAATACTCAACTCAAACCGAACTGACACAATAATCTTATCTATCCTCCATTAACATGCAATCTTCTTTCACGTAAACCTAAAACCCTAATAAAAGTTGTGATATTTGAGAAATATTGTAAAAGAAGAAGGGCAAAAGAGCAAATTTAGTTAAGAACAAGCTGGAAAAGACCGCTGCTTGAGTTTCAAGCATCGGTGGCTCCGAAGTCTCAACCAAACACCAACTTAAATCTCAAACCACTGTTAAAACCCAGAAATCCTTTGGGACAAAAAAAAAGAAGGTTAGAGAAATCGAAAATGGCGAGCAATTCAATCAACTTGGAAGATGTACCATCTGAATCACTGATGACTGAGCTTCTTCGCCGCATGAAATGCGCCACCAAACCCGAGAAGCGTCTCATCCTCATTGGTACCGTCTTTTTTTTGCTTTGAACTCCCGTTGTTTTGGATTTGATTTTTCGTTTTTTCTTCTGCAAAATGTGGTATTTTTTAGATCCGAGAGTTGGTTGAATTTTATTTGGTTCTTTCAGAGGGAACCATTGAAACGTAGTTTGAGTTTTTAAAGCTCCAAATTCAATCGAAAATTTGAACTTTTTATTACTTTATCATACAATTTATGTGAAACTGTAAAGGCAAAGTGGGGTATTGGCCTTTGGAAATATGTATGGCAAAACCCGACCTGTAATTTTGCACCGATCTGCTCTGAATGGCCGAACTGGCCGTGATTTCCCCCCTTAAAAGTGGATCCGCCCCCGTCCCGCTCTATTGCCAAATTTGGGGGTTTTGTAATGACTAATTACAATTCTATGATCGACATCTCTTTTCTTATGCCCCATTGCCATATTTGGGGGATTTATAACGTTTATTCGTATGTGTTTCATCTTTGTATGTTTTTTCAACAATAAAATGAAGCCATTTTTCTTGACAGTTATTATTATGACCTACTAAGAAATAAGTTTGCCTTTAGTGGTAGAGTTTCAGGCTGCACAATATTTATCGACTGTCGGTATTTGTCTATTAATTGTTTAGCATTTTGTAGAAAGATGACTTGCTTCTAATCATTGTGGAATCTTATGAGTGACAGGTCCACCCGGATCGGGAAAAGGTACTCAATCACCAATAATTAAGGATGAGTACTGCCTGTGTCATTTGGCCACTGGTGATATGCTGAGATCTGCTGTTTCTGCTAAAACCCCTCTCGGTGTTAAGGCCAAGGAGGCTATGGATAAGGTCAAATTCGTTTCCACCATGTGTTGGGATTTTTTAATAGTTCTTAGTACGTTGGTAATGAGTAATGACTAACGAGGTGTTTTGTGATTGTTCCTTAGGGAGAGCTTGTTTCCGACGACCTAGTTGTTGGCATTATTGATGAAGCAATGAAGAAACCTTCATGTCAAAAAGGTTTCATTCTCGATGGATTTCCAAGGACTGTAGGCCAAGCACAGAAGGTGTCGCCTTCTTTCAAATCTTCATGCACCTTGGGTTTTAAAATTTTTTATACCCACTCTTATCATGCATTTTTTATCTTTGGTTTGCAGCTTGATGAAATGCTTGAAAAGCAAGGAGTTAAGATTGATAAGGTGCTTGATTTTGCAATTGATGATTCAATCTTGGAGGAGCGGATTACTGCTCGCTGGATCCATGCTGCTAGTGGTAGAACCTACCATACAAAATTCGCCCCTCCTAAAGTTCCCGGAGTTGATGATGTAAGTCGAACAATTTTACTTCAGTTTGTCCCATATATTCAGTTCATTGCCAAAGAGCCTTTTACCTTTTTCACCAGTTGATGAAGTTGACTGGGCGAGTGGTAAATTAAGCATTTTTTTTGCGAGACAGTTTGTATGCACTAATTTTATGCAAATTTGTTGGTGATTTGTTTATGTGTCAATCTCTTAACCTTTACCTTTATATAAGCTTCATTACGGATTTTTCCAAAGTAGTTGCATTTATATTAACGACCTCGCTTTCATGTTTATCTTCTCTTCAAGGTGACTGGGGAGCCTTTGATTCAGCGTAAGGATGATACTGCGGAAGTTCTCAAGTCAAGGCTAGAGGCATTTCACAGGCAAACTGAACCGGTATGCTCTCTGTTTCCAACCTTGTGCAAATTGTGAAAGACCAACAATATATTTTTAGTATTGATTTTAACTAGTTGGAATTGGATAGTTACTATTATAGGTGCAAGTCATTTTACTCAGAAGGGAGATAAATGCGTTACATATAGTGGTGTCGAGCTTGAAATTCTAGGCTCAGCTTGAGCTCAATTAAGTTTCATTTTTAATGTGTGAGTTAGATAATAGATACGAGGTAAAGATCAACGTACTTGAGCTTGTTTAATTAGGCTCATTTACCTAAATCCTCGATTCCCATGCTTGAGCTCGACTTAAGTTCGAATTCGGAAAATATTTAATACTAATAAATAACAAAAATATAAGTTTGGTTCTTATTTGAATCTGAAGGAGAGCATGTTGATGATTCTTATAAACTCATAAATGTTGGTTTTTTCTTTGCTTTTATGAACTCCGGGATGTTAATTAAATACTTTGTGAATTGTCATTCTAAATTCAGGTGATAGATTATTATTCCAAGAAGGGAATAGTCGCAAAGCTTCATGCGGAGAAGCCCCCGAAAGAGGTTACAGAAGAGGTTAAGAAAGTACTTTCTTGACGAAACCTGGTTGCGGATGCGGATGAGATTCTACGGGTGATCTACTCATGAATGTTGCTTCTTTTTAACTTACAAACAGGGACAAAACGTTTTGGATTGTGCTCATGTTTTTGGATTCATTATTATGTCAATGTTAATTTGGCCCAACTATCAAGTACTGATGATGATGATGATGCTTATACTTGAAATAATGATACTTATAGATTGACAAGCATTGATTTTTGGATAATTTTCCATCTGAAACGTCTTTATGTTTCTCCCTTCCATTGATTGAGTGGGTTTATGTTGTTTTGATTCTTTATTTTTATTCAAGTATAAGTATTCCAAGCTCATGTTTGATACATGAATATATAGATATGATTCTTGAAACTTTTTTATATATGTTTTACTATTTATATTCAGAGTATGTTTTATTGGGAATGCAATGTGCCTTACTAATATAGTAATGCTTCAAATATGATTTTCTATATGGTTATGTAATCATCTTCTTTAAAAAATGATGATCAAAGTTGACTTTATTTTATAAAAGATAAAACTACTTCAATAAAACTGTCTCACAAGATCAACAATCATTCAAGCTGATACTATGTCAAAAATCATTCAAGCTGATAGAGTAGCTATTAGCATATGGGTTACAAATTACAATAACTGAATAGGTTCAATGGCTCACACCTTGAGCTTGTGAGCAAGCAGAGTCTTCAATAGGAAGTCGGGCATAATTGTTATTGTTTCAAATTTTTAACAAGTTAATCGGTTCCGTTTTCACCGGATACTGAACTAATACAATTGAACCACCACGCCTACCGGACTAGACTGGTCTGACTCGATTCGTTTCATCATTGGTATATTTTTTTCTATCAAACCTGCCATAGTGCAACACATTCCTTCACTCTAGTTTTAAACCATCTTCCCTGTGTTTCTTCCTCGTACCACCTTTATGGTAAATCGTAATGCGTACTTGAGGTCTGAAACCAGAGCTTTTCAGTGTAAGTCTATGCATCATCATCAGCAATGTCATGTTCTTGACTTTTGCTTCTTTTCTTGGATTTCAACTTCTTTGTTACATCTTTTTCTTTTGATGCCTTCTTTTTCCTTTTTCCCTCTTTGTTTTCTTTAGATGATGTCTTCTTTCTTTTTGTAGGTGGTTTTTCGGTTTCATCTGCAGTTTGGACTTCATCTATGGTTGGAGCATCACACTCAACAACATTGTGTTTAACTTCTGCATATAAGAGAATTACATTCAAAATTAGCAACCACAACACTCAGTAAAGCAGTAAGGTTAATCTAATATCATAAAATTCATATTCGAAATTTCGAATGGCTCCAACTTCCCCACGCTCCAACTAATCCTCCCATCAACCCCCAAAGGATCAAGCCTAGATGCACGGGAATTTACACCTCCAAGTAAATGTATGAATCGCATGATTGCAACGTCCTTGAGTTTGCAGCTTATGATGATGAATTGATGATCCTACACTCAATCCATACCTGAAAGCTATGTTACTCGATATGTTCAATTTTCTTTTGAAGGTTATCCATGTATTTTAAGTGTCTCTAGATGATCATATCCCATAACCGTGTCCTAATATTTTCTGAGACAAGGATGGCATACACAAGTACTTCAAGCCAAATGAAGAATTGGGCAACATAGTCTACAAGGCTGAAAGGGCAACTCCTACTCACTTGTGAACAATAAAGTTTCCGAGGAACGAACTGACCTTCTTCAGTAAAATTCGTATCGAAAACAACCTTTGTAAGATGCTGCTTTAGGAAAACCTGCTCCCAGGAAATTGTAGGCAGATAAAGGTGATTTGTTTGCAGTGTATTTTTATGCAACTTAATTAACCACATAAAAAATCTATTTTTTTAGCAGAACATACCGATGAAAGAAGTTGCCTTGTTCCGATATCCCAAATGCGCAGATAACTGTCCAACCCTGAAAAATATTTGATTTTGTCAGTTTTGTTGTATGTATAAAAAGAGTTACCCAGAAAATTACAACAGCAATGCACAAAGCTTAAGCAAAATAATTCCAATCTAACAAGCTGAGAAGCTAACGATTGCAAACTCACTCATTTTCAGAAGGCAAACATGAAAATATTGGGAGAAAACATTGATAGTATGACAAGAGTGTGGAAAGACCAAGGAATTAAAAACCAAATTGGGACAATTATATTAACAACTAAGTACGGATGAAAAGGAAATTTCTTTTTTTTTTCTTTTGCACAAATGAATCAAATTGGGTAAAATGGGTTAAAATCAGTTAAAAGTCCCAAAACATAATGAACAATTGGTTCAGTCTAATATTGTTGAACCATTGGACTTAACGGTTCATGGTTGAACCAACCGGTTTGGGATTTTAATCACTTCAGAATCATTTGAGACACGTTAGAAATCCTTTCTCATCCTTTTTCTACCTCTTCCAGCAGCAAAATCATCTCCAATACCTTAACTATTTTTCCAATAAACAGCTTGCAAAATATAGCTTCCCGATACAAAAGTGCAGAATGCGTGTAAACACAGGTTAAGTGCTTAGCTTTATAAACACTACAGCATATACTCACCACAAGATGCAATCACGGGAAGTTCAGGGTGCCGAGCAATGGATCGGATGCTTCCAGAACACTTCCCCAAAAAGCATCCTAACAATTTACCTACAAGGAAAAACTTTCACCATTAACCAAAATTCATGGAAAAATAGACCTCAAATCATTTAAGAAAAGCTTAATCAAGAAATGACACAAAAAAGAGGTCAATGGTTCCTACTTATTTCAGATCCTCTACTGGAAACCAGCAAGTTCAACCTCTGTTTTCTTTAGTTCCATAACCCATCTCAAATTTTGACGGAAGCATCGAAGAAAAGGGATTGAAACATCAAGTAGATAGAGATAGTTGAACCACACGATTTCAACTAACAAATATGTAAAAACAGAATTTCTTTCCATGCAACCATCATAAACAAAAATTCCAACCTAGAACTCCAAAAACTTCAATAACTTAACCAGAATAAGATCACCAATATAATATGAGAAGTCGACTTAAATTCCTTCACAGGAATGACTGAACTACCAAGAACCGGAAATGCAGAATGGCAGAAAGAATTGTAGAACAAGCACATAGAACCAATCCCGTACCTGTGCGTATATCCACAGAAGCAAGGTCACCAGATCCGTTCCCGATATAGATTGTATGACCATCTGGGTCTTCTGCAACTGCTTTTATAGGGGTCTCCCTGAAGTCAAATGATATAACTGGTCTCTGTTGGGCAGAAACATCATAGAGGCGAACCTGTAACGTAAATGATTAAAAGATAAAAGTTATCCTGAATCAGGGAAATACAATATGATAGAAGCTACTGATAAGGATGAAATGCATTGCTACGACTCAAGCCCATATTTCTGACACAGTCACAATTCCAAATAAAATTGATAAAAAAAATATTGCCTTTTCATGTTCTTGCAAATTCAATAAGTTCTAGCTCATGAATCACACAAACATGAAGCTACCACTAAAACTGTAAAAACTGCATTTTCAAAAGTTAAACTGAAATCAATTAGTAAATATCTTGAAACTAACATGTCTTCTTATTTCAGAATAACAAAGTAATTCTAGAAACAGGCAATATACGATCAAGTATTCCTTCAGAGAAAAGGGGGAAATGAAAATATGTCTGTACAACCAAAGGTATATTAACATGTTAGTATTATGTTCGGAGTGGCTGATAGACACAAAAGATTACCTGATGGTTATTGGTACCAGCCACAACTTTACGGTGATCATCTTTGCTGAGGAATGTTGCAGATGTAAACCAAGTTGGGGTAAAAATACCAAGGCTGTTCGGAGGAGGCTGTTCAATAAGGGATGCATTAAGAGAAATGAAAACACAGAAGATACTAAAACATAAATATTTTATTTTAATAAAATCGGAGAGGTTGAAAAGGCTCACAGGCTTTGCAGTCCAAATCTTTGTACATTTTTCAAGATCCCACACATTAACTTCAACACCCTTTCTGAATTAGGAAAATAATAAATATTCCAGTCAAGCATCACAATACAGTTAGCAAATGCAGAAAAATCAAGTATGAAGCTCATGTACACGGTCATGCAACACAACCACACTCACCCTCCAAATAAGGCATAGCTTTCACTTCCATCCACTTCTGAAAATGATATAGTACCCGAGGCACATACTTTCCACACTTCCGGGGCACCAGAATCCGCTCTAGTATCAGCCATATCAATTGTTTTTATGCTTGCATTTCCTTTTGTTGTACATGCAAGTAAAGAGCATGACCTGACAACAATGAATTTATAGAGATCAACAAGGTTATTAAAGTAAAGGAATTGTAACTACCAAGAACCATCTATTTCAGTAACTATACTAAATTACATAAATAAGAAAGCAGAAGAACCTTGTTCATGTTTCCATGTTACTATGATTAGGATGTGAGTCAAATACAAGTATGTGTTCAACATGGACTAATCAATTTTTCGAAGTTTGTCCATATATTTTAAGGGTCCTTCAACGGTTATAACTTATACTCCCATGCTCGTGTCAGAAAAGTTATCAAAAACAAATGCTTTAAGAAAAAGAAAATTTCGGAGTAGCATAGTTCACTTTCATTTAGCATTAACAATGAGCAACTCGGGATTATACCTAGTGACCTCCAATCTCTGTTTTCTGAACAAATGCAGCCCAACAATAGCATTATCTTCTGGTCTAACACCGGCATTAGTAACATCAGAAACCGAAACGAAAAGTTCACCATTTAGGGGATTAAGTATCTCAATCTGCAGTATATATATTGAACAAAGGAAAAAATTCAACATGAATCCTACTAAAGACAGGGAAATTGAAGAAAAAAGGTAACTCACCACACCATTTTTTCGTGCAGCAGCTAATAACTGAAAAGGAAAAGGAAGTTTCATTAAAAGAAAAGAGGCAAAATTTCTCGATAACTATTGGGAAAACAAAATAAAACTCACTGGGTCGATTTTGCGGTCAATAAGGGAAGCGGAAACCAAACATTTGGAAGCATCGGGATCTCCCCATCTCTCCACCACTTTGGGAACTCCTCCTCCTCCTTTACCACGAGCTTCGATTACTATTCAATTAAAAGCAAAATTAGTGAAGATTTCAATTGTAGGAATGAATTTAGTTAAAGATGATATGAATCGAAAACCTTTGATGAGACCAAGGGCATCGAAAGTTAGGGCTCGAAGTGGAGGGCAGCCGGGGCAGTCGAGGGTGGTGGTGCGAGGCATCCTTCACAGTTCACTCCTTAAACCTTAAAACCCCTGCCGTTTCTAACAGTATTATTATAACTAAATTTAAAGGCTTTTTGAATTTTTGAAAAATAATCAATTAAGCTCTTAAACTTTTTTTGCACCCAATTAAGCCCTTGAACAAAGAAATTTAATCAATTAAGCCATTGAACCAAAAAATTGAATCAATTAAGCCCTTTGACCAATTTTGACCATTAAATCTTGACCTTTTTTTTCTTCACATATTACCGGCACATAATACACTACAGTTCCATCATATTGCATTTACAAAAGAAATTCAAAAAGTATTTTTTATAAATTTTATAAGTTTTTTAGAATTTTTAGAACCTTTAAAGAATTTTTTAAATAAAATAAAAATTTTTGAAAACTGTCAAGTGGAAACATTGTGACATAGTGCACTGCAACAATGGACCGAACAAAACTATTAAGATTTAATGGTCAAAGTTGGTCAAATGGCTTAATTGATTAAATTTATTGGTTTAAGGGCTTAATTAATTAAATTTTGTGGTTCAAGGGCTTAATTGGGTGTAAAAAAAGTTTAGGGGCTTAATTGATTTTTTTTCAAAAGTTTAAGGGCTTCTTACACCCTTAAGCCAAATTTAAATAGGCTAATAGACTAAGGGTAAACTACAACTAAGGTCACTTCATAGTAAGTTTTATAATAAATAGGTCACTTTTCTTCTAAAAGTTGCAAATAAATCGTTCAATTAACGTATTGTTACAAACAAGTAATTGTGTCGCTAAAGTTAGAATTAACGTCTAATGTGGTCTGGTATAATAACACTAACATATATATTTTATCATTTTTCCTGATTCGAAACAATTTAATAAATTTAACTTTTTATTTTTAAAAATTTCATCAATTTAGTATTTTTGTGATATTGTCAAACCAAACGAGTCCATTGAACCAAAGCATTAGTTGGATAATTACATTGTCATAAAAAAAATAACATGTTGTTAAACTGTTATTATATCAAGAAAATAGCAATAAAATAGCGTTTACGGGAGAAGGAAAAATACTAAAATTATAAAGAAGAAAAATTGAGATCCACTCATTGGTTGAGTGGTAAATGATGCTCATGTTGCTCCATCTTGTATGAGTTTAAATCCTAGCATTTGTCGTTACTTTGGAATGTAATACCTCTATATTTAATAAAAAATTTGATGAAATTATTAAATATGAATGGTTACATTTATTAAATTGTTTCAAACTAGAATCAAATTGATAGATTGAATAAGTTTTGAGGATTAAAATTGTTATTCAACCAAGCAACGTCATTATTCTCATTTAATATTTAACGGTAGTGTCATGTTTGTAACAATATTTTTAATTGAGGAACATGTTTATTATAAAACCTATGACATTAGTGTAGTTTAACCTACACTAAGAAGAAAACTACAAGGCCATGTTTAAATAAGTTTCATGCTCTTTCTTTTTTGTTAAATAAGCCTCTAATCTATGATTTTTATCCACCAAAGCCCTTGCTTTTAATTGATGTGGCAATTCATGCTTAATTATATGGATGCACTTATTAAGGTCTTTGATGCATATAAGTCATATATTGGGGGGAGGGGTTAAACATAGTAGTTGAAAATTAAAACTAAATAAAAATCAGTGGAAAGATAGACAAATTAATGGGGGAAATGCAGTTGGAGAAGAAAAATAAGGAATTGGAGTGGTCAATGATATGTTTAGGGATTTGTTGTTGAATCTATATTTTTTCCGCTAATACAGAAACAACATGTTGGATTTTAACTACCCAAGTCAAGCAGTAAAGCTGAAGCAGCTTCTACAGGTGAATCTGTAAAAGACCATCCCTAACGTGGTGCAACTCGACCCAACCTTGCCATACAATCGGTAACTCTATTACATTGACGGTGGATATGACGAACTTCCACGAGTCACAGAAACTTCAGTAAATCAAGGATTTTTGAGACAAGGGCATGAGTCTTTAACGAAGAAGATGTACCAATAATTATGTGAGTAGCCTCTAAATTATCCGATTCCAACACAACTCATCGAAACCCAAGATTTCATGCATGTTGGAGACCTTCAAAACACGCCCATAACTCAACCAATAATACGGAGCATCTACCAATATTGTGACAAAATCCGAAGAGCCAGCCACCATCTTTATCTCGAAGCACGCCACCGATCGATGCTGATCCGATGGGAACATTAACCGCGCCATCTGTATTTAGCTTAACCCATCCCTCGCTTGGGTACTCCCAACTCGACAGATCAATACTTGGGGCTGGTTTCGGCTGCACCTCTCTTGCGGCTTCAAACTCCTTGGCCAAATTAACCCAGTAAAGAGCAAAATCTACCCTTTCAACATACGTTGGATCTAAGATTATACTGCATCTTCTCTTCCATAATAACCAACACACAACTGAGAATAACAAAGGCCAATTCACACCTCATACTCCATTCACGGCTGTTGAAATCAAATTGTTACTGAGCCACTACTGCAACGGTTCAACCATGAACAAAGGTATGGAGCAACGAGGGATAAACGCCAGCCAAACACGTTGTGATGCTGGACAATCGTGCAGGACATGGCTCACAGTTTCCACATCAGCTTTACAAATGCCACAAGTGCCCTCGGCCGACATATGTCGTCTCACTCTTTCAGCATTCGTGAGAAGACCTTCACGCATCACAAGCCATATAAAGACACGAACCTTTTGTGGCGCCGAAAGGGACCAAATGTCTGACCATTTCAATGAAGGATCACACGGCTCCCTCCTCTCTAAAGCTTCATAAGCAGAACGAGTGGAAAAAGAGCGTGACTCCTCCCATTTTCAACCTATAAAATCAGCGCCCGGCATCGGATCCGGGGGCAGAATCGCAACTATAAAATGCAAAATCTGATCTAGAAGAATCTGCTTTAAACGACCCCAATCCCAACTTCCACTTGCAGTAACAAACTTACTTACTTTGGCCGAGCCGGGAGATTCTGTCATGTTACAAAACTCAAACAAAGAAACTTTAATATTTAACCAATTGTCATTCCAAAACTCCACACGAGAACCATCACGAATATTCCAAATAATGCTCTGATATATATCAGCCCATACATTTCGTAAC
Organism: Hibiscus tridactylites; assembly: GCA_958450335.1. NCBI lineage: Eukaryota > Viridiplantae > Streptophyta > Magnoliopsida > Malvales > Malvaceae > Hibiscus > Hibiscus tridactylites. The sequence continues at coordinate 74,036,493 of OY288289.1, read as the reverse complement.
CCTCTCCAAAGGCGCGAGCAGAGATTGCCTCGTAACTCTGTAGGTAAAATTCCAGTCCATTTATACTTGTGTCTCAACACTTGCACCCATAATTTGTTATCATTTGAGGCTAATTGGAAGCCAATTTTCATAAGGAATGCCTTGTTGTGCTGGTGAAGATCTCGTATTCCAAGACCTCCATCAGTTATAGGTTTTTGGACCTCATCCCATCGATGCAATACCATTTTTCTCGTCTGAGCCACATATACAAATCGGCAAATTATTTTTTCTAATTCCTCGCAAGTCTCTTTTGGCAGCCAACACGATTGCATGGCATAAATTGGAATAGACTGCAATACATATTTAACAAGAGTTATCATTCCTACTAAAGTAAGAGACTAAGCAACCCATCCAAGTAGCCGTTGGCGCAAATTATCAATCAAATAAGCATAAGTCGACATATCCACTATAGAATGAAGCAGTAGAACACCCAAATACTTGACCAAATCCTCACTACCTCAAAACCCAAAATTTGATTCACCCTCAATTGCATGTTAATATCTACATTCGTCGAGAACAAAAATTGTGTCTTGTATGAACTTACCCGATGACCTGAAATGTTACAAAAATCATCCAAAACATGTTTCATCACCAACATTTGATCCCAAGAGGCCTCAGTAAACAAGATGAGGTCGTCAACAAAAAAATGTGGGATAAAACAGGACCCTCTTTGGATAGCCAAACTGGTTTCCACAACCCATTCATAACTAACCTTGAAATGTCTTGAGACAACCTTTCCATGCATAGGACAAACAGGTATGGTGATAGTGGATCACCTTGCCTAATTCCCCTTCTTGGATGAAATTCCGCCGATAATTCACCATTCCACACAACCTCTGTCGAGACTGATCGCACACAAATCATAATAAGACTAATAAAGTACGAAGGCATACATAAGGATCAGAGTCTCTTTCATAAAATCCCACTTAATCCTATCATACACCTTTTCGAGATCTACCTTAACTGCCACCCATCCTTTACGCCCCTTTTTATGCGATATTGTGTGAATATCTTCTGGTTCCAAAATTATATTATCAGTTATGTTCCTTCCTGGAACAAAGCTTGCTTGTGTTTTATCAATCCACATAGGTAAAAAGGGCTTAATACGATCAATGATAATCTTCGAGATGAACTTGTAGCAAACAGTACATAAGCTTATCGGCCTGAATTGCTTAATCGAGATTGGATTGCCCACCTTAGGAATTAGAACCAATAATGTCTTGTTGACCCAACTCTCCAAAATACCCTCGGCAAAGAAATTCTGGATCATGCGATAGATAGACTCACAAATTATTGCCCAATTCTTTTGGAAGAAACAAACCAGTAAGCCATCCCAACCTGAAGCCTTAAGAGGCGTCATACCGAAAACCATATTCCTCACTTTCTCACGTGTAATAGGTAAGGAGAGTGACCGAAATTCAAGAGGATTGAATTGGTGAAAATCATTTAAGGCCATGGGTAAGACATCATTCCTTGGTTCACTTGTGTACAAAGCATGGAAGAATTCAGTTGCATATGTTTTTAAAGTGCTCGAATCTTCACACCAAGAACCATCATCAAGCTGAAGCACACAAATATTATTTTGATTCCTACAGATCATGGTACTTCGATGATAATAAGAGGTGTTTCGGTCCCCATCAACAATCCACTCTACCTTTGACCTTTGATGCACATACTTTCCTCCTGCTTAAGGACTTGACTTAATTCATGTTTTAGTTCATCCTCAAGGTTTGACATGAATGAAGAATCTGAATTATCTCGCGCATTCTCAACACCTTTAATCTGAGCCATGAGAAGCGCTTTCCTCTTACCAATATGACCGAAAATAGTATCATTCTACACCTTAGCTTCATGCTGGAAATTATTATCATTCTTCTGCATAAGAAGATATGTATTCCACATATTCTCTAAAAAGGGTTGAAATTGAGCATGATCATTCCATGCAACCAAGTATCGAAAAGGTCGAGGAGAGAAACTGTTACTACAAGGATTTGTATCAAGTAGGATGGGGCAATGATCAGACCCTAATCGTTGTAGGTGAAAAACTTACGAGTTAGGAAATGTACTATACCACTATGTGTTACATAAAAAACGATCCAGCCTTTGCGAGAGGTCACCCATTTTCCACGTGAACGAAGGTCCATGAAAACCTATATCAAGAAGCCCACATGTAAACACAAAATCCGTGAATAGGGAACAAATCCCACTACAACGTTACGAACCCCTATCGCGTTCCGAGAGGCTTCCAATAACATTCAGATAACCACCTAAGGCCAAAGACCATCCATTGACCAGTTTAAGAGCTAGAAGTTGTTCCCATAGACCTCTTCGCCGCCTTTGGTCGGGGCTAGCATACACAAAGGTGAAGAAAAAACTATTATGAGCTCCCGAAACAGAAACCAAACCATAAACAAACTGGCTTGATATCACCACCACGTCAAAAGATATTGTGTTTCGCCATAAAACCCAAATACCACCGGAGAAACATGTAGCCTCAACCCTGTAAGAATAACCAAAACCCAACCAACGAATAAATGAGTCATCTTTTGCACCACCGATTCGCGGCTCCAAGACCACAAATATATCCGACTTCTTCAATCTAACAAACAATTTGAAATAACGATTAAACTCGGTGTTGAGAACACCTTGAGCATTCCATAAAATAACCCTAACCATAATAACTAAGGAGTGAAAAAGAGGGGAGAAATCAAGCCTGCATCTCGGCCCCCTCTGCCGAGTCAAATACAGTATTACTTCGCCATTGAACTTCACCCATAGTAACAACCGGTTGAGTCTTAGTGGTTGCACTCTCCACCACTTCATCAGCGTGTGTTGCATCACCTAGACTTACCTTAGCTAGATCAAGTTCCATTGTTAACACCTTAACTAGTTCCGCTAAAGGAGGCTTAGAAGAACTATGACCATCTTTTTTCTTAAATTTTACCCCTTTACGTGAAACTCCCTTGAGAGCAGCCATTGGCCTACTCGAATGCTTCAAGTTGTTGCCCGAAATTGACATCAAAAGAATTCTGCCATTTCTTTCTTTAAGGGTCGGTCGAGCACAATGCTCTACTAGTTTAACCGATGTATGATTCTCTTTTTCCAGAGAGGAATTCACTGGTTCTATCCGCAATGTAGACGCAATTGACTTGGGGTTCACACTCAGAACAGACAATGGAGCATTAGAACGCTCCTCACTTATCGCATTCTTTAGTATTTTAGTCTCATGCTGCTCTCCCCTACGGCCAGTTTGCTCCACGACATGTTTGCTTGATTCAGCAACCTCCTTAGTATAGTCCTTAACACCAAAGAGAGTAAAGCCACGACTCCTCATAATTGTACCCACTGGAATAGCAGATTCCTGAGCCATATGGTCATCACTAACCTGCGTAGCATTACCCGACAGTAATGCTGCAAAACGAGAGCCATGCGAAACATTCTCAGAATCTGATTTAGGCAACCCTTTAATAGAGCTTTGGCGTTGAGCTTGGGGTTTCCTTCGTTTAGTATTAGCTTGCATCCAAGGGCTATAGAGTTCTTTGTCCCCTACTCCATTAGCCTGATGCACCATCTCACTCGGCTTAGGCAATCAATGCCACATGCTTCATTCGAATGGTCGTACTTCCCACAACCATAACAAATGAGAGGAAGGCCTTCATATTCGATTTGCTGTAGACGGCCGTCAATAAGAATACTTGATATTAATGGTTTTCCCAAGTCCACAACCACCGCAAGTTGAGCAAAACGATTTCTATTTGCCTCACTAGTGTTGTAGTCTATCCGAACAAATTGCCCCAACACTCTTGCAATATGGCAAAACAAGCTTTTTGTATAATATCTATACGGTAAACCAGGGAGTCTTATCCAAACCATAATTCTCATTGGGCGATCCTCTGCCGTTGAAAACTCACGGCACCACGGTTGCACAGTAAGGTATGATCCATAAACTACCCAAGGACCGCCATTCAAAATGTAACACCCGGATTTGAGGGTCGGGTGAGAATAATATTAAAATAATGTTTCAGGTTTCCCTTTTCGTTTTAAAAATTCATTTCATATGTTGGATCAAATTTTAAATTAAATTGGAACCCAAAATTCCATGGATTTTAGGATTTTGGTGATGGACATCTCATTAATGGCAAAGTGGTAAATAGTTAGACTTTTAAAATAAACACTCCCTTATTTCAAAACACTCAACTATTCATCATCTTTTTCTCTCCTTTTCCATCTTATTTCAACGACAAAACCCCTTCCCCTTTGGAATCACTATTCCATCATCTTCCTAGCTCATTGTTGGAGTTTTCTCAAAGGTAAAACTATTTTTGACTTGTCCTCTATTTCCCCTAAAAGTTGGTACTTTTAGTTTTCATTAATGTTCATAATTTTGAAATTGGGAGTTTTGAGTTTTTAGGTTAAAAATGTGATTTTTATTGTCTATAACTTAAGCTGTTGATTTGTTGAGATTATATGAGTTATTTGCATCCTAAAAGGTCCAACATACTTGATTTTTACATAGTTTTATGGTGTTTCCCGAAATTGGGTGTTGCGTGTAAAATAGACTATCGCAATTGTAGTGCAAGTGTACACGACGCAAGTAGTAAAGTGATACGAAGTATCGGATATCGTCTCCACAGGGATTGGGCTAATGACTTCACCTTATTTCACTGCACGAAGTAAAGGAAATAATTAAGAGTTGTCACGAGAATAATAAAGTAAAAACGTAAATAAAAAATTGAGTTATCAAGATAGAGAGAATAGGCCGATATTGAATTGCTCGGTAGTGCAGGTATTGAATTGCTTAGGATCTTCGGTTCTGTCGTCGCTCCCGTCGCCGACAGCACCTGTCGCGACGTCTGTCCGTTGGCAGTCGCGGCAGCAGACACACCAACTCCGTACTTCAAGTTTAGCAAGAATCCCAGATCTGCCTTGCCCTATCCCTAGGCACAAGTCTGTCGATGAACACGTCTTTGATGATACCTCCCGGCGTGAATCGAAGGATGAACACCGATGTGTATGAATTCTTCCTTAGCCACTTAACCTCGCCTTATCCCTAAGCACGAGATGGTTCAACTATAAACTAGAGAACGCGCTTTTATCTCTTTCGTATACTTAACTCTCCCGATGCTAAGTAAATAGATAACCTCACAATGCTCTCCCGATGCTCTTGCAAGATGTTAAAACCAAGATAAAAGAACTTGAAGTTTATTTTATTGAACTTGAAAAAATCCTAAAACAAAGCAACCCTTGCAACTACTTTACAAAACAACCCGTGGCCCTAGGGGGAATTTAGAACATGTCGGTGACGGGTGGACGGCAGGGGTTTGGTTTCGGTTATGGGGTCTCGGTCCTCCTTCTAGGTTAATTCTATGCCCTTATATAAGCTTTGGGCTCAAGTTATCTAAGGTAACAAGGATTACAACTTTAATTAAAAGTAAGATTCTAATAAAGACTAAATCTCTAAAGTCTCCTACTTTCCAGCCGCATCCTAGCTTTTAGGAATTTCCTCTCTTTGAGCTTTGGCTTGACATATCTTTTGATCCGGGTCTCGGAAAAATATTTGGCTTTTACACGACAGACGAGCAGATTTTTCTCTATCTATCGAGGTCCACTTGACTTTTCCTCTTCATAAATCTGTTGTCACCTTGCTGTCGTGACAGGTCCATGACAGGTTCGTCTTCTTCAGCTGCTAGTCCAGTTCAGCTTTCCTGCTTATCTGTCCTGCGCCTGCCTTCATTGTCAACCATGGCAGTTACCTGCAAAATACACCATCTTTTTAGTAGAATCCGTGCCTTTTATATAATTGTGATGTTTTATTGAAAACTAACCTAAATGCAATACAATGATGCTTGAATGCAGCAGAAATATGGGTTAAAAAGGGTGTAAATAATAGAACTTTTACACACTCAACATTGGGTTTTATGGAGATTTTAGAGTGTTGAAATGTTGAGTTTTGGGGGTGTTTTATGTTGGAAATTGTTGGCTGATGGTTAGGCTATGTATAAGGGTTGTTTTGGATGCTTTAGGGATTAATTTAAGTGTTGAAATCAATGGTTTTGGGCTGTGCTTCATGGATGCTCGGGAATGAGGATTTTGGGAGTTGTTCTTAGCTTGAATCATGTGTTTTGTGCTTGATCTATGTTCCGGGTTTGCTACTTTGAATCATGGACTGAATTTTGATTGTTTTGATTGTGTTGGGATGATTAGAAGCAAGAAATCTTGTTGGTGAAGCCTCGGGAATGAATCCGAAGATTTTGGAGACTTGAGCTTGGATTTCGGCTCTCATTTGGGTAGCAACGGTGAGTAGAAATGTCAAACTTTGATTTGTTTTCGAAATGGAACTCTTGGGGGTTTGGGTGGGACCTAGAGGGTTCACCTAAACCTGAGTGTAAGTTACTACTCCTACATCTTTGTTATGTGTTGATTGAATGGTTATATGTGGTGGTATCATGTGCATCTTGAGTTTTTTACATCGTTGTTGTTGTGTAGTCGTGTTGAAGTCGAGCCTCACGTGATGGTTGTCTTAACTACAGTGATTAGTTGTCCCGCTGGTAGTGACTAGTAGTAGAGTAAGGTGATGAGTGGTCTCATCGGAAAACTTCTAGTTGAACGGTGATGTGTGGTCCCACCGTGTGTATGTTGGTTGTGCATGTGCAAGCCATGTGTAGTCTTTGTTGTGATAATCATTAGTGCATCCATTGATTTATTGTCAATTATGAAAAGTATTTTGAAAACTGCATGCTTGTTGAATTTAGAGTTTCTCTCACTAAGCTAGTTAGCTTACGCTTTCCTTTATTTCTAACATGCAGATCGCTAGAGTTCGGGATGCAAGTGGGCAAGGGAGGAGCTTTTGGAGTTCTCGGTTAGCTCAAGTATGATTTACGTATTGTAATAATACCTAGACGATGGGGGTGTAGACTTGTAGGAGTTGGTATCAAACTCTTTAGTTGATGATATGTTTTGTTGAGCATGTTAAATTGTTGAATTTATGTTGGCCATATGTATACCTATATGTTGTGGCCTGTAGACTATATTTACTTGATGCATATGTGTCTTGTGGATGAAGACATATACCCTTTCTATGAATGCTATATGTGTTTGTCTAAGACATGTTGTTATGCTAAATGCTATGTATGGATTCTTATGTTGAATGTTGATCCTTTGGGATGTATGGCTCTTGTATGTTTATTGAGTGCTAAGCATGTTTATATAGGGTGTCTTGCATCTAGAACCGATGTATGTTGATTGTTGGAGGTTTTAGTTGTGTTTTGGGACAGCCTTGTGCCATAAACCAGCTGAAACCAGTCTGCTCGCAGAGGGCGTATCGAAACAGTCCCTTGTTTCAGGCCAGGCGTTTCGATACGCTTAGGGGACGTTTCAGTACGATTTTGCTACTGGAAATATGAGATTTTTCCGATAACTTGAAGTATCGAAATGGGCCTCAGCGTTTCAGAACGGTCTTTGTATCGTTGACCACGAGAAGTTGACCGTTGAGGGTGTTTCGGAACAGTTGACCACTGTTTCGATACGGTCTCCTCGCGTTGACTTGGGCCTGTTGACCTAGTCAAGGCATTTCGATACACACCTTGGGTGTTTCGAAACGGCATGTAGTTTAAGCTAAAATGGACTGTTTTTGGAATGATGTTTGGGTTGATCATCTCGTTTGTTACTTCTGTTGTTGTCCTTTCACATAGGATTTAAATTATCCATTTAGACAAGATAATAATTAAAGAAATTTTTTCTAGGGTTGATAACCGAAGGGGAGCCTTAGCAGGTTTCACTTTGGTTTTCCCCGTGTAGCCTAATCGGACCGGTCAATCATTCAGACCGGGACGAGGGGGTTACACAAAACCTTGCCAAGATCTTCATTCAGGGCAAAACGAACTAAGTAGTAGTCATTATCTAAGTCAATTAGTCGGATCTCCCCGGAAGGCCTTCATGGTGACTCTATATGATTCAATAAAGCCTTAAAACTTATTGATCTCCATAAGAGCCGCACCACCACCGATCGCTCAAGTTTCTCATCAATAGAACAATGTACCTTCTCTGAAAAGTTAATTGCATGAATCATGCCCTTTGTTGATAGTGTTACGTCCTCATCTAGAACAACAACATCCAAATCCTCAATGAAAGATTTTCAGGGAGTGGTTGTAGCAGCACCAGTCATTATGTCACGGAATGAGGGTCTCACTGCCTGCTTAATAACACTTCCCATGTCACTTTGGCATACAACATTAGTAGGGTTATCGGCAACAGCAACCGGGTGAACAACTGCAACACTCGCCTCTGCCATCGAAACATCAGTAGGGACGGTCTCACATCCTCTAAGTTCTTTTGCCGAAGGCTGATCATTCAGGGCATCAGAAAAAATTGGTCGCGCAGGGATATCCGTTGTAGCCACGAGAACAAGATGACCAGGATTGACCTCTAAAGAAGAAACCGGAGTGGTCGTTGTTGCATTCGTCGACACAGAGGGATCACCAGTATCAACATCCGGTGGCCGTTCGTTAGGGTAGCCGATCGAATTAAGGGCACAAACTAAATTTGCACCCAAGACTTGCGGAGAACTAGATGAAAACATTATTCAATTCGAATTAAGGGCAAAATCACTTCTTTTGAAACCAAAGCAATTTGGGTTGATCTTGAATTGTTGTTGAATCTATATTAATCATAGAAGTCGTCATACCTTCAGTACGATATTGAGAAAGTCATCGTTAAAAAGTGTAATGTTGGAATTAGAAACTAGAGAAGTTGGAAATTTTGTTGGTTTGGGGACGAAAATAAAAGAAATTAAAAGGTATGATGATGGAGTTAGAAACTGGAGAAGTTGGGGCTTATTAAAGAAAATTCATTTCATTCCTTTATTTTCGTCCATAAACCAGCCAAACTCTTAATTTCTCCAGTTTTCACTCTAGCATGACACCTTTGCATTCCTTTCATTTTCATCCTTAAACAAGTTAAACTTCCAACTTTTTTATTATTTAATATACAATTAATTTATAATAAAAAAATATAAAAAATAAACCTAAATGTTCACCTGCTACTGTTTGCCGGTGTAGGATACCACCGTCGACGCCCATAAAAAGTGGTTGTTCGGTCTTAGATTTCACCGATCACTTCGTCTCAACCTCTGAGTTTGAATCCGACCTTCATTTCACCAGAAAATGCTTCGAAGTTTACGTAAATGAGATCAAAAGTGCGGGAACCAAAATGTTTTGTTGAGATTCGCAAGTTTCGAGATATATTTCCGGTGAAACAACCATCGGAGTCAGACTCAACGTGTCAAAACGAATCTTTCGGTGCAATTTAAGATAAAACAGACACCGATTTTGAAGGCCTGCAGTGACGACATGTGGCAACGGTTATTTTAAATTTTTTAAAATTTAATATTAAAATATTATTTTTATTATTTTTTATATCTAATAATATTAAAAAGCGACATGTCATACAAAAAAATAATAAATTAATTAAGAGTGACCAAAACAGGAGGAATACGAAAATTTAATTATTAAATTAAAAAAAATTAAAGTTGAGTGATGATTTTTGTACTTTACCCATTTAAAAATGTAAATAAAAGTTACTTAGTATATGCTTTAGGATAAATATCCTATACAATGGCGCCATAAGTGCTTTAGTTGTAAGGTACATGGACTTAGTTTAGGGTATGTGGTTTAGATGTAGGAGTTTAGAATTTAGGAATAGTTGTTTAAATTTAAAGTTTAGAGTTATAATTTAGGGTTTATAGATTAAGGTTTAGTTTTAGGACAATATGGTGAAAATTTAAGTTTTAACTTACAAACATTAAATTCTAATTCTCTACCCCTAAATTTCTAAACCATATACTATAAACTTAGTCTTAAGGCACTTTTAATTTTTACATAATATGTATAAAATATGGGTAAACTACTGTGCAGGTCCCTTATGTTTAACGAGTGTACAGAGTTAGTCACCACTTTTAAAAAGTGCATATTAGTAGTCCTTCACGTTATCGATGTGTAAATAGTTAGTCACTCCGCCGTTAGACTCCGTTAGAGACTAACGAATTGCTGATGTGGCTGAATTAATTTAATTAAATATACACGTGTTTTTCCACGTGAATTATTACGTGGAACTTTTCTACTTCCTTCCCCTAACATTATAAAATTCTCAATTTGTACAACCCTAAAAATTCTCTGTAAAATTAAAAGAAGAAGAAGAAGAAGAAGAAGAAGAAGAAAAAAGTGGAATGTCCGCCTTGAATTGTCCAGTTTTTGAGGGTGAAGTTGACAGTAACTTGATGCATAATCATATAGGCAAAATATTGCTTACATTTCTGAGTGACATGTTAAAGGGAGTGGCTTCATTATTTGCTGAGAATTCTAAAAATGTTACTGATGTGTTTCAGTATTGGAGGAGATTAAAGAATAGGGATAAAAATGTGGATGAAATTGTTGTTTGGATTGAATGTGTCTTTTCGCATTCACTTTTGCGTATTGCTGAAAACAATCTGAAGGAGTTTGATGACTTCTGGCTCACACAAGGGGCAGCCTTATTGCTCAGTTTATTGAGAAGTTCACAGGAGGAAGTTTAAGAAAGAGCAACTACGGCTGTTGCAACCTTCGTAGTCATTGATGATGAAAATGCTACTGTTGATTGCAAAAGAGCTCAGGCAATTTTATGGGGAGATGGAATAAGGTTGCTTTTGAACCTTGCAAGATCTTGTCAAGAGGGGATTCAGTCCGAAGCAGCTAAAGTATGAATTACCTATTTTTCTGTGAATATACTAAATATGATCCTGTCCGTTAAAAATCTTTACATTTTCATGAATTATAAGCAATGTTAGAAGTCACTACAACTGAACTTAGATATTAAACTTCTCATAAATTCCGTTTTAGAAGTTATGCTTTCATATAATTCTTCGCCTTGGATTTTGTTGTATGAGTTTTGCTTGGATATTGGATTGGTAAACTTTTATTGTTGTGATTCAGGCTATAGCAAACTTGTCCATAGATTCAAAAGTTGCAAAAGCTGTTGCTAAAAGTGGAGGAATCAATATTCTTGCCAGTTTAGCAAAATCAATGAATAGATTGGTAGCTGAAGAAGCTGCTGGGGGGCTGTAGAATCTTTTTGTTGGGGACGACCATAAGGTTGTGAAAACTGAAAGAAACTTTTTGGTGGTGAAAATTTTCATCTTTATTGAACTCTATTCTTTTGTCAGAGTGCCATTGCAAAAGCCGGTGGTATAAAAGCTTTAGTTGACCTTATATTCAAATGGCCTTCCAGCACTGAAGGACTTCTCGTATGCATCTTTAACTGTTCATTTCTACCCATATTTGTATTATTGTTGGAGCTAAATTGTCAGCTTTTGTATATGAAGGAACGTGCAACTGGAGCACTGGCAAACTTGGGAGCTGATGATAAATGCAGCCTGGAGGTGGCTGTGGCTGGTGACATCTTGAGCAATGAGCCATATCAAATGAGCTTGAAGGGAAAGGAAGGCGTTGAGTCGAAATGACACCAAGGATTGCAGGTATCCTACGTTCTAACGCGAACTGGACCTGAGCTTCATGATTATCTCTAGGAGCAAGAGAAATCGTCAGAATCCCACAATCTATTAAATCACCTCCCTAACTTGCAACCTGAAAATACATGGATTAAAAGAGTTAAAATTTATAACACCGAGCAACACGATCGAATCATGTTTGCAACTCACCCCACAACCGGTATCAATTGCAGTTCGAACTGTGCCATCTGCACCAACATTAACTCGGCATAATCTACTTCCATCTTCTTCTTCTTATTATTCTAATTTTACAGAGAATTTTTAGGGTTGTACAAATTGGGGATTTTATAATGTTAGGGGAAGGAAGTAGCAAAGTTCCACGTAATAATCCACGTGGAAATACACGTGTATATTGATTTAAATTAAGTCAGCCACATCAGCAATCCGTTAGAGAACTAACGGAGTCTAACGGCGGAGTGACTAACTATTTACACATCGAAAACGTGAAGGACTACTAATATGCACTTTTCAAAAGTGGTGACTAACTCTGTACACTCGTTAAACATAAGGGACCTGCACAGTAGTTTACCCATAAAATATTTATCTTATGTTTTATAACTGTAGACTGTAGTTATCCAATCATTTTGTCATCGTTTAGGATTAATTTGTCTGTGACACCAAAAAGGGATAATCAATAATTGACTTCCGATGTCGGAATCATCCAGCCGTCGTTCGATTGATCCGATCACTGGCTTTTGCCACCTAACGAGAACCTTCCACAGTCTCAGACCACAAGTACCTCTTCCGCCACCTTCTCACCCTCTCTCCCTCCCTCAATACACCCTTTCCCTCCTCCGCTCATCCACTCCCGCCACCGCCTCCGACGGCGACACCACTTTCATCATCAACGCTACTAACGGTCAAAGCCTCTCGTACTCCGAATTCATTGCTCAGTTCCTTTCCCTAGCTCAATCCCTCAAGAAAAACTATTCACTATCCCCAAACGACGTCGCTTTCATCCTCTCCCCGCCATCTCTTCACGTCCCTTTGCTCTATTTCGCTCTGATGTCGTTAGGAATCGTTATTTCTCCTGCCAACCCGCTCAGTTCCGACTCGGAGATTGCTCACCAGCTTCAACTCACTAAACCCGTTATTGCCTTCGCCACCTCGAAGACCTCTTCAAAGCTTCCGTCTCTCAAACTCGGAACAATCATCCTCGACTCGCCCGAGTTCATCTCTTTCTTATCTGAACAAGACGTTGATCATGACGTCATTAACCGAGTCCAGGTGAGTCAGCATGACACAGCAGCGATCCTTTATTCTTCGGGGACTACCGGGCGAGTCAAAGGCGTGATGCTGAGTCATCGGAATATAATCGCGTTGATTGCCGGATTTTTCCACATACGGTACCCCGAAAATGATACGGATCCACCATTGCCCACGGCCACGTTTCTCACGGTGCCCCTGTTTCATGTGTTCGGGTTCTTTATTTTGCTGAGGTCGTTTTCAATGGGACGAACGGCGGTTTTCACCGAGAGATTTGATTTTGAGGGAATGTTGAGAGCCATAGAGAAGTACAAGGTTGCTTACATCTCAGTTTCGCCGCCGCTTGTGTTGGCGTTAACTAAATCAGATTTGACTAACAAGTACGATCTCAGCTTGCTTAGGATGCTCGGATCCGGTGGAGCTCCGCTTGGCAAGGAGGTTGCTGAGCGTTTCAAGGAGAAATTTCCCACCGTGGAACTTATTCAAGTAAGAAACTGTAGCAACTAGATAAGATCATATGCACATTCAACATTTATGAATTTTCTAAATAATATGATAATTTTTATTAGTAACCCATTATTTTTTCTGGAAGTTTTTCATCATAATCTGGAATAACGTAGAATCCAAGAAAATATTGAGTGGTAGATTTTACTAATTTTATGCTGTGATTGAACAATGGAGGTAAGATGCTCCTGTAATTAGGCGATCCTTTATGCAGTAATTTTCAAATCATAATCTTGAATTATATAGATCATACGAAAATTTTACGTCAAATATCTATGCTTGTAACTGGTGAATTGTATAGTAATTATGTGTTGTAACTGGTGAATTTCATTTTTCATTCAATAAATTAGGTGATGTAATAAAGGTCTTTAAGTTTAATTCAGTTAGTCCATACTTATTCTATGAGTTTATGGTCTGAGTTTCGTATTGGCAAACCTATTTCTTTTATGCCGAGACTACTGTTTGTTATTGTGATTCGATTTCTTTTGAGGAAAGGGATATGGGCTGACTGAGACGGTAGGAGGAGGAGCCAGGGTGGTAAGCCCGGACGAGGCTGCTCGGTATGGTACAGTCGGCCGTCTTGCTGAAAATACAGAAGCTAAGATAGTTGATCCGGTGACCAGAGAAGCCTTGGCTCCTGGGCAGAGAGGGGAACTGTGGTTGCGAGGGCCAACAGTAATGAAAGGTATTTATTTTTCTTGCCTTTATATTGTGAATGTCTATTAGCTAGCAAGTGGCAATGTAAAGTTTGGTTGTTTTATGCTCTTTAAGGTTTATAAATGTACTCTCAATATGTGATATGTTTTTTCCTTTAGTTTTCTTTCAAAAATGAGAGTAAATAAGAGTATTGTGTTTATTCTATTTTCAAATCGAACGAACCAAACCATTATCCCAGCTAATGATAATATGATAGTATTTTACCATCATAGAAACCACTGAGCTGCTATATGATGAATACACAATCCATCAATAAATATGGCCGGATTTAGACCTCCATTGTTAAGAGGCTCCAGATGTACAAAATCATAACTTTATCTCTCCAATCTTTCCGATCTGCTTGTAGGATCTGTTTTCTAAAACCAAACAGACAGATGCATTCCAGCCGTGTAGGATGGTGGAGATCATTGCTTTGCCCCCTAAGCTTTCCACCAATCCATATGTTACTCAGATTTCATGTGAATATGCATCTTACATGAGTATGTTTGTGAGTATCTTTGAAGGATTATATTCTCGTACTGTGTCCGAAAATATGCCAGACACAAGACATGAATATCAAAATCGGGACTTCAAAAAATCTAGAGTAGGAGAAACATAGCTCCTATAGAAGCTCACTCTTTGATATTTCAGAAACTTGAAGCTCCTATAGAAGCTCACTCTTTCTTAAGTGAAATGTATGGTGTGAATGCAGGTTATGTAGGCAATGAAAAGGAAACCGCTGAAACCGTGGATTCAGAAGGGTGGTTAAAAACCGGTGACATTTGTTATTTCGACTCTGAAGGGTTTCTCTACATTGTAGATAGATTAAAAGAATTGATCAAATACAAGGCATTTCAGGTGAGTAATGAGTTCCCCTGATGTTTGATCTAATCTTTTATGGACAAAACAATCTCATTTTATCCCATCCAAATTGCAGGTCCCTCCTGCCGAATTGGAACATTTACTTCATTCCCATCCTGAAATCGCCGATGCAGCCGTAATTCCGTATGTATTGCATTTATGCAGCTTCAACTCTCTTTTTTTCCTTCTTCTGGAAGTATTAGTGTCCAATTAGACCCACATCCGGATATGGAAATCTTGAGAAAATAAATTAGAAGTACCTATGTCAGACACAATTGAGTTAATCTATGTTTTTTAGGGTGTAATAACATCAACCACAATGAATAAGTTACATGAATATTTGATAGCTTTGTTACTTGAGTTCTCATTATTCTTGAAGCTCCTCGTACATTTGGATTTAGTATGAGAATATAATCCTCTAAATGCATGAACAAGTTAGAAAGCAAATTGAACACATTTTCATCGACACGTACCCATATCCAACATTCACACGAGTCCAAGTAACATTGTTTGATAATATGGCTGTGTTTTACGATTTGTAAGTTGATCTAGATTTGATAGTGGAACTTGAAATTCATTCATCAATTTGTTATATCCGGAAACAGGTACCCTGATGAGGAAGCCGGACAGATTCCTATGGCTTATGTAGTGAGAAAACCTGGAAGTAGCATCACTGAGGCTCAAGTCATTGATTACATTGCAAAACAGGCGTGTTTCTAAAACAAGGGGAGACTAGTCTTGGGCTTCTTAATTTTGCTTTTCCGGAAAATCTAATTCGGGATGCCATTTCCTTTGTTGCAGGTAGCGCCGTACAAGAAGATCCGACGCGTTGCTTTTATCAATTTGATTCCGAAGTCTCCGGCGGGAAAGATCTTGAGGAGGGAGCTGATTAATCATTCATTGGCTAAATTGTAATACCATATCTGGAACTTATGAACCCCATTTCTTTGGTACAAAGGTTGCCTTATGAAAGATATTGGTCTTAATCTTCAATTGAGAAGAAACTCAGCATTTACTCCGATCTGAATCCTAAAATATCAAAGATGGGTTTATAGTATAGATTTACATTTCTCTTTAGCTGCTTTGCATGAATTGCACCAACAAATTCTCCATGAAATCGGAATTCATGTTATATTTATGTTCTTTTGTATTATAGTTGTATTTAAAATATTTTGTATTTATTTTAACAAAAAATTGCCTGAAATTCTATTCTAATTAAAGTTAGGTAATGATAACTTAATAGGTGCTTCAGTCACTCCTCATGTCCAAACAACAAGGAAGACGGAAACGACATCGTTCCAGTTAGAATAGAAGCGGGTCTGAGCCCAACGCAAATGGAGAATGAAAAGAGGGCCAATTCGTAGCCCGAGAAGAGATAAGTCAGAATTTTAACAATAACCGTTATTGTTAGATCATAGATGTTACAGCCTACAGGTGTCGTGTAATCAGTTGCGGTACCCTAACAATACGAAGGAAAGAATGGATGTACAGAGCATTATGCATTACTCAATCAAATTCTCCTCATTATCCTTTCTTCTTCTTCTTCAATCTTCTCTCATCTTTTCTTCTTCAATTCCGCCTTGCATTTAGCTGGGTTGTTACACCTTGCTCCGCGACTGCGATTCCAGATTCCTCTATGAGTGACAAGGGTGAGGGGGAATTTCAGTCTCTCTCTCTCTCTAGGGTTTCTATTCAAGGGAATCTGCGCCCCTTTTGCTGAATCCAGGTTTTGAAATTCCAGATTATTGTGGAGCTGATTTAGTGTTTTATCCCATCACATTTCAAAAGGGTTTATGCTCGAAACGAGCTTATATTAGTTTTTCTTTCTTTCTTTCTTTCCTTTTTTGGTGCTTTGTAAGTATTGATTCTTTCCTATTTTCTTTAATAATTCCTCGTCGCCGAGGCCAACTCGTTTCAAGTATTTGTTTGAAAAACGAGGGAAAAAGAAGAAGTTACGTTTGAGATCTTGAGCTGCAAAGAAAGGAAAGTAAAAGAGTTTTAGGGCTTCTTGAAATGACTTCGATTTGGAACTTATGGAAGGAAGTTTATAATTTTGGTGTTTCCCTTGGGGTTTAATTGAACATTCTATTATTTGATGAATGTGAACCCTAGGTTTGAGATTGATGTTTGACTGCAGGTGTATAAAGGGCTGCTGGATAGGTAGTAATGAACTGCTCATTTGTAAACTTCTGAAAGATTTTAAATCAATTTCAATTGAGGTTGTAACAAGTGGTGGATCGAGTATCATCGAATTATAACCATGGATTATAGATCTTACTGGAATTGTTGATATGTGCTGTCATTGGAAGTTAATCTTATGGCTCCGGCTATTCCATTTGAATATGCAGGACTGAAGGAATCTGGGGAGTTTTCTTTTTCACAATTGATGGGGAAGTCTAGGGAATATTTTAAGGGAGGGAAATCTTCTGGTTTTATCCCTGGTTACAGGAATGTGGTTGAGACCATGGGGGAATCAGAAGGGATAGGGAGCTCGGGACAGATTGGTGCAGAAATGACGGTATCAGACGGTTCCTGTGCACTTAAAAGGAAATGTATCGGTTCAAATGCCTGTAGTTATGATAATTTTGGAGTCCCCATGCAAGCATTGCAGTTGTCGAAGATGTCACAGTCCGAGAGAAGGGATTTGGAGTTGAGATTAAAATTGGAGCTTGAACAGGTTAGGTTGCTACAGAAGAAAGTTGCTAGTTTGGGTTCGAGTGTTGATTTTTTATCGCCATCTATGGACAACAGGAGTTGCAATGATGGGAACAAGATGCCTCCACTTGAGGATTTTAACCGGCCTGGAGTATTGAGTTCGCGAGGGAAGAAACGACCACTTGGAGGACGTAATGGAACTGACCGAAAAAAGAGCACATCTGGACGTTTTGAACAGAATCCAGCTGTGGCAGTGAGTAATTTGAATGCATATTTGATGAAGCCATGCGAGGCTTTGCTTAACCGTTTGATGCAACATAATTTTGGTTGGGTTTTTAACAACCCTGTTGATGTGGTGAAGTTGAACATTCCGGATTATTTAACTGTCATTAAGCATCCTATGGATTTCGGCACTGTGAAGAAAAAGATGGCTTCAGGGAAGTATGCTAGTCCATTGGACTTTGCTGCTGATGTTCGCCTTACACTCTCAAATGCAATGACATATAATCCGCCCGGGAATGATGTCCACCTTATGGCTGAGACACTAAGTAAATATTTTGAAGCAAGATGGAAAGTTATAGAAAAGAAGCTTCCTATAACCATGAATGTTGATGCTAAGCCTTCAATATCAGTGGAAGCTATAGAAGTTGAAACGAATTGTGACATTTTACCTTTGAAAAAGAAAAAATTAAACCCAAAAGAAAGTATTATCAAGCCAGAGCCCGTTAGACAGATCATGACCGATCAGGAAAAGCAGTCTTTGAGCACAAAACTAGAGTCTCTGTTGTGTGAATTGCCTGAAAATATTATTGACTTCCTTAAAGAACATAGTTCTACTGAGGGTCAAACGGGTGAGGACGAGATTGAAATTGATATTGATGCTGTTAGTGATGAAAGCTTGTTCAAATTACGAAAACTTTTGGACGAATATCTGCTGGGGAAGCAGAAAAACCAAGCAAAAGCAGAACCTTGTGAAATGGAGGTAGTCCTAAGTCTCTATCTCATACCCCAGTTATTTTTTCTATCTAGTGTGCAAAAATTGATATTGATTTGTCCTTTTCTTCTTTGTAGCTCCCTAATGAGTCAGGATTGAACAATTCACCGATGCAGCCATGTAAAGGTAATTTACTTTACATTTGTGCATACCTGGATTATTATCAAATAGCAAGGTCAAATCATAACCGATAGTCTCTCTCTAGGTAATGATCCAGTTGAAAAGGTCATAGATATGGTTGCTGGCAATGATCTTGCACTGTACTGTCCTGTGGAAATAGAGAAGGATTGAACCCATAGAAACCATAAAATGCAGTAGTTCCAGTAGCTCAATCAGTGAATCAGGTTCTCGTTCTAGTGGTTGGCATTGTCTAGGGGTGTAAATGACACATTTTGTCCTCGTGAGCTACTCGAGTTCAAATAAATATAAATAAAATTTGAGTCGTAAATTATCTAGCTGAGTTCGAGCTCGAACTATCGAGTGAGTCAAGTTCAAACATCTTAATACCCAATTCAAACAGCTTGCAAGCCTAAGGCAGCCTTTTGTTTTAATATATATTTTAAATATTCTACAGATTGTATATGCAAAAGCTTAATTTGAACTTAATCAAACCGAGCTTGAGTAAATCTTTGTTGTCTTGATTTTATAGTAGGGTGAGATCTTGCACTGCCTTGGAATAGCTGTTATGTGATAGAGCCTGTTTTTGTAAAATATGTCATTGAATAATATTCACTGAGATTTTGACTGTTAAAGTCTTGCTGTCAAGTTGCACCGACTATTTGTTTTCCTTAAAGTACCTGTATCTGGAATGGGTGTCAAACACATTTTCGGACGTAGGTATAAGGATATAATCTTCCAAATACATGAAACAATCAGGAAAAAAATAGAAGATATCCATTTTAGACATATACTTGTATCTGACAACACACTAGAGTCTGAGTAATATATATTTTCTTTGAGGTTTCTTGGATTAGTTTCTGTTTTATGTTCATTGATGATGTAACTAAAATTGGGTTCCATCTGAGTTGAGCCTTAAAAATAAATTTTATAATTGGTTTACCTACCTTTTAATATCGTAATTCTTTGTTTGCATCAGTAAGTTGGAAAAGACTCCTAGCCTTTTGTTTGTAGTTATCTTGACTGCAAATCGAAAGCAACTGTAAGCTTGTATTTTTTTTCTTTCGACAATCTTCCTTTTTTTCATTTGATATTTTTCTTTTCAGATTCAGATTCTGGTAGTGAGTCAGATGCTGGTAAAGCTTCAGTTCCTGTTAGTTCTATGAAGGTATCTCTATATCTCGATAATTTGGGAATCAAATGTTTTTGAGAATTGAAGACGAATGCACCCTTCTTTCTTTCTTGTGGGTGTGTTTTGAAACATAATATATCACAGGTCTAAGGATTACCTTTCCCCTCCTTTTGTGGTAGGAAAAATTGGATTCGGGAACAAATGTCGACTTACAAAACAGAAGTGCTGCTGCTCCCGATGATGCAAATAGTAAGTTCCTTATCCTTTTGTATCCACTATGCATGCCTCATGAAAAATTTGTCCCGTGTCTTTCTTAAAAATATCTGTCTTGTGCAGATGGTCAAGTTGAGTTAGACTCTCATGATAAGCCTAGTGCTATTAAGATAGAAGGCCAACAAGAGGGTAAGCATAATTATTAAAAAGGCTGTAGTGTTACTGTTGGGGCTCATCTCACCGATAATGCTGTAATATTATAGAGGAGAGTGCTCCATTTGAGAGGCAAGTCTCCCCCGAAAAGCTCTATCATGCAGCTCTAGTGAGGAAACGTTTTGCTGACACCATACTTAAAGCTCGAGAAAAGGCACTAGAAAAGGTTAGTACAGTATCCTAATGCAGTTATTCATAAGTTTAGCATGTAGATGCACTATGGTCAATGACTCAACATCAACAATATATATATATATATATATATATATATGTATATATCTTACGTGATTGAGCACAGGGTGAGAAAGGTGATCCGGAGAAACTGCGGATGGATAGGAAGGAACTTGAAAGGCAGCAGAGAGAAGGTTAGGCTTAATGTTAATGTTGATTTTTTTTTCTGGATTAATATTCATTTGGAAATGTAGATTCCCCCCCCCCCCCCCCCAAAATGATCCCTTTTACTCTGTGTTATCAGAAAAAGCACGACTGCAAGCGGAGGCCAAAGCTGCGGAAGAGGCAAAAAGAAAAGCCGAAGCTGAAGCTGCTGTTGAAGCCAAAAGGAAGAGGGAGATGGAGAGAGAGGCTGCACGTCAGGCTCTTTTAAAGGTAAATCAGGATTTTTTTTATCGGTAATAAGGGCCTCGTTAAAAAACCCCTCTAATCCTAATAGGGGGAAAAGAGTGCCCATTTTTATTTCAATAAGAAGATCATCAAGCATACATCACCCCGAAATAGGGTCAGCACAACCAAAACACAACTTTACATTTGACACCCCCAGTACTGCCCTAAGGATCTCCTACTACTACATTCCCATGATCCATTCCCAGCCTTTGCAAGCGCGCCGGCATCAGCATTAACCCATCTCGGGACCCAACGTATCAGTACATTGTGGCTATTGCAAGCCACCTTCAAAGCTTCCACTACGGCAGCGGCTATAACCGGAGGCTCTTGTTTACCCGACAACCACTCCGATACCACTTTGCAATCCGTTTCGATGATTAGCCTCGATTTTCCAGCACCACAAGACGCCATAAACCGATCCAAGCCTACCTTAATTGCACTCAGCTCCAGCAAAGCTGGTGCAGCCCCTCCCCACAGTAAAGAGAAAACATCTAGCGTATTGCGACTTACGTCACGTAGAATCCCACCTATACCTCCACGGACCTTCTCTTTCGACCACGCACCATCTACATTATATTTAACAAAACCTATAGGGGGTGGACACCACCCCTTCGCAGCAATTTTAATCGAGGTAGAGAGTGAAGCGTTTGATACCAAACGTGGATCTGCTATAATACTCTCCAAGCCAATTTTACAC
Organism: Hibiscus tridactylites; assembly: GCA_958450335.1. Lineage (NCBI taxonomy): Eukaryota > Viridiplantae > Streptophyta > Magnoliopsida > Malvales > Malvaceae > Hibiscus > Hibiscus tridactylites. The sequence continues at coordinate 74,015,006 of OY288289.1, read as the reverse complement.
TCAGCAAACCTAGCCTTCATCCATGAGGCTAGCCAATATTTGACTAGGTAAACTAGCTGAACCGTATCAAGGGCCAAATTCTTAAATACTATATCATTCCGATATAACCACACGGACCAAATAACCACAAAAGTGAAGCAAGACCATACCTCGCTGAAATTTCTGAGCCCGATCCCTCTCCAAGCTTGCAAGAAGTCTCTCGGATTCTTGGGGAGCACTGTTTGAATCCCAAACCAGGCACACACTCTCATCCACAGCTCCCAACTGACTTTACACGTAAAGAAGAGATGCTCCACATCTTCCAGCCCACAGCGGCACAACGGACAACAAAAATCAGACAGGGCGGCAACTCCTCTCTTGTACAATTCAACTTTAACCGGGACTCTTTCGTGCATTACTAACCATACGAACAACTCAATTTTCGGAGGGGCGACGCCTAACCAAATAAAATCCTTCCAAAAATTTGACGTTTGAACGTTCCCAACCATCATTCCCTTCAATGACTTTACTGTAAAACTCCCATCACTTGAACCTTTCCAACTCACCCAATCATAGCTAAAATCGCCAGATTTGAAGCTATTCAACTTGCGCATCAAAATATTCCACTGCTGGACCTCCTTTCAAGAATACCTCTTTGCAGGGGAATCTCCCAAATCCAACTGTCGTTGATCTGCCTCCCAAAATCTGAAATTCGCCCGTACTGATTGGAACAAAGCGCAAAAAACCTCGGAAATTCCTCCTTAAGGGAACGATCTCCCAACCACACATCAAGCCAAAATGAAATATGCTTCCCATCACCCACTTGTAAAGAGAAATTCTGTTTACAAGGATTATCCAAACTTTGAAAGGAGTTCGCAATCCCCTTCCACCACCACCACGATGTCTTGTTCGTAACTTTCTCCTTAGGTAATAAACCAACCTTATTGCCGTACGCCTTATGAGCTATCACCCTTCTCCACAAATTTTCTCTTTCATTACCGAACCTCCACACCCATTTACATAGAAGAGCGCTGTTCATGACACTTAGATTAACTATTCCCAACCCTCCTTCATTCACTGCTTTACACAAAACTTCCCATTTAATCCAATGTAATTTATTCTTGTCCGAGTCCCCACCCCAGAAAAATCTTGACACAGCTTGTTCAATCTAATAGACACGCACGCCGGCATTTTGAACATTGACAAAAAGAAAACTGGTAAGCTAGTTAGAACCGATTTGATAAGCGTTAACCTGACCCCAAGAGAAAGAAACTCCGGTTTCCATCCCTCCAAACGTTCCGTGAACTTAGCAATGATCGGTTCCCACAACGCCTTTGAGTTCCTTTTCGCTCCCAATGGCAGTCCGAGGTATTTGGAAGGGAGTTGTTCATAAGTACATCCAACCTCCTTAGCCCAACTATGGATTAGCGAGTCCTCGACATTTATACCCATTAGTTTACTTTTCTTCAAGTTCAGCTTTAAACCCGATGCTAGCTCAAAAACGCGTAACACTCTTATTACGTTCTTTACCTGAGTCACAGAGTCTCCACAAAATATAATCAGGTCATCGGCATATTGTAGATGCGATACACTCACCATATCATCCTTTGAACCAACCGTGAACCCCTGAAACAATCCCAAATCAACTGCTTTGGATAGCATCAGATTTACCTCCTCTCCAACAAAATTGAAAAGGAAAGGAGACAAGGCACACCCCTGTCTCAGCCCGCGAGAAATCTCGAAGGCTTTAGTTGGAGCACCATTCACCAACACTGAAATGTTTGCCGAGGAGATACACTTTGACATCCAACTAAACCACTTATCTCCAAATCCGCAAGCTTTGAGGATTAATAACAGAAATTCCCAACAAATAGAGTCATACGCTTTATGGAAATCAATTTTAAACACAACACCTTGTTTGCCGGATCTGGACATGTAGTCCACCATTTCGTTGGCCACCATCGAACAGTCCTGCAAGTGTCGCCCCTGAATGAACGCAAATTGGGATTCGCCAATCACATCCCCAATACACGATCGAAGTCTCTTAGCCAGCACCTTCGACAGAATTTTATACAAGCCTCCAACCAGACTTATAGGTCGATAACCATCCAAAGAATCCGGGTTCACTACTTTTGGAATTAAAGTAATGAATGAATGATTCGTGCCATTCTCCCATTCTCGACCCTTATAGAAATCCTCAAAAAACGACATAATTCCCTCTTTGAGTTGTGCCCAGAATCTCTTGAAGAAGCCAAGGTTGAAACCATCGGGCCCTGGGGCCTTGTTGCTGTTGGCCGAAACCAATGCATCCCACACTTCCCCTACAGTGAATTTCTTTTCAAGGAGACTCGACTGCAAATTCGAAATCCTTTTGAAGTTCAAATCCATCTCTGCCACTTCCAACGCACTCTTCTTGTTATATAATTCTGCAAAATGATCATATACCCCTTTTTTCACCAATTCTGGATCAGTAACCAAAACCCCGTTAATCTTCAAGTTACTCAAAGAATTCATCCTCCTTCTCTTTGAAGCCATACGGTGGAAAAATTGAGTGTTCCTATTCCCCTCCTTAAACCATTTCAACCGAGAATTTTGTAACCATTTACTTTCTTCCTTGCGAAATTCCTCCCAAAGCCTCAACCTCAAGCTAGCCAATTTCCTCGACGCAACTTCATTAAACTGGCCATCTTGCAGTTCACGTTCAACCAATCCTATTTCATTTTCAAGTCTTTCGATCTCCTTACCCGGCATATTCTCTGCCTTACCCGACCATGCTTTGATCACTGCTTTTGATTCTCTCAAGAGTTTTCCAATCCTAAAATGAGGCTGCTTCACTTTGACACTGTCCAAAGCATCGACCACTGTTTCATACAACCCGGCATCCTTCAACCAAAAATTATAGCACCTAAACGGCCTAGGGCCCCAATTCACCTTGGAATCCACCAACCATATAGCATTATGGTCAGAAATATATCTCCCCAACAATTTCTGTTCAATCTCGAACTCGGCCGAAACAAGGAAGTGATCCAGACGAACAAAAGTCGGGGGAGTATGGTTGTTGCACCATGTGAATCTGCCCCCTAGCAAAGGAAGATCCTTCACACCCACTTCAAAAACAAAAGAGGCAAACCTGTTCATCAATGCGGTGTTGTAAGTGAAACCCACTTTCTCTTCACTTTTCAGGAACAAGTTGAAATCTCCTCCTAGACACCAAGCTATCCTCTTGTTTTTTAAATACTCCGACAAAACACTTAAGAAGGCATCCTTACCCGAATCCGAAGAAGGCCCGTACACATTCACCAAACCACACTTCAAATTCCTTGAAGGAATGATCCCACATACTCAGTATACCCCATGCCGAACCCACTGCAGGAGAGAAAACGAAACTTACACTATCCGCACTCCGTAAGCTATGGACCAGACTACTATCGCAAACTTCCAATTTGGTTTCCTGTATAAACACTACTCTCGGTTTGTTCTTGTCAATTAACTTCCTTACCGCTCGACGCTTTTCCGCCCGCCTAATACCCCTCACATTCCAAGTAATTGCTGACAGATGCATAAACACTAAATTTTAACAAAACCCGAAAGCCCTCACCAATTATCAATTTTGCTTTAGCTCTCTTTCGAGTTCACACACCCTCTTCACCACCCCATCCTTCCCTCCTTTGAATGCGATTCTGAGTAAATTACTAACCTCGAAAACAGCTTCCGCCTCTTCCTCTTCCACCGATACATTAGACGTCGACCCCAACCGAATCACTACATTCTCAAACCTATCTGACGGCTCTTCCAAAGACTCTCTAATCTGTCTGCGTATCGATCTTCTCACACTGGCTCTGAAAAATCCTTTATCGATGCCATGGTTGGTTTCGATCTGATGATCTACAATACATCTATCGAAAACATCCCTTACATCATCCGATATGCCTCTCCCTTCAAAACTGTTCGGAACAAAATCCACTGAAGACACCATCTCTCTAATTGTCGAAATCGAGCGAGACACGAGATTTCCCCTGTTTTCAGCACCCTGGGCCTGATCTACATCAGTTGCACAATTAGTCTCAACCGACTCTAACTGCACTGGTGGATTACAATATTTTGGGCCTACATCCTCCAACGGCCCGCTCACCCCGGATAATCCCTTTTCCACCACCGACCCAAATGGTGTCGGCCCATGAATACCACCCATCTCAGAAACGTGCAAAACAGGTTGACAGCCGCCATTCTCCTCAAACGCATCAACCTCTGACATTCTCTTGGGATCCTCCCAAACCTCGGGACAGGTGCCAGCATTAACCTCTCTGGCTGTAGAATTCGAAGAGCCACAATCTCCTCCTGCTTCGTCCAACGTCTTCGAAATAATCGGACGACCGATAAACTCCGGCCCCTTCTCTTGAGGAAACTCCGGCCCGGAAAACATGTGATCTCCAGACCAGTCTACGTCTCTATAATCCCTATGAAATTCACTACCACCTGTATCCTCCTCCATAACAGGAAAACCAACCTCTACTCCTAACCTGAAGTTTGAACCCATCGTACGAACCCACACCGACTTTGGAATGTCCAGTGGATTGACCACTCGAAGTACCAGACTAGCTCTATCCAAACGATCTTTGTTCGCGGTACTTTTAGATAGGCCAACGTACCTGCCCCATCTATTGCCTAACCACTGGGAAAAATCTTCGAACCAGCACGTCAAAGGAACTCCAGTCAGACTAACATAGCAATATAGATATGGGATCCCATTAACCAGTAGAAAGTCGATGAATTCGAACCAAAACCCTATTTCTTCCTTCTTAGACTCCCACACCCTTTTCAGCTCACCTGGAGAATCAAAGGACACAATAACCGATTTACTATCACTTCCCCAACGAGCCAGTTTTGCTGGGATACCATCGCTAAGCAAACCCTTCTGTACCAACTCAATTTCGAAATCTTTTTTAACTATGCCAACTAGACACTTGTCCATCCATTCAGATCCTTTTGGAGGGATGTTGTCAGTACCATAATCCCCCCCCCCACCCCCACCCCCCCCACCCCCCACATCTGCTTTCCATTTAGCAACATAATTGGGAGATTCATGACACTGTGACTACCTTCACCTTGCGCCATACTGCCCAACAGAGCATCTCTATATGATTTCCCTGCTACCCTTCTTGCGTCCGAACTGTCCCTCTCACCAGAAATTACCCTATCTTTGTTCGACAACCCACCAGGTTTTTTGGGATTCGTCTTGGCACCACTGTTGGGGATATGCTCTCTGGGGTACTTTGCTCTGGAGACTCTGATGACGTTTCCATCCACTAAAGTCCTATCTAGATTCAATATCGCCCCCTCCATCTCTAGTTTACTTGACATCGATACGAAAGCAAACGTAGAGTTTCTATACTTTTCTTTCCTGTTCACCATCGGGATAAAAATACAAACCACTTTCCCGTGATAGTTGAATAGACCCCTTAGAGCCGATCTTGATATCCTCTTGCTCAGGTTATCCACAAAAATGGACCATGCTTCCGATTTCCCTGCCGACAAACCTTTGTTCTTCTCCGATGAGTTCTCCGAAAAACCCTTCCCCACTGCTGCTGCTGCCATCCTCGATATTTCACTAATATTCTATCTAGTAAAAACTCTGTAAATCAGGATATTATATTATGTATTAGAGTTGAAGTGGTGCCATGTTGTCAGTCTATGTTAACTGACTCGGGTGTAAGTGTTGGATATAGGTATTCTTCCTACATGTGTATATTCAATTATTTTGTTGTTTTTTTCATGCATTTGGAGTCCTTGTAAGTCGAACGCGGCTACTTCAGTAACAATAAAGGGTTGGAGCAACATAGGTTATTGTGACACGAAAAGGTTTATATGTTCTTTGCAGATGGAGAAGACAGTGGACATCAATGAGAACGGTCAATTTATGGAAGACCTAGAGATGCTTAGGACGACGAACGATGAAAGTTTGCCTAATTTCATGGAGGAGACTAGCCCAAGTCATTCTCTCAAAGAGTTGGGAAGTTTCAATCTCCGGGGAATAAGCAATCCCCTCGAACAACTAGGTTTATACATGAAGGAGGACGAGGAGGAGGAAGAAGAAGCTCCCCAAAGTGCTCCAGTGCCGGTAAATGATGTTGAGGAAGGTGAAATTGATTGAATTGTTTCCTCCCTGTGCTTGTTGATTCGAATCTAACGGTTCTTAGAAACTATGCATGATAGAACATTCTTGGACTCCATATTTTGCATAGGAATGAAGATCGGAAAAGAATATCACTTAGGGTTCAGTTAGTAATCTTTTTATTTGGGTCAAGTAGGCTTTTATTTTGGTTAGGGTTTATTTATGAAGCTCTGCTTGTTTGTGTGTGTGCATATATGTAGGGTCTTATATTTTTATTATTAGGTTTGTATTATTGAAATCTTTTGTACTGACAATTTTGTGTTCATTCAACTGAGATTATTGTTTTATATCTTATTTATTAGCTTGATGGGATTCAGCTATTCATTTTGGATCTCCCAACTTACCTCAAATCTATATTTTATATTTCAAACTAAAATTTGAAGTTGCCTAATTAATTAGATTTGTTTGATCAATCTCGCTTTAATTTGGAATGGCCTAATCTAAGTTCTAAAATTGGACGAGTTGAGTTCCATCTCTCGCTATAAAATTTGAATTTAACATATCTAATAAATGATGTGGTTTTGTTGAAAGATTATTAAATGAATTTCACTTCCAACATTCTTTATACAAACAATAAATATTTTTCATCCAAAATGACATTAAAAATATACCTTCAACAGTAACTCCTATTAAATCATAAATTACAGAATTATTACTGTAGCCTAAATTACAAAATTAAAATATATATATTATATATATGGGACTTCAACTAAAAGATGTGGGTTTTTTTTTTGGCAATAACTAAAAGATGTGGTTACAAAGCATAAGCTTACCTGAATTAATTTCATGGCGTTGGCTCCACATTTCGAGGAGAAAAGCTTCGTCACTATTAGGATTTAGATAATCATCCAAATCCAACTTCATCATCTTCTTATTTGAACAAGAGACTTGGCTTTGGTCTGCAACAATTTTTAAAGGTCGACGGCCGCTCATTTCTGGGCTCCAACTCCCTCGGCTGCTGCTCGTCAATTGATCGCTTACATCTTGCGCACTCGCCGCTTCCTATCCTCATGTCAATGCAGTATACATACATGTCCTTATTAGTATATGTTTCATCATATTTGGAAAGTCATAACTTCATACCCATATTAGAAAATTAACCGAATATATATATATGTTAGACATGGGTAATTCAAGAAAGAAAAAAATGTAGTCGGAGTAGCAACACAAAAATGGATACTGAATTCATATATTACTCGTATAAATAGAATATGAACGAAAGCCTAAGGTCATCTCCGAATCCGTTCTGGATAACAAATCTAATATCCAAATTAAAAAATTACCTGAATCCTGCAAAAACGGATCGAATAGTGTTGGATATTCAACTTTTTACTATCAACTACCATGTCCTAAGTAGGGCATAAGATTACCTGAGAAAGATTGTGTTTATTCTTGCAAGATAAAGGAGAACCATCGTTAGAAGTCTCCCACCTTAACCAAGGCAGCATTACACCATCCATTTCGACAGGGACAGAGTTAAACGCTGCCGGATTCTGGAAATTTGGTGTCTTCGTCATCCCCCCTATACTTGAACTAGTATCACTCCTGTCTCCATCCAATGATGAAATATCCGTATCTTCAACATTAGAAATGAAATCTTCGATATACTTCTCGGCCTCCTCGGTCAATTGCTGGGACATTCTATATCTTTCATTGCTCCTCTGGAAAACAATTCATACGTTGATTAAACAATAAAAAGAAAGATCAAATCAACTTTCTTACAAAGAACATCAGACTCTAATGGATTTAACAAAGAAAAATGGCACGGACTCGAAAATAACCATATAGAGTACAAACTCATGTAGAAGAGAGTTGTACCTTTCGGGCTCCTAATGGTTTCTCAACAATAGTGTTCTGTGGTCCAGAGAGCAATTCTTTGACAATTTTAGAGAGCTCTCTCCCATGCTCGTCCTCCAGCAGAATCTCAGTTAACAAATCGTTTCTAAGCTTCTCAGACTGTCAAATCGAAAAATAAAAACCAATCACTAATGTTTTCAAGTATGAAGCGCAGAGTTTAATTAAGTAACTAAAACTGCAACCTTCTATTCTAAAGTTTGTGAAATGTTTGTTTTACTCAATAATGTTATAATAAACTATATGTCAGTGGGATTGTTAGTTTTACTAAATTAGATAGCTAGCGTTCCCAATTTGGAACGTGCATCCCAATCAAAATTTGTTGGGGAAATAGTGATTTCTGGTAACAGATGTCAGAACCAATACATATGCAATGGAAAGACTACAAATTTTGTTGCATAAATAGTTTAAGACTAAAGAAGACAAATGCACACACAACTAGTATTTATTAGTTCATTAAACACTTTTGTAATTTTGCAGTACCAATTAACCATAATCGTCAGATAAATGGAAAGTATTGCACCACAGAATGTTGAAGATTTGGCTTTGTACCTTTTCCAATTTTGCTGTACACTTCCTTCTAGCTGCAGAAACAGCCTGATTTACATCAGAATTGTCAGGCCGCAAGCTATCACCGCTTGCTATGCCAGGCTTCTTTGTTTTAACCATTGACTGCATAAACCATGATGCCATCCAAAATTTTAGCAAACAAAAGAAGCAAATTATGCTCATGTGGGAGCAAATAAAACATTAAACATGTTCACAAAAAAAAAATACAAACTTGTTGAAGTTGTGTCTTGATCTCTTCCACAGCATGTCTAAGCTCTTTTCGCATTGCGGCATATAACCCACCATTCACGTCATCCCCTATGGGGTGCTCCCCCTACCAGGCAGGAAACACAAAAGTGAAAAAATTTAGCAAAACACTTCCTACTAGTTATTACATAATTGTGGTTTTCTAAAAGAAAGGAGCAACCTTTTTCTGCGCATAAACCGCTCTTATTGTCCTCTCTGTCCCATTTTTATAGGAAAGAGCTGCTTCCCTCCCTTCATCATCAGTTATAACTTTAGAGTGGCTCTGATTTCATATCCATGTAAATTTCATTAGGCGAGCGAAACAAAACTTGACATAAATGAGTTTGAAAGATTCTAACAGATATCTAGGTACAGTGAGGATTAACCCAACCACTAAATAGCACCCTTATATAAAAATTCTACACAACCTAAATGGTGATAGTAAAAGTTAGAATGATATTTTTTTTTCCAAAGAGATAGATAATGCTTACAGAGTAGCCATCTTGATACTTTAGGTCTCTTTGGCTGAGAGACCTTCTTAGGCCTTGTCTATTATTTGAAGCTGTTGGCTTAGGAGTGGAGGATATCTGATTGTTTCCAACAATAGAACTCTTTGTACTAGCACAGTTGCTTGAGTCCTGCATATGAACTAGATCACTCTACCAATTTATGGAACATCAAATGCATACACATCAACAAGTTAGTATTTTGAATACTATTCCTAGTACAGTGAAAAACTAATAGGTTTCATTAAAGCCAACCTCACCATTCAAGTTGATCAAGTGCAGCAGTACATTACAAAATGTTATCAATGATACTTCGCCTTTAATATTACTACAAGAAAATAAACATATTTGACATGCAAAAATTCTAAAGGTCCTCGTTTACTTTCATCAAATGCAACACAAATATTCGATAACTGATAAAAGATGACCTACTATTCAAGTTCAATTATAGAAAAATGAATTTTCATCTAAATCAATAACATTTACACTATGTTATTCGGACTCGGATGTGAGTGTCTAATATGGGTATATGTCTAGTATGGTTATGCTCAATTTATTCAAAGCTTTTCCACATACTTGAAAGATCATATCCCATAACCATGTATGAAAATGTGTTTGGCATGGGTGTCAAACACAGATACTACAAGAAAAGCGAATGGTCACAACAACATGGCATCCATAAAACAAATGCCACTGAAAGAGCTTACAATTCTAAATTGGGGGCATAAACTTAGCAATGACACTTTCAATACCATAAAGATTAAAGAGTTATCAAGTACTTCCATGTTTATCTCATTTTGGCCAATTTATTTAAACTTACAACGAAGCAACGCCATTAAGGAGATGTAACAAATGCATGCTACAAATGATAATTTTTTTAGTTGCCTTGTCCACGTAAATTGATCTTTATGTCCAAATTAAGCAAATGTCAAGCAGATTTCACGTCACTTTAAAACACGATAAGATTAAACTGCTTATTGCACGTCACTTTAAAACACAAGTCAGTTGAAATTGATCTATTTCCTATTTCCTAATATAAGACCCACCTCTAAGTTTAAGCAGATTTATACACCTAAATTAGACTGCTGAGCATAAGAATTCATCAAAATAATGAGCTCACGTATAATACGAATAAAAACAACAGTAATGGAGATAATGATTATAACAGTAGTACCTCAGAGTCGCTAATTTGATACCGAACAACAGAGACCGATCTTCTCCTCCTGGAGCTTGCGGTGTCCGAAGTTAACCTTCCTCCAGAACCATTATTTACATCATTAACTCTGGATTCTTGCCTGGAAACCGGTCGTCCTCTTCTCTGATTCACATTCTCGCCTCCATCACCATTGCGTGGTGTTACGTTATCAATCCGTGAAGCGGAACGTTCTCGGAGTGCAGAGTCAAAGAGCTCAGTAGCGAGATCGTCGAGACTAATCTCCGGGAACTCCGCTCCCCTAACGGTATTAACGAACCTTCCCCTGTTCATCGGAGCCGGAGTAGGCTCATTGTCGCCGGCTCCGCGGGGGAATCTGCTGAGACTCCTGGCGCGGCGATGGACGGAGGAGGAACGGTCGGAGGAAGAAGGGTCACCGGGTGAGGTGGCGAGGGAAGATCTCCTAGTAGTTGAGTTGAAAGCTGAAGCTGCCATTGGAGAAAGCGGAGACAAGAGAGAGCGGAGTGATTGATTGGGGGTGGATTTATTAGGGATTTACAGAGGAGATGTTATGATTTGGAGGCATTTAATTTTAAAATCCGCCAAATCTAAAACGTAAGGAAAATACAGCTCAACCAGGACGACAGACACCGAACAAGATAGAAAGATTTTGAAAATAATGAGGGAGGTTGGACTGGAAAGGGAATCATCCAAATTTGAAATAGGGAGATTAAAAAGGCAACAAAAATAACCATTAACTTTAGGTAAAATACAAAAGATGCTCCTAACGTTTGCATGTTTTGTCATTTGGCTTTTTATTCTTTTTTTTATCTAAATATGCCTCAATATTTGTTTGTTTTGTCATTTGACCCCTTATTCTTTCTTTTGGTTCAAATATGCTCCCAACATTTCATTCGTAGTCCAAATATACACTTGTTAGATGTAAACTGTCAATCAACTAACAGTCAACGGCTTATAAAATTTTTTGGCGTGGCATCAACAGATCTTAATACGTGACAAGTCCAGTCAGCATCAACTGTTGCACATCAGTTGACTGACAATTTCCATCTAACGGGGGCATATTTGAACCAAATTAAAATGTTGGGAGCATATTTGGACTACGAATGAAACGTTGGGGGCATATTTGGACCAACAAAAAGAATAGGGGGCAAATGACAAAGCAAGCAAACATTAGGGGCATATTTAGACCCAAAAAATAAAGAGCCAAATAACAAACATGCAAACGTTGGGGGCATTTTTTTATCTTTTTTGCCTTATTAATAATATGGATTCTATATCTACAGACTACAAATTTACCTGGTTGAGTTTGGATAAATTATTTTTTAATTTTTATATATGTCCTACTATACGAAAATTAATTCAATAAAAAATTATTTTTAAAAATTTAGTCCTGAATCGTGACTTAATCCTAAACGAACTTAATAAATTTTTTCTTAAAAGTTCTTACTCAAACTGACTACTGATATATTTAGATAGAAGTATCAATAAATCAAGTCACAAACTTAAATTTTAAAAGATTTCATGCTCAAACTCACATTAAGTTCTAATCAATTTCTAAACTTTAAATATATATATTAATACAATCAATAAAATATCACCAAACTTTCAAAAGTTATATTATGGGCATTAAACTTTAGTTTTTGTTATAAAATGATCATTGAGTCGTTAACTGTCGTTCATTGAATAACGCGACAGTTGCAAAATTTTGAATAATAACACATTTAATCCTCCATATTTACACATTCAATCAATTTAGTTCTAATTTAACTCTCATTCTTGATGTCTAAATTGATTGAATGTGTAAATATTGAGGATTAGATGTGTTGTTATACAATCTTTCGTAACTGCCATATCACCCAGTTAACAACAGTTAACGGTTCAGTGACTATTTTGTAACAAAAACTAAAGTTTAATGCCCATAATGCAACTTTTAAAAGTTTAGTGACCATTTTATATTTTTTGAATAGTTTAGTGACCGTTTATGTACGTTACCCTAACATTTATATATTTTATAATTATATTTAATATGTTATTATTTTTTAAGTTAGAATTTTAAAAAATCCTCATAAATTATTACTATTTAGTTTATTGGTCAATTAATTTGAATTAGGTATTGTAGAAGTTCATTATGTGATGACTTTTTTCAATTTAATTTGCTCTATTCACAATATTACAATTTAAATCCTTAACTTTACTTTAAAATTTAGTGTATTATTCCTTTAACGGTTAACCCAACTGATAGTTAAGACTAATATATACCAAGAGATCTCAGTTTACAGATGTACCTATAAAGTAAGCCTTTTATATGTAGGGACCAAATGATTTAAACATGTGGGCTTCACTCACACGTGATTAAGAATAATTATATTATTTTATTTTGTACGAGTTTGAATCTAAATAATTTTTAATTAATAAAAAAAACATATGGGCTTCACTCACCCCCATCTCCCATGCATCATTTTTATCACAAGTCTCATTCAAATAAGTTGTTATCCATTTATCAAAGGCTTTTAAGTATGGGGTACCACATATTTACATGTTCAGCTCACATGATATTCATTTATTTCACCCTAATTACGTATATTTTATTCATACCAAATTAAATTAGATAACTATACATGCATGTGGGGGCATAGCTAAGAGGACTGGACAGATATGTCTTGGCCCCTTTCCCTTTGTGAACCTAATTAAAATTTCTTTTATTTTAAATTAATACTAAAAAAATCTCAAGTTCAAACTCAAATTCAAACATAAATAATCGAATAATCTCAAATTTGAACTCAGTTCAAACATAAATAATCAAACGTATAAAACAAGTTTACTTTTTACCAAGTAAACAAACCCAAATAACCTAATCAAGTGAACCCGACATGATTTTTAATATCGAATCAAACTCGTCGATAGCCTGAATCATGAGACAGACACGATAAGATAAGATAAGAACACAACAGATAATACCAAATTCGAAACTTTGGAAACTTCAGTAGCATAACGTTCATTGGCCTAAAGAGGAAAGAAATGAATGTGTATAAAAAAACACGATACGAGAAAACATAGAAAAGCATGAATATATGTTCCCATATTTCTTTGAAACTCAACAATGTTGGTTATCTGCTTCTAATTCATAAGATATGCTAAACCGATTCATAGATCGATAACGCGAGACAACTTCTGGATGCGATTCAATAAGAAGTCTCCTTGTTTAATGGTTGCCTGGTAGAGTGCATTCTTTGCATCGGGGCGGTTTGTTTCCAGAACACCAGCAACCTTGTCGATCTTGCAGTGAAGCTTCCCTGCTGCAATAAAACGCGATAGCTCCCTGGAATCATGAAGAGAAACAAAACAATCATGACAGGGCAGGCAATGTAATACTCAAGCATGGGACATACCACAATGCCCATGTCAAAGGAATGATAAGAAACGGGAAAAAAGTGTATAAACCCGAATAAGATGATCATTGGATACAAACACTTACAGATCAATGAATTCAACTGACACTCCAAAAGCCTTTGCCATGGCTTCAATGGTAACACTCTTGTAGGATTCAAGAAATTGAGAGTAAACAACAGTTCTGACCTCCCTCATGTAAAATCGAAAATGTGGATGCAAATAACGGTCCAGTTTTATCTTATCCGTCAAGCCAGCTGATATATGATGCGAAACAAATTGAACAAAATGATCAGTGAAAGAAATTTTAGCTTTTATCAAATGTTAAGAAAGCAGTGGGACTAGATATTGGGACAAAGTGATAATTCCATAGCTATACATACCGAATGCTAAGAAGAATGATTTGTACTGACAAACATAAAGAGAGTTCAAGAATTCCGAAAGATATGGTATTTTTCCGATAACAGTCAAGATCTCGGGAGCATCAACGACCTATAACATTTAGCCATCAGTAAATCTGCCTGCCCCAATAGAAAGTAATACAAGTCATAGGACAACCATTTTGAGGCAGAACTCAGAAGAAAATACCTTTTGTTTAAGGGAAACTCTATCCAACGATATGATGCTTGTAAGCACAGTGTAAAATATGAATGTCTCATAAGGGAAGAGCTCATAAGTAGTGAAGGTTGAAATGGAATCCAAAAATAGACTGGTTGCCTTCTTGAAATTCCGAGTGGCCATGCAATATAAGCCTTCGTACACCTTCAAACGGTTCTTCCTCTCCCAGTCACCGCCCTCTTCAAACAAACTGGCATCAAAATAGGAGCAACAACAAGTTAAAAGGCATACCATCTCAAGTTCAGGAAAAGTTAGAATTAATGGCTATTATTATTCAATAAGATTACGTACTTTTTTGCCTTATCAATGCTTTTGGAAATAAGATCGAAATCCATGTAGAAAAAACCAATCTGCAATGTATAGAACACCAAGTCCATCTTTTGCCCAACAGCAACAGTCTTGGTTTCCGTCACCTTCAATTGCTCCAACGCTTTCTCCTAGATAAGAGATGGGTATGAGTCGAGTTGAAAAATATAGCACTCGGTGTAACTATACAAGCAGACATCACCTTTAAGAGCAATAAACTACAATTATTATTACCTTGTCACCGATTTGAATGTAATATAAGGATTTAGCTAAATGAGCTTCTCGAACTTCACTTTCACCCAAGTTTTCTTCAGCATCAGCAATTCTACAATGCCAAAAGACAGGCTTCAGTTGAACATGATTAAAAAGAAAAGAAAACAACAACAACAATTCATCTGTCACCAAGAAGTGTTTCTTTCCTTTTAAAGAGGGGATCAAAGTGTAGAAAAACTGCTGAGAAGTAGTTGACTATACATTTTTGGTTGCCTAATTGACAGCATCATTAATCCAATACCTATTATCTAAGTTACTTGGGCATCGGATGTGTCTGATTCAAGTATATGTTCCACACAGGTAAGTTCCATTTTCCCCAAATTCTTTTACACATTTGAAGCAATCTTAGAGAACCATATCCTCATCATACTTATGTCCGAATACATGTCGGACACAAGTATTTCAAACAAAATAAAGAGTCAGAACGTCATAGTTTATTATCACCAAGAGAAACGGTATTCTTACGGAAAATAGAGAAATCAGAACCACAACTCTCATGCAATTGAAAATGAGTTATGATCCCGGGAGGTGTATATTCTTGTATGGATAGAAGAAGAAAAATACAATGTGTTCAAATTCATAACTCTCCTAAATGTTTTCAGTCCAAACAAGAAGAGAAGCCATAACCACGAAGCAACTCTCAAGGTAACAGTTCTTAAGCAAAACTGTTTGATCAAGGGCAAGAACAGAAAAATAAAATTCAATCCCCCCACAACACTATAATTAAAATCTCAAATCTTGAAAACCCTAATTCATTCAGAATTAATCTCTTTCTCCTAACTTCTCTTTAAGCTAAAAGCTCTACGTTATATTCTCATTATCAGATAAATGGAAAAATCCTAAAGCTAAATCTTGTACTTCCGATTAACAACTAAGCCATAAAACCTAAAAACAATAATAAATTCCCGATCAATCCTTAGTAATCAGTGAGCAAACAGAAGAAGAAAATTGGAAGAAAACTGAATAAACTCACTTCTCGTCGAGCTTCTTCATCTCGTCTTCATTCTTGGCACGCATCGCGTCCAGAACGCTCTGATCCAGCTCCACCACTTTATCAGCAACTAGGGTTTCGTAATAGGGAGTCATGTCTACAGCCGTCACAACCATGAAGAAAACACGCGAAGCATTGTGTTAGAGTTGAGCCGGAATAATTGACTCGGAAAAAGAGAAGAGGTGAATCGGGTGAGTTACCATTGGATTTGACCGCGTTGAGGACCTCGTCCTTGAGGGTGACCTTCTCTATGTCAGGGACATCTGGGTGCTTGAGGAGGAAGACGTTGTGACCGAGGATGAGTTGCTGTGACTGCTGATTTCCGTCTTGCGCGTCCATTGGTGAGTCGATCGAGTGAGCTACTGAGTTGGAATGAAACGAGTTGTGCTTCTCTTTTTAGAGTTTGCTTGAGAGAGGAGGAAAACAGAACATAGGAGTTGTCGTCGGGAGTCGGGGGTTATTTAGAAGGATAGGTGCCTAAGTTATGCCTTTTTACTTAATGAGGTGTTTAAACTATTTTTTTAGGCTAAATAAGGTTTAATGTTTTATTCTGTTAATTTTTATCCTTAAAATGCACATGTAATCTTCTAAAAATTCTAAAAATATATTAAAAACAAATAAAACTATTTAATTTTTAAAAAAATATTAAAATTTCTAGATATCACAAAACAATTCTAAAATTTAAAAATTCTTAAATCCTCAAAACTTAAATTCTGGTTTGGGTCGATTTCACCGCCACCCACCACATCGGTTAATGGACCACCACGACTATTTCTCCTACCATCTCGTTATTGAAAATTGATCAATATCGTGCAAATCGTCGAAAGTATCGAATAATTTTTTTGAACGATTCACGACGAACGACGACATAACAGACGATTCACGACGTGTAGGTTGTTCGGGGAGAGGAGGGCGTTTTATTCTGTTACTGACAACGTGACCAATGCTGACGTGAGTGGTTGGATTTGAGGTTTAAGGATTTAGAGATTATTTTAAGAATATTTGAAAATTTTATGACATGTATTTTTTATTAATTTTATTTGTTTTTAATATAATTTTAGAATTTTTAAGACATTACACGTGTCCTTTAATGTTGAAAATTAACGAAAAATTTTAAATAGATCAAAAAATGAAACGTTAGACACTTATTTAACTCAAAAACATAGTTTGAGCACCTATTTATCTATTAAAACTATCTATAATCATATTCTCGATGGAAAATATTGCCTTACGTGCTCGAAAGGTATTGATCGGTTCGATTTGAAAAAATTCAAATCGGTTTATTGTGATTTTAGGAACTATCAATTTAGTCTTTTTTATAAATTTCTCATCGCCATTATTTTAATAGAATTTGAGTAGTTTAATAACTTAATTGAATAAGTGTGATCAATTTTTTTATTAATATTAAAAGTTTCAATTTCAATTCGAACCCAAATAATTGAATGAAATTAAATACTCCATAAACAATTGAAATCGTATATATGAAACGAGAGAATTTGTTGTTGTTCCAATCTTCTCCATAAAGCCTACGTATATCGTCCCGGCCGTCGGTGTTGTAGTAGAAATTCTCATCATTTTCACCGCCACCCCCATTACGTGATAATCTATTGTTGTTCATCAAGTAATGCTCAAATCAAGCCTTACTCCAATCTTCTCCATTTTCCCACCCAAACCCAATCATCCAAGACTCCTTCGACGTGCAATCTCCAGTAATTTGAACCCCACTCCAACTGTTCGACAAAATGACTCACCCAACATCTTCACAGCCCCTCAACTTGCTCCAACTTCAGCTTACATTCACCTCCCTTTCTGTCGAAAACGCTGCTACTACTGCGACTTCCCAATCGTCGCTCTCGGCTCTCACTCACCAACACAAACCGACGACGATCCCCGTATATCAAACTACATCCAATTACTACTCCGAGAAATCAATGCTTCCAAAGTGAATTTCAACTCCCACCCACCGCTTGAAACCGTCTTCTTCGGTGGAGGAACACCGTCTCTCGTGCCACCGAGGCTGGTTTCATCAATTCTTGATTTGTTGAGAGTGAAATTTGGGGTGACTTCAGATGCCGAGATATCAATGGAAATGGATCCCGGAACCTTTGACGTTAGGCAAATGGAGGAGTTGATGGAGTTGGGAGTGAATAGAGTGTCGTTGGGAGTTCAAGCGTTTCAACAAGAGTTATTAAAGGCTTGTGGGAGAGCTCATGGCGTTAAGGAGGTTTACGAGGCCATCGACATGGTGAAATCGTGTGGGGTTGAGAATTGGAGCTTGGATCTCATCTCCTCTCTTCCTAATCAAACTCCGCAGATGTGGGAGGTAAGCTTGCAGTTAACCATTGAAGCTCAGCCGAACCACGTCTCCGTTTATGATTTGCAAGTTGAACAAGGCACCAAATTTGGAACACTGTAAGCATTACTATGATACTCGGATTCAGGTGTGTGTGTGTGTATTGAAATGTTTAATTTTGGAGCATATAGCTTAATATTTGAATCCTTATCTGTAGGTACACACCAGGGGAGTTTCCTTTACCTTCAGATGTGCAGTCTGCCAATTTTTATAGAATGGCGTCGAGAATGCTTTCGGGTGCCGGTTATGACCATTACGAAATCAGCAGTTATTGCCGAGACGGATTCAAATGTAAGCACAATTTTACATACTGGGAAAACAAACCATTTTATGGTTTTGGCCTAGGGTCTGCTAGTTTTGTAAGTGGAATGAGGTTTTCAAGACCGAAGAAAATGAGAGGGTACATTGATTTCGTTCAGAGCTTGGAGAATGGCACGACCGATTACACCGTGAATACCAATACGGATGTGAAAGACTTGGCTTCAGATGTCGTGATGCTCTCTCTTAGAACTGCAAGAGGGCTCGACTTGAAGTCTTTCCGACTTGCATTCGGGAACTCAGTTGTAGCTTCTCTTTGCGAGGCTTATAAGCCTTATGTTGAAAGCGGGCATGTGCTTTGCTTAAACGAGCAAAGAACAATTTTAACTGCAGATGAATACAATGCCTTGTTGTTGAAGGAAGATGATATTGGACAAGGATTAGCCTATATTCGTCTCAGTGATCCGGATGGCTTTCTATTATCAAACGAATTGATATCTACTGCATTTGGGGTTATTGCTCCCTAGAACTTCCAAGTTTCAAATGTCAACTTTTTTATGGTATGTGTTGCATTTTGTTGAAAGTTGTTTACATAAAAAAGGGTGCAAATATGAGCTTTTCAATATGTTTTTGTTAGTTTAATTTTTTTTTATATTTTTACGTGCACTCTTTTCTTTCGACTAGGATTAAAAGATTTTTAATGAGATACGTGAAAATATTTTTTTTGTATGATTTTATCTATAATAAAACTATGCAATTTTATCAATAATAATAATAATAATATTAAATTTGTAAATGAAACGAGACAGGTAGTGAGCTACTCGAGTCCGACTCGGTCAAAGCTCAAATCAACATTCGACTCGAACTTGAAATCAGCTCGATTTTTTAAGGAATCGAGTTGAGCTTAGTACACTCAAGCTCGAGCTGAATCGAGCTCAGCCTTACTCGGGTTCGACTCAACTCGTTTACAACCTAGGTATGACCGTATCGGTCTCAGACCCGATCTGATTGGATACCACGTTGAAAGACCGATATGTTTTTTGTGTGGCGGGAAATTGTGACGGATAAGTTGAGAGAGAAAAGGAGACGTTTAAAAAGTACGAAGCAATCATAACCAACGGAATCAGTCGCAAAAATCACAGCTTGAAAATGGCTTCCACTGCCATCTCTCTATCACTACCAACAATTCCTTCATCTTCATCTTCTACTGTTAAACCCAAAGCTTCCATTTCTGACCACCGCCATTTATTCGTTGCAAAGAATTCACCATCTTCTTCACTCTTTACTTCTTCTTCTTCAACAACAAGAAGAAGAACAAAGCAAATTCCTACTTCTTTCAAGATCAAATGCTCATCGTCTTCGAATGCTCTTCCTTCTGCTCTTCTTTTTGACTGTGACGGCGTTCTCGTTGATACTGAGAAGGATGGTCATCGGGTTTCGTTCAATGACACTTTCAATGAAGTAAATTTCATGCTCTTTTCATTTTTGTGTGACTTTTTAAAAAAAAAATTATAGGGATTTTTTATGGTGCAAATTTCAGAAAGAATTGAGTGTTACATGGGATGTGGATTTGTATGGAGAGTTGCTCAAAATTGGTGGTGGAAAAGAAAGGTAATCTCTTTTACATGTTCTCTTTAATGCTATGCTTGGAAATATGGATGTGAAAATTGTAAGAATGAAATGCCTGCATTTGTTGGTTTCAGCACAATGTATATTTGGAAAGTATAAAACCATGAAATTGTTCCATTCATAAATTCCTTAGGATTTTGAAATTCACTGCTAAATAGGCATCCTTCAAATCCATGTACTTGGTAAATAATTATGAATGCTATTTGTATGTATGTTATTGTTATGCTCAATCCAGAGTTTGACATCCAAGTTCCGAAACTCTACCTAAAGTAATTTGAAAGCATGAATATGAAATTTTGGATCTGGATATAAATTTCTCATGATTCAATGAAGGCACAAAAACATGAATTTGAAAAATGCAATCGTTTTATTGTACAATTTAGGTTCTTTTTGAAATATGAGTTCCAAAATGCAACTAAGTTAGTTCTATGTCTTTTAGGATGACAGCTTACTTTAACAAGACAGGGTGGCCAGATAAAGCTCCAAAGAGTGAAGAAGAAAGAAAGGAATTCATTGCTTCACTTCATAAACGGAAAACCGAGTTGTTCATGGCCCTTATTGAAAATAGATTGTTACCTCTCCGTCCTGGTGTAGCCAAGTTAGTCCCTCTCTTACTTCTTTTAATCTATGCAGTCTTTATAACGTTCCATTTCACGTTTGTGTGTGTCAACTCTTATTCAGACATTAATATGGGTTTGATCTTCCGAAAGTACACCCATTGTGGGAGATATACTCATATGTCATATTTGACACTCACCATATTCCCAAGTAATGTTGAACTTTATTACTCAAATGTTTGTGTTTGGCATCAAATTCGCTTAATTAGTTAGTGGTTCAAGTTAATCGTAAATGTGATTCTTTAGCATGTTTACAAAGAATACACTGGCAAAGTTGATTATTTGAACACATATCCATATACGGCACTCACTTGAATCCAGGTAACATTGGATTTTATTACTCAAATGTTTGTGTTTAGCATGATATTCACTTAATTATTTAGAGGATTGAAGTTAATCATAAATGTCATTTTTTCTACTCAAATGTTCGTGTTATTTTGAAATATTTTAGATTGACAGATTCTAGCCTTTTGAGTTATTTGCGATCATATCAAACAGGTTGATTGATCAAGCTTTGGAGAAAGGAGTAAAAGTTGCAGTGTGCAGCACATCCAATGAGAAGGCGGTATGCTAAGCAGGTTTTATACAGCTATGATTAACTGTATGATTGATTTCATTTTGCGAAGGATGATTAAATCCGGTAATTCGAGACACTATACAGACACTAAACATTTATTAGACATGGCAGTAATTTGATAAACATGACAAAACTTATTTAAACACCATACCATGCACGTGGTTAGGACTTTGCTCCGAAACAGAAAATATAGAACACTATGATTGCATATGCACAGATTGCCAAGTTTGAGGATGATTTGCAGTTATGTTACTCGGACTCGAGTGTGTGGTGTGAGTATGTGTTCGACACTTCAGAAGTTGTTCCATGTATTTAGAGGATCCCTGAACAATCATATCTTTATACCTGTGATTGAATATGAGTCGGACATGGATGCAAGACACAAATACTTCCAAAGTGATGAGTCTGAGCATAGCATATTTGTGAAGCCTCAAATAAACCTGGCACCGAGTGTTCTTTTTAAATTCTCAATTTTATTCCTCATAAAAAAATCTATTACTATTTTTATAGGTCTCTGCAGTAGTTTCTTGTTTACTGGGACCAGAACGTGCAGAAAAAATACAGATATTTGCCGGAGATGTGGTTCCTCGTAAGAAACCTGATCCAGTGAGTATTTCATCCCTCTTAATTTTTATAGATAGACAGACAGACAGACTAAAGAAACTTTCATGCATATATAAATTTAATCGAGTTATATCTAACAAAGAAACCTTTTAAACGGACCTTTATTTCCGATGTGGTTCACAAGACAGTTTACTTGGTTCAAGTTCATTCATATTTTTGTCTACATGAAGATGAATTATCTTAAAGTACATGTTCTTTCTGGCAGGCCATCTATACATTAGCAGCAAACACACTCGGTGTTGAACCTTCAAGGTATTGCATCATAACTTAGCCTTCACTGATGTTTTTCGATGCAAAAATAACAAATTAAATCATGTATCTATGACTCGGTTTTGAAAGTAGGACACAGGTGATTCCAACCTGTGTCTAACACGGGTATGTTTAATTTTCTCCAAGATTCCCATCATGAGTCCTTGGAGTATCATATTCCATACTCATGTCTAGATATTTGTTGGATACTGATGTCGGACACAGGTACTCCAAGAAAAATAAAGATTTAGAATGACATAGACATATACTGAGCTTGATCAACTCGATACTGGAAGATCAGTAAATATAAAAAGCTTGTGTTTATCTTTTGTTATCTTACAGTTGGTTGATACATATTGGAGATCAGATCTGATATTTTTTCCTCCCATTTTTTTTCCTTAGCTGTGTTGTTGTAGAAGACAGTGCAATAGGACTTGCTGCTGCCAAAGCTGCTGGAATGACTTGCATAGTGACAAAGAGCGGGTAAATTTCCAATAATGTAAACGACATGCATTAGCAATTATTTTTTAACATTGAGTGGTCCTCTGGTTGCAGTTACACAGACGATGAAGACTTCTTAAATGCGGATGCAGTGTTCGATTGCATTGGAGATCCACCGGAAGAGAGGTTCGATCTAGCATTCTGTGCAAGCCTTCTTGAGAAACAGTATGTTAGTTAAACTATATAATATTGTTTTGTTTCTATGATTGTTTGTTTCATAGTCTGTTACTTTTGGTGACTGACTGCTGAAATATCACTGTAAAACTGAAAATTTATATTCAACTTGTACTTATTGGTTTTCAATTCTTGGTTCAAGCTGAAACTGCTTAAGACATGAAATAATGCCAAGGAATCCATAAGATTTTGACTAAACTAAACCGAATTCAATAAAACAACACCAAAACCAATATAGCAGATAAAAACAACAGCTCATTACTTTTAAATATACAGATCATTGTTTTAAACGTGTATACATATACTGGTTTTCCATGTTTACGTTACTCCGAGTTTTAATTTCTCTTCAAGTACCCATGCATGAGACATTCGGACATGTGCATCGGAATGTAACCCTCCAAGGATCCTCATGAAAAAAAAACATAGAGAAAATTGAACATTCCTGTGCCTGAAAAGTAACCTAGTTCAGTGTCCATTCCATGTGCAACCAGTGGATCATGTCCAGGTACAGACAATCCCATTCTTATCTGCAGAGGCTAATGGTTTTCCAAGTCCACTCCAAGTACATGACAGAACAGGAGCATTGTGCTCCTTCAGAGTGCTTACAATGTCGGCTTTTGATATCGACCAAATGCAGATGGATCCATCGACGGAGCCTGCAGCAATATAATTTTCATCCGGACTAATACACGAGCGACTCCAATTAGATGCCACCCTGTTTCCGGTTGCTCTGAATGTACCACAAACTTCCAAAGATCGTATATCGAATAAATTATGCAAATTATCTCTGCCACTTGTCAATACAGCATTTCCGTTTCGGGACAGAGAGAGAGATGTAATGGGAAGTGAATGTGCTGCAACTTCGCTAAGTAATTTTGCGGTCTGAATATCCCACAAACGGAGATTCCCATCGACGTGACCCGAGCATATGGTCAATCCATCTGTGCTGAAGCAAAGAGCATTGCAGTTGCTGTGAAAAACTATAGTGTTGGTGCAGTAACCTTTCTGCAAATCCCACACTTTTATCGTCCGATCATATGCTGCACTCACAACATGACGACTCGAAACTTTGCTCACATCCACAGCACAAACTTTGTCCTTGTGACCTGTGAGAGTATGCCGGATTCGTCCTGAGTTGACATCCCATACAAATAAGTTGTTTGAACTGCTTGCTGCTATTATGAATCTATTGTCATGGGTAATTGCGAGATCAAGCACGGAACCGAGGCAGCCAGAAAAATTTTGGACTAAAGATCCAGTGCTAGTACCCCACATTTTGATCGATCGATCCTGTCCCCCGCTGATCAATTTTCCGGAATTGTACTCGAACAGTATCGAAGCACAACCACCTTCATGGGCATTGATCCTGTGCTTGCAAACTGAGGGAACAGTTGATTCTGCGAAGAATTCAGCACCTTCTTCACTTCTACGGACAATACCATCTACTTGCTCTCGGGCAAGTTTTTCTAAACCACTGGCCTTGAGCCGCTCGACCATATCTTCATAAAGTGCATTTGCCTAAATTAATTAAAGGAAAACTAAAGTTAAGCACTAATATATGTAATCAAACAGGCATATTAAAAAACAAATATACCCTTTCACAATTAAGGAATAGGATTAAAAAAATTTCATTCCATTAATATTTGCCATTTAGGTTTCTAACTAGCATTGGAGTGTTCTATAACTCTAAATGACACTATTGCTCATTTAATCTCCTCTCGATTGTGACAAAGTTAAAGGAATCTAAGAAAAACCAATCCTAGAAGTTGATAAAATCAAAGAAGTTACCACTGAAATCCTGTAGTTATTCAAGAAGACACGAGAAAAGACAATGTTATCTTTGTCCAAGTAAACAGCTGATGGGTCTAACCCCCCCCCCCCCCCCCCCCGAAATTAGTTGTTTAAGAACCTCCTAAAGACTAAATACCATCATTCCATGCCCCAACCCTCATTTATTTTTATTATTCTTTTCTATTCCTTGTTGTGCAATGCACGGAGCATGCAACTCAGAGTTGATTATTATAGTAAGATTTTTTTCTTCCCATCCAATCGAAACAAAAAGGTCACAAATAATGCCAACAGAGACAATTTGATAATGTTCAGACTTAGCTTCATTGTATGCATGAACAAATTCTTAATGAATCACAAACCCAACAAGCTTAAAGTTCAAGCATATATGGACCTAGCTATTTATCATTCTCCAAGTCAATCAATCGAAATATACCTTGTTCTGAAATAACAATATACCATACCTCATTAAGCCGTTCAGCATCCTGCATTTTTTGAAGCATCCACCGATCAACTAACATTTTATTTTCAGCCTCTGCATTTTTGGCTCTAATTGTCACTTGTTCTAATTGAGCTTTTAGTTCCTGATGCTCGATCATCACCAATTCCAAAGCTCTAATCTTTGCTTCTAAATCGGTTTTTAATTGAGAGCACTCATCCCTGCCAATTTAAACAGTCCATCAGTTATTAATTTCACAGTGACTTTGAATCCAAAAAAAAAATTCTTCCCGCCAAACCCTAAAAAGAACACAACCGAACCTGCTTTGGGTCAATTCATTCTCCAATTCAGCAATAGTTGTTTCTTTCTCTTGTAGAGAAGCTTTTAAAGCTCGAGACTCGGCTACTTCAACCACTAGTTGCTCAGACAACCTAGACTGTGCTTTGTAACATTGTTGAAGTTCCACTTCCAAGTT
This sequence comes from Hibiscus tridactylites, assembly GCA_958450335.1. Classification (NCBI taxonomy): domain Eukaryota; kingdom Viridiplantae; phylum Streptophyta; class Magnoliopsida; order Malvales; family Malvaceae; genus Hibiscus; species Hibiscus tridactylites. Next base: position 73,989,267 of record OY288289.1, on the reverse strand, counting down.
TTCAGCTTTCTCTTTCCATTCCGAACCCTACAAAGAAATTCACCAATTACCTATGTTACTCTAACTAATCAATTTTCTGAAGTATCCATCTCCTACACATGTGTTCAATGTACACTTGGACAGGTTATGAAGATACGATCCAAAAATCCATCGAAAACTTAAAAAAAATGAACATACTTTTGTCGGGCACATACACATATCCACCACTCACTTAAATCCATGTACATAGCCAATTACCCAATATCTATGTTGCTCTGACTCTTCATTTTACTTTAAGTACTTGTGTCCAACACATATCAAACATGGGTGTAGGAAATAACCCTCCAAATACATGAAAAAGCTTTCAAAAAATAATTGAATGGACTTGTGCGGAAAATTATTCAAAAAATAATTGAAGGGCTTTCTATTCTAATGGAAAACAAATGATTTATCCAATTCTATAATACAAACCTACTTGTTTTCATAATCTTGCAACACAATCATAAACTACTATTTCAACAGAAACTTCTTTTTCTAAAAAATAGCAATTCAATCCATTGTTGTGATAAAAATAAACCCAAAAAACAAACAAACAAAACCTGAGAGATGATGGGCCTGGAAAGAGCAATATATGCAGGAGCATGGGCTCCTTCTTCGAGTAAATGCCGTTTCTTCAGCGCCTTCAAAGCATGTTTTATAGCTTCCCTTGCTAACTCCTCTTGCGACCTGAAAAAGATTGAACATCGTTTGTTTATGGGCAGAATTTCGTTGACATTAAAAAGGGGAAAAAACGGAATCCAATATGCAAAATTTTCTAGTTATAAGAAAAGGAATGCATTTTGATCACTTACATAATAAGATTGGATGGGGGTCAAAAATTACAGTGTAAGAATCGGAAATGGAATTCGAATTAGGGTTTTAATTTGTGTTGGGATTGGGCTAAGTAATTGAGGGATTGAGAGAGAAGGGATGAGGAAGAGAGACTTCTTCGATGAGTTGTAATCAGTTTGAAATTGTGAAGTTAATCAAAGGGTAATTCTGGAAGATCAATATTTTTTCGTACGCGATTCCAATTCATGAACATGATGGTAATATTTCTATTTTATAATCTTACATTACTATTAAATAAAACAAGGGTAAACTACACTGCTAGTCACTAAACTTTTAGTGCGCTTTTAATATGGTCACCAAACTTTTAAAACTTTCATTACAGTCACCCAACTTTTAATTCGCTTTCAATAAGGTCACTGCCGTCAACCACAGTTAAAAAAACTGATGTGGCATGTTAAATTTAAGGGTAAAATACATTGTTAGTCACTAAACTTTTAAAAGGCTTTCAATATGGTCACCGAACTTTTAAAATTTTCATTACTATCACTCAACTTTTTAATTCGCTTTCATTACCGTTAAAAAAACTAATGTGACACGTTAAGTTTAAAAATAAACGTTTTCCCACCATATTTCTATCCCCTCTTATTTTCTTCCATCCAAACATGTCTCTTTCTTCCATATGAATCAAATTGTAATTTTTTGGTGAAGATCGTTACTTCTCTAGTAACACATCAAGAAAAATATTAATGTATTTAGACATGCACGCGACATGTGTGAGAACAAGAAAAATACTGGGAGACATCCGATGATGGAATCATAAAGAAATAACTAAAATTTTGCTCATAAAAATCCTCTTTATGCTTCAGGGCTGACATTTACTGAGTCATGCACTGGATAATGAAGAGTTCAAAGGAAAATATTAATGTATCTAAAAGATATACATGTTTTGATGGAAGAAAATAAGACATTGAGATAAAATAGGGTGGGAAAAAGTTTATTTTAAACTTAACGTGTCGCATCAACTTTTTTAGCGGTAATGAAAGCGAATTAAAAGTTGAGTGATGGTAATGAAAGTTTTAAAAATTCGGTGACCATATTGAAAGCCTCTTAAAAGTTTAGTGACTAACAGTGTATTTTACCCTTAAATTTAACATGTCATATCAGCTTTTTTAACCGTGATTGACGACAGTGACCTTATTAAAAGCGAATTAAAAGTTGGGTGATTGTAATGAAAGTTTTAAAAGTTCGGTGACCTTATTGAAAGCGCCCTAAAAATTCGGTGACTACCAGTGTAGTTTACCTATAAAACAATTATATCTATTTAACAAAAATAAAACAATTATAACTGCATATTACCCAAAAAAAATAAGGGTATACTACAACGGAGGGTCACTTAATTATGGGTAAGTTTACATTTGGGCCATTTAATTATTAAAAGTTACATTAAGGTCACTCAATTATAGGTATGGTTACATTTGGGTCACTCAATTATGGGTAAGGTTATATTTGGGTCACCCAATTATTAAATATTACATTTGGGTCACTCAATTATGGGTAAGTTTACGTTTGGGCCACCCTTCATATTTAAAAAAGTACATTAATTTAGTCATTTTTTCTTCCAAATCACTTGCATACCCTTGTTAACATTAGAATACTTCATTTGAAATTATTAATTAATCTAATACACAAATTAATATACTTTTTTTAAATACGAAGGGTGACCCAAATGTAACATTGCCCATAATTGAGTGATCTAAATGTAACCTTTAATAATTAGGTGACCCAAATGTAACCTTACCCATAATTGAGTGACTCAAACGTAATTTTTAATAACTGAGTGACCTAAACGTAACATTGCCCATAATTGGGTGACCTTCGTTGTAGTTTACCCAAAAAATAATAAAATAAAACAATTATATAGAATTCACCCATTTGGAGGTAGGATAAACATTCAATTCAATAAAATTTTGAATCAGAGGAATTCATGCGTTATATTTTATAATTTAAATTTTATTGTAAATATTTATAATAGTATAGTACTAATTAGTTTTAATTTAAACGGTTTTCTATAACCATACAACATACATGTATATTTCTTGATATACAAGACAACATAAACAACAAAATCTTAAAACTATAGTGAAACAATAATTGTTAATTACAAGCTTTTCAGTTTTCCCCAACATGAACATGCAGGTCAGATTCTTTTTCTCATTCAAAATCAAAACAAAAACATATACCAAACCCTACTTGTTGACCCTGCGACACCTACAGCACGGGAACATGATTCAAAATACAAGTTCTAACTTCTAACACAATAAAGTTATTAGTCCAAAACCAATTCCACCCATTTTTGCCTTGTTTCAGCTTTCTATATAATTCCTTCCCCCAATCAATCAAAGAACTAGGTGAACCGATTTCACAAGGTTCTAAACAGCTGGGAGTCTATGTATCCAATCAACACTCTTCCTTCCCTTCTCTAGCTGGAGGTCGATGCTCGTCCGGGATTTATCAAAGTATTCCACACTTCGACGTGACCTCTCCATCCTTTCCATCTGATCTAAGGATGTTTTAAGCTTTTCGAGCTTGTCCATGTTATTAAATTTGTTGTACTCATGATCTTTCAACTTTTCGGGCCTATCGATGCTTTTCCTAGGTTTGTCCCAGGTATCAGTGCTTTTCCTTGGTTTGTCCCAGGTATCAGTGCTTTTCCTTGGTTTGTCCCTGGTATCAGTGCTTTTCCTTGGTTTGTCCCTGCGGTCAATGCTTCTTCTCGGAGCCTCGAAACATTCAGTACTTTGCCTAGATTGTTCAATACCATCTGTGCTTCTTCGAGAAGGTGACTTCTCAACAGTCGAGATGAATTTCTTGAGATGCCTAATATAATCCGGGTACAGTTCCAAATCACAGTGATTTCCTCCTTTCACCCATAATGGTTCGTATTTCTCTTGGCACAGCTCCCAAAGTTGCTTCCCATGAGAGCAGTCGACAACATCATCATTAGTTCCCTAAATTCTGTTACCAGCATGAAATCACCAAAGTTAACGCCAATCACCCATCGCATGTATTCTTTGCAATTTATAAACACATACATGCATACATTCACACACGCGCATAAATTCACAATGAAAATCAACATCTACATGAGAAAATAAATAAAATGAAAGAACAGATGTTAGATAGGACTGTTTTAGGACTCTTAAGGTAAGACTTTATTTGTTCTCATTAATTATTGTAATATGTATTTAAAGGAACGATTAATAAAACGATGCTAAGCAGAATTTTTATCAAAACCCTAAAAAAGATATAGGTCTCCTTTAATGATTAACGAGTCCTAAGGTTTCAATCTCCCTACGATGAGCAGAATTATCAATCCAAACACATGGTTCGTAACAACTTATCTCAAATTCTCAATACATCCATACCTAAATGCTTAAGGTCAACTAGGAATCTTACCTCACCATTTATTCCATCTAGGCAATGTTCGGATATATAAACTTGAATTGTCAGATTAAGAGCAAGCCTTCTCACTGAATTCCTCTTTAAGGTGCTTCCTTAAACTTGTTGAATTTCAAACATTTTTCATAATTGCATACGACATAAAACCTATTTTTTTTCACAATTTCATCTTAACTTCACTATACTAGTACCCTATGTTATTTGGAATTGGGTGTGAGTGTCAGATATGGGCTATGTACCCGACACTAATATGTTCAATTTTTTATAAGTGAATAACATAACTAATACCTTTTCCCGACAATTGCAGAATTTTCGCTCTAATATCTTTGCTGATAAAAAAACTATAAGCAAAATAGCATGTCACAATTTATTAGAAATAAGTAGCATTCTGATGATTGGTTCATGCAATTAACAAACGCAAACCAATTTTGGAGACTTACATGAATTATCAGCACAGGACACTTTACCAATGAGATTTTGTCAATATTCTGCAAATCCATGTAAATCAAGTTAGACACAAGATGAAACTAACATACGCATGCTTCAAACATCAGAATTTATAGAGCGGAATTGAGAGCGGAATAGAACCTTGTAGATGTCAAACCAGTAAGAGCGCTTAACAGGATACATGACTCTTAACCCGGATAATATAGGACTATGAAGAACAACAGCTCTCAGGCGTGGTAAACGAGCAGCGAGATCCACAGTAGGACCACTTCCGACAGACTGACCATATAGGATAATATTTTCTTGCCTGGCACCATAATTCTCTTCGAGACACTTGTACGCAGCTTCAATATCTGCATACGTATTCTGCTCGCTCGGCTGAACAAAAGCATATATATGAACATCAGAGAGAGTTTTTCAGATGCATTTTATTCATACATGTACTATGAGTAGAAGATTCATACTACAATTACCTTTCCTGATGATTGTCCATAGCCAGAATAGTCATACCTGCAAAGATTTTTATATGTTATTTGAAATATTCAAGATGCGTGCTAATGAGGAGATAAAACCGGTTTTGCACATTAATTTCACAAACTATGTGAGTGCAATAGCAGATATTACCTGCAGTTAGGCATTTCATGGAGGCTGAAACACAAGTAGAAATGTAACACAAAAAGAAAGTTGCATATTCTTCTACTTGCAAGTCTATGCTACTCAAACTCAGGTGTGAGCGTCGGATACGGGTATGTTAAAAATCTTCCAAGTTCTCCCATAGATTGGGAGGATCTTTTGAGAATCATATCTCCAAACCCATGTTCGGATATGCATCAGACAAGGGTGTTGAACACAGGTACTTCAAGAAAAATAAAGAAAGCAACATAGTCGCAAGTCAATTATAACTGTTTATATTATTATATACAAATACAGTGGAATATAACACAAGCAAGCTATAAGCCTAACTTTGCATTTTCATAGAAAATATATCCTCTCTCTCTCTCTCTCAGAAAAAGAAATTGCTTGCTCATATATGACAATTCCAACTACCAAATTCTCCATAACCATATTATAACTACCAGTTTCCGTTAAACCTAGATCTAAAACCGACTGTACAGTAAAACGTGAACAGCTAAAAGGTATTGACCCTTAGCTGAGAACTATATTACTTCAACTCTTCATTTTTCTTGAAATACTTGTGTCCAATGCAGATCCAGATATGGGTATATAGGAATATGTTCCTCTAAAGATGCTCCAATCACATCGAAATGGAAATAATTGAACACAACCGTGTGTCCGACACTCACACCCGATTTTTTTGGATAAATGATCACTCACACCCGAATTTTAATAACATAGTTCGAGAGTATTCTAAAGAGCACAATGCCGATGCCTTCTACGCCATTCTACCATTGATCTAATCGATGAAGAAAGGTAGACAGTGACTAGAATTCCTCACAAACCATCATCCTACACCGATGTTTTGCGGTTTCAAATTGAGAATAAGAATCAGAGACGCTAACAGTGTAGCCTAAGGATACTTGAGCCGACAGATCTGAATTAAAAATTAACCACCACAAGAATTCAAGCTCCGAACTCAGTTGAAGCATGCTTATGAACAACCTAGACTGGCATTATTGAAGCTCAATAAACAAGTAATTTGCCCAACAAGGACCCCCAATCAGATCATAAAGAGAAAAGTAAAAAAAAATTAGAAATTTCCACAAAAACCACTTATCAAATCAACATCTTAGCCTTACAATGACATTTTTTATTCTTTACACAACTAGAAAAAGATTCTCATATAAAAAAGAAATACTCATTTCCACACTAACATCACAATTCACAAGCTTAAACATATTTATGAAATGATAATTAAAAACGGGGATCAAATTAGCGGAAAACGAAATAAATCCATACCCCATGAGGTTGACTCTTAAGTGGATGCTGAGCTCGATGAATAGCTCATACATTTGGCCAATATCAGCGGCGTTCCCATGAGAATAAAGCAGAGTCCACATAGCCATGGGGTACCTAACGTAAACAGCAACGACTTCATTGCCACGGCGAGTTGGGAGCCGCAAAACGTCGACGTTTTCGCGGTGAGGGAAAGGGTCTAAGAGCAAAATCCCAGCTGCTTCGTCCTTAGTTAGCTTGTATGAAGGTGGATTGGGAGGAAAAAAGGCGAACTTGGCAGCCATGGATGAAGTCACCCCGCCCATATTTTCTTCCTCAGTTTTCTCCCCAATCTTTGCAACAATATTGGGCTTTTGGACTGAAACTTGGAATCAAAGGTTGATTATGAAGAAGAAGAAACAGCAGCAGAACATTTTTAAACAAATTCCCCCTATTTTTTGTTATTTTATTTTGTTCTTTCCTTTTCAGAGGATGTTTCTTTTTGGCATCTGCCTAGTAAACACTAAAACAGAGAGACAGGCAGTGATAAAATAACCCTGACTGTCAACTAAAATTTAGATATCCGTACGATACATTTTAGCGTGCGTGTGAACTGTGTTTCTCCTTAAATTTATGTGGCGGGGTTTTTTTTACGATAAACTACAATAAATGTCACTCAATTATGAGTAAAGTTACATTTAGGTCACTTAATTTTGGGTAAGGTTACATTTGGGTCAACTAATTATTAAAAATTACATTTGGATCACTTAATTATGGGCAAGATTATATTTGGGTCACCCTTCATATTTTAAAAAAAGTATATCAATTTGTGTATTAGATTAATTGATGTACTTTTTTAAATATGAAGGATGACTCAAACGTAACCTTACCCATAATTGAGTGACCCAAATGTAACTTACTCATAATTGAATGACCCAGATGTAACATTTAATAATTAAATGACCAAAATGTAATCTTACTCATAATTAAGTGACATCCGTTGTAGTTTACCCTTTTTTAATGATTGGTTTTCCTACACCAATGAGTTAGTATAATATTTAGGGAAAACCAACCAAATAGTACCCCCAGCTATTGTCGAAATATCATTTTAATATCTCAACTATTTTTTTGGTAAAACGGTAATTAACATTACGTTTCGTTTTCATTTTGGTACTCCACCGTTAAAAAATTAACTGTGTGCTGACTAGTAGAGAGAAAATCACATGTGGCAGACTACCATGTCATTTTCTCTCTACTAGTCAGCATGCCACATAGACTAAAATCATAAAAAACACATGTGGCATGCTGACTAGGAGAGAAAAAATAATGTGACAGGCTGCTATGTGTGATTTTTCTTTCTCCTAATCAGCGTGTTGTTAATTTTTATAGAAGGGGTATCATTTTGAAAACAAAACGTAACATTAGGTATCATTTCACCAGAAAAAATAGATGGGGTACTAAAATGATATTTCGGCAATAACTTGTACTATTTGAATAATTTTCCCTAATATTTATGATGATTTCAAAAAATTAAATATGTTTATATATAATAATAATTTTTGAGTTTGAATATTTTATTTGATTTTACCCTTTTCTATTGAATCCTCCTTATTAGCCTTTGATTTTTTAAAAAAAAAACTACCGTGATTATGATTAAAAATACAATACCAATTAACTAGAACCAAGATTAATTATTATAAAACACAAAAATTAATAACTAAAATTAATAACTAAGATTAATTATTATAAATTTGGAGCCAAATTCCATTTCAATATTATGGATGGCAATAGGGCGGGTCGGGCCAGTTTTTTTGCCGCCCCGTTGGTAATTTTCACCCTAATTTTATCAATAACTTGCCCCGCCTCGACTTTATTTTATTAATATTTCGCCCCGTTCCGAACTTAATTTTTTAATTAAAAAAATCTAGCCCTATCGGGTCTAGTCGAATTTTAATTTTAATTTTAAATTAATATTTTTCCAACCGGAACTTCAAAATAACTTGAAAAACTAAATTTGGAGCCAAATTTCATTTCAATAATCAAAATCTTATATTTAAACTCAAAAGGCAAAATTTATGCGGGAAAAAAATAAAAATGTGCATGAAACTATGGGCCCTTCAATTCACAAGAGTTACGCTCTACCTCTACCCCGGAGCTTTGAGCTATGGCAGCTTCTCGTCCTCCGCTTCCCTTCTTATATCTCTTTGAAAATTATATCAATTTGTGCCAAGCGTAGCTGATTCAGATGGACAGAAAGAAACGAAAAGTCAAGATCGAAGAACAAAATCAAATCCATTCCGCCATGGATGACCACGAAACTCCCTTTCTTGAACCGGTAATCTCATCCTTTTTTGCATCATTTTCCTGAATGTTTTCTTATTGGATCAATTTGTTTGACATTAATGTGTATTTCTTTCCTCCTTTTCAAGGATTTGACTAGAGACATTTTCAAGCAAATTTGGACCAGAAAAGCTCAAGGTTTCGCAATCTCATCGTTCTCGCCATTTTCTTCTTCCTTTTTAGCCTCAATTCACAACTTAAAACAAAGGATTTTGGTGTTTTGATTCCAGAGCGTGGAGGAAGCGGATTTCAACACACCGACGCCATGGATCACGAGGTAACAGTGATTTGTTCTTTCACATTTCTATATTTCATTCACTATTATTACTAATCTTAATTGTAGATTGGCGCAGGAGCATCAAAGAAGATTCGACCCACATTCGGTAATTTATTTCGACCTAAATTAATCTCATACACTTCGCATCCAAATGAGTTTTTTATCGATTTTTTTAAATGGTAGCGGTAAATGCTATGCTTGCTTTGATTGGTTTGTTTTTGGAATTATTTTTAAAACATTTTATATGTTATTTAAACCAACACCAAAGGTCTAAATATAAGTGTTGTGAATGAATCAAATTAAATTGAAAAAAAATTATCTCATAATATACATATATAATACCCTATCTGAATTAGTCGAACACGTGATTAAATATCAATAATTAAAAAATATAACAGTACAAATATTAGAGTCTCACTAGTAGTCAATGTGACTCTTAAAAAAATCTCAATAATTACTCACAAATATGTTTTTTTTTTGTTTATCATTGTACATTATTCTAATCCATATTATAGGCTTTCCTGCAACGATTAGACAATGGTGGCGAACTTGTTCGAATTTTTATACATATTGCCATTTCCTATTTTCCAAGTATATATAAATCTAAAATTGATGAAATCAATCTGTTTGCAGCTAATCCAAATGCTCTAAAGCTGAGTGGCGAACTTGTTCGAATTTTTATTACAGGTTATTTTTTTATGTCTATTTCTGAATTTAAATTAGATTTTGATTTTTAAAATAATTTATTTATTTTGAGACAGAGACTGTGCAGCGAGCTGCTACGATTACTGAAGCAGAGGGTGGTACCAAGGTTGAAGCAATTCATTTAGAGAGAATTCTGCCCCAATTACTTCTTGATTTTTAAGGTACTAATGCCTTTACTCCCACACCTATCTTTCTCCCAATCTGGGTTTGTTCTCCCTTTTCTTCATGTGTAAATTACATGGGAGGTCTCTTTTGTAGTTTTGGTATACATAAGGGCAGAGCTAAAAATTTATTTAAATGGTGTTATTTTTGCGAACAATGTTTAAAAAAAATAATTATTTATAAATAGGTGTCATTTATTTGTAATGGGGTGTCAATTATATATATATATTGTTTTTTATATACAAATTATATATAAAAAATAAAATTTCTAAAAATATTTGAGGTGTTACCAACAACTCAATGATCAATGTGGCTCCGCCCATGGTATACATCATCAATTGTAAGTAAAGGGAATCGTTTGTATATATCAGCGTATGTTTGTTTCTTTTTCCAATATACTTTACCTTTCTTACTGCGAAGTTAATTTCTAAATGCTACCAAAAATTTGATGGATGAGTCCTTCAGTCGAACGGTAAACAATTCGATGTTCTTTAAGAAAGGTCTCGAGTTCAGGAACAAACACCTAAAGAGCATCGAATATATCATCATACCAAATACTCCCTAATTGCTAAACTTTATATCATCAACTTCTGAAGAACATCAAGCAGTCGTACCTAATAAAGAAACCAGTTTACTTGCGTGATGTGAACCTCAAGCATCCTCTTACAAGAGAGACGGGAATCCTAAAACGACATTTGAGATGAGATTTGTATTTTGAGAATGTTGTGTCGTGAAATAATAGTTTAATTGGTGCTTAAAAAATAATATTCTGTTAATAATTTTAAGGTGACTATAAAAAAATGGTATTGGGTGTGAATATTTGTTTGAAATGTTTCTGAGATGGGATTTGTGTTGAATTTTCAATATTGTAGTAGGTGGAAGTATGGTATTTTTGGTAGTTAGCCCTGTGGTATTGCCATTTCTTTGTTTTTTTTTAATTGAATAGTTACATGATTGTCGACGAAAAATATGTTTAAAATATAATAGTTTAAATACTAAATTAAAATAACTTAAAAAAATTCATGTATACTAGTAATACTAAATGTCATTCAATTGCTGTTCTGCTTGATTTTGATATTGGTGGTCACTTATATTTTTTGTTTATTTGATTTTGATCTTTGATTTCGGAAAAAATCCGTTTTGATCACTTGTATAATTGATTTATTATATTTTGATTATTGAGTTATTAATCCATAACACAACATATTATTATGATAAATTTTTAATTTAACCGTTAAATTTTAGATAAAATATTAAGGACAACATGTCAAAAAATACTCCTAAGATTTGACTGAATAGTTATTTTGGCTCATGTTTTTTTGAGTCAAAATATTTTATCCGTGAATGAAAAACGTTAGTCAACTGGCGATAAACAACTTGAAATGGCTTGACATAATGGTAGGGCCGAAGAAAAAATATGTTATATTTTATACAATTTTATAAAATTATTTTTTGACTGGTGTGTCATTCTGTAAAGTCAGCATGTTTGCCTATATGACATTGCTATTGCGGCGTGCACTGTCATGTATGTTTGTCACGTTATTTCAAGTTATTTATTGTAGGTTGACTAACGATTTTTATCTGTAAATGGTCATTTTGACCCAAAATAAAACATTGGGGGTTAAATTGCTTCAAAAAATAGAGGTCAAAATAAAATATTGCGGCGTGCACTGTCATGTAGGTTTGTCATATCATTTCAAGCCATTTACTTTTAGTTAACTAACGATTTTCATATGTACATGGGCTATTTTGACTAAAAATAAAAAGTCTAAAAATTAAATTGCTTTTAAAAAAGATAAAACTAAAATAATTATTCACTCAAACGTTATAAGTATTTTTTATTTAATTTTTCGTCATCGTCGTCATCATCATCACTATCACCATCATCATCATCATCACCATCACTATCACCACCACCATCAAAAAATATCTTCAAGCTAGAGAGACTCTTCAACTTTCTCCAAGGTCATTTGCATGTCTATCCAAATGAATTGATAACCATGTTTACGGTTTATATCCTTCCTTCTGAGTTGTCAACTTCAGTACCAAGTAGACAAGTATCACAATTTCGTCTTTGAAACTAAAAATAAAACATTAATACTATCGACATATTTATCGCAATTTATCACCTGAATATTAACATATTAATATTTTATTTGAATTAATATTTTTAATACTTAAATAACAATCATACTTATACATCTACCTCATTCTTATAAAACTTAAGCTTGTTTTACAAGCATTTTTTAAAGTTAGCGATTGTTTGATTCTTTTATTAATTTTGATATTGTGAATGAAACAACTAAATTGAGAGAATTTTTTCATAATAAGTATCTGTAGGGATGGCAACGGGGCGGGGCGGGTTTTTTCTCACTCCGACCCCGACCCGATAATTAAAATATAAGACCCGACCCCGACCCGACCCGGGTATTTTTATATTTGTCCCGCCCCGACCCCGACTCGAAACAGAACATGCATACCCGTTCCCGCCCCGACCCGCCCCGATTAAATTTTTTTATTTTTTTATTTTTATAAACCAGAAACTGTTGTAAATCTAAAAAAATAATAACAAAAAAACAAAACAAATCTAAAACCCACACAAATTAACAAATCTGAAACTCAAATTAGTATTCGTGTTTGCTGTGAAGATTTCAACATAGTTAAATCTTAAAATTGTTGTTGAAGAAGGCCATGAAACCACTAAACTCGAATATCATCACAGATTTATAAAAAAAGTATCTGATCTTTAAAGAAAAAAAACAAAGACAAAAAAATAAAAAAAAGAATTAAATGAAGCAGAAAGTTATGGAGGAAGAAGAATAGAAATGAAATTTAAAAAAGATCAAATAAAGAAAGGAAAGGTAAAGAGATGGAAACTGGAAAAGAATGAAAACTGGGAAACGGCCATTGTCTGCGAAAAATGAAAGGGGAAAAAACCCTAATGGACTTAAGACATATATATATAGCGGTGGCATTTTTGTAAATATATTAAAATTTAATTTAAATATTTCGGGTCGGGTCGGGTCGGGAATTTTTGGCCCTAAAACCGAACCCGCCCCGACCCCGACTTCATCATCACCAAAACCCGCCCTGCCCCGCCCCGAACCCGAAATTTAAGAGAAAAAACCCGGTCGGGTCGGATCGGGGCGGATCGGGTCGGGTCGGGTTCGGATATTTTTGCCATCCCTAAGTATCTGAACTATCCGATTTGAATTAATTAATTAAGGAATTAAATATTTATTAATATCATTATATTTGTTGAGTTGTTTGATTGAAACAACTCTTTCATTTTTTCTCATATTAATGTTGAATTAATTACACCACATGTCCTTAAACTATGATGAAAATTCTAAATTGGTCTTAAATTTTTAAATGTTTTAGTTTCATCCTCAAACTATTCTCATTCTAAATGGATCCCCAAACTTTTAAGCATTCCAATTTATCCTCAAACTATGACTCCCCTTCTAACTTAGTCCCTACAATTTTAAACGTTACAATTTCATCATCAAATTATCATTATATGCTAATTATATCTCACGTTAATACAATTGTTATAAAAACTAGGGTAAACTATATCATTGACCACCGAACTAATTGGGGATTCCTATTTTGACCACCGAATTAACGAACTCGTCAATCAGACCACCGAACTTATAAAATCAACCTATTTTGACCACCGCCGTTAAAAATCTAACGAGGAGTGACGGAACTGCCACGTCGCAGCTAACGGAAAAATTTTAAAATTACACATTTTGTCCTGTTATTTACACATTCTTTCAATTTAGTCCTAATTTTAAATGAATAAAATAATAAATTATTTAATTAGGTTGTGACACGTGTCAACACCTATTTAGAGGAGGAAAACGAAATTGAGAATAATTGGCACCCAAGGGATTCAAACCTGGGTGGTGTAGGTGGAAAGGCAGTGGTTAAGCCACTGCACCAAGCCCAACATTGTGCTTTAAAACACCCAACTTAATATATAACTCTTATTGGTTTCTACATTTATAACTCAAAAGCTCAAACCCTAAACACTAATTTCACATATATAACCCTAAACCTTAAACCCTAAATATTTCAAATTAATTTTACATATATAAATCCTAAACCCTAAACCCAAACCCTAAAATCTAAAGCCCAATTTAAAATATTTGGTGTGAAATTAGTTTGAAATATTTAGGGGTTAGGGTTTAAGGTTTATATATGTGAAATTAATTGAAATTAAGCGTGAAATTAATTTGAAATATTTAGGGTTTGGGTTTAGGGTTTATATATGTGAAATTAATTTGAAATGTTTAGTGTAAAATTAAGTTGAAATATTTAGGGTTTAAGGTTTAGGGTTTAGGGTTTATATATGTGAATTTAATTTGAAATATTTAGTGTAAAATTAATTTGAAATATTTAGAGTTTAAGGTTTAGGGTTATATATGTGAAATTAATTTCACATCAAATATTTTAAATTGGGCTTTAGAGTTTAGGGTTTGGGTTTAGGGTTTATATATGTAAAATTAATTTGAAATGTTGGGTGTAAAATTAATTTGAAATAGTTAGGGTTTAAGGTTTAGGGTTATATATGTGAAATTAGTGTTTAGGGTTTGAGCTTTTGGGTTATAAATGTAGAAACCAATAAGAGTTATATATTAGATTGGGTGTTTTAAAGCACATTGTTGGCTTGGTGCAGTGGCTTAACCACTGCCTCTCTAGCTGCACCACCCAGGTTTGAATCCCTTGGGTGCCATTTAAGCTCAATTTTGTTTTCCTCCTCTAAATAGGTGGTAGGACAAAATGTGTAATTTTAAAATTTTCTCGTTAGCTGCCACGTGGCAGTTCCGTCACTCCACCGTTAGATTTTTAACGGCGGTGGTCAAAATAGGTTGATTTTATAAGTTCGGTGGTCTGATTGACGTGTTCGTTAGTTCGGTGGTCAAAATAGGAATCCCCAATTAGTTCGGTGGTCAATGATATAGTTTACCCTAAAAACTATTAATTTTCATGTAAACACTGATGTGTATTTTATAATATTATGATGTGGCATAAACGATAATTTTAGGATGAAATTAAAATGTTTAAAAGGGTCAATTTAAAATGAGTGTCATAGTTTGAGGGTAAAACTAAAAATTCAAAAATTCAAAGACTGATATAAAACGAGAATCATAATTTAAGGATGAAATTAAAACATTCAAAGATTTAATCAACAATTCACGAAAGTCAAAATTTACCAGTTGCATCCGTCTCCTATGAACTTAATTTATTATTATTATTATTATTAAATACGATGTCAAAAAGACAAAGTTGCAATGTTGATAGTGAAGCTAAAGGCCTATAAAAATGGCGAAATATTCGTTAAAGATTATACATTTCGCAAAATGAAAATGGAGTTCGTGAATGGAGTTAAACTCTACGGAAATCCATTGTTTCCATGTCTGTTTCTCTTCATTTCTTTCGTAATAATTTTTTATCTTCAACTAGCCAAAACGAAGAAGAAGCTTAACCTGCCTCCATCGCCGCCAAGGTTACCGATCATCGGAAACTTCCACCAACTCGGAAAACTTCCCCACCGATCCCTCCGTAACCTGGCCTCAAAACACGGCCCTCTTTTGCTTCTCCAACTGGGCCACAACCCAACGCTCGTGGTTTCAACGGCGGAGATGGCGGAAAAGGTCATCAAAAGCCATGACATCGCCTTCTCGAGCCGACCCAAGACGACGGCGGCTAACACCTTGCTTTACGGTTGCACTGACGTCGGGTTCGCTCCGTACGGTGAGTACTGGAGACAAGTTAGGAAACTCAGCGTGGTGGAGCTTTTCAGTCATAAACGAGTGGAGTCGTTTCAGTTCGTGAGAGACGAAGAAGTGGAACTACTCGTAAACAAAATCCGCAAAGCTTCCATCAACGGCCAAACGGTAAACCTAACGAAGATGGTGTTTTCTGTTTCGAATAACATTGTTTCCAGGTGCGCTATTGGCCGGAAAATCGAAGAAGAAGACGAAGACGGCGGTAAGTTTTCGGAGTTGGCAAGAAGGGTTATGGCCCTTTTGGCGAGTTTCTCCATTGGCGACGCTTTCCCTTACTTGTGGTGGATGGATTATTTAACTGGTTTTATTCCAAATCTGAAAGCAACTTCTGCAGAATTGGATGAGCTTTTGGATAAGATAATTCAAGAACGTAAAGATTCAGACGAGGTTAACCCTAAAAAGGATTTTCTTTCAATAATGTTGGAACTCCAAAAGGATGGGGAGATTGAGATGGAACTCACTCAAGACAACATCAAAGCAATCCTACTGGTGAGTGAATTGATGTTTTTTTAATTATGGATTAACCGTTAAATAGGTGCTCAAATTATGACTTTTTTTCAGTTAGATCTTCAAATTATTTTTCAGACTAAATTAAGACCTAAAATTTCATTTCGTGACCAATTTAAGTTTTGCCGTTAATTTTTTTCATTAAAGGACACATGTCACCTCCAAAAAAATCCAAAATTATATTACAAATATATAAAATTAATAAAAGAAAATAAAAATAAAAATGTATCATGAAAATTTCAAACATTCTTAAAATAATACCTAAACCCCCCAAATCCGACCACTCATCCTGCCGGCGACTGCGTTGCCAGCGATGGAATAAAGCGCCCTCTCCTCGCCAAACAACCTACATGTCGTTCGTCGCCCTTCTTGCCGTCGTTCATCGTGAACCGTTTGAAAGAACCATTCGACTATTTCGTCGATATGCACGATGTCGGTTGATTTTCGGCAACGGGGTGATGGGAGAAATGGTCGTGATGGTCCGACGATCGATTTGGTGGGCGGCGGCGTGGCAATCGGCGGTGAAATCGGCCCAAATCAAGATTTAGATTTTGGAGTTTAGGGATTTTGAAATTTGGGGTTGTTTTGTAAAATCTAGAAAATTCAGAGATTTTTTAAAATTACTTAATTTTATTTATTTTTAATATAATTTTGATTTTTTTGAAGGTGACACGTGTCTTTTAACGAAAAAATTAACGGTGAACCATAAATGGGTCACGGAATAAAACTTTAGGTCACAATTTAGCCCAAAAAAGAGTTCATGCACCTAACTAAAAAAAATGACATAGTTTCGACACTTATTTCACAGTTAAGCCTTATATTATAAGATAATATATGTTTATTATAGTTTGAATAAGATGTTTAATAATACAAGTTTAATTTCTTGAAGGATATGTTTATTGGAGGAACGGATACGACTTCAACAACAACAGAATGGTTAATGGCCGAACTCTTAAAGCACCCAAATATCATGAAAAAGGTCCAAGAAGAAGTAAGAATGGTGGTGGGAAACAAACCTAAAATAGAAGCCGATGATATCAACAAAATGCACTACCTTAAGTGCGTCATCAAAGAAACATTACGGCTCCATCCCGCGGTTGCGCTCCTCATTCCTCGACAGACGTCGACAACCGTTAAACTTTTCGACTACGACATTCCGTCTGGCATCACGGTGTTCATCAATGCATGGGCAATTCAAAGAGACCCCAGATGGTGGGACAAGCCGGAGAGGTTCGAGAACAATGGTGTTGATTTCAAAGGTCATGATTTCCAGTTCATCCCATTTGGTTGTGGACGACGAAGTTGCCCCGGACTGCCGTTTGGTGTGGCGTCGCTTGAATATCTGAGCGCCAACCTTTTGTATTGGTTTGATTGGGAGTTGTGTGGTGGTGGAAGTGCTGAGAATTTAGATATGGATGAAGTGTATGGCTTAACTGTTAACAAGAAAATACCTCTTCATCTCCTTCCCGTATCTCATTTATCTGTTTAGATACGTGTAAGATCCGTTGATATAATGTAAAACCTTTTGTTTAAATAAATTATAATTTGTGGGGTATTCATGGTTAATTTTTGGGATTAAAATACTCTATTTTTCTCGGTGATTTTATTTATGTTCCAACACTAAAAAGTACTATAAAATTAAATTTCAAGTTCTAACATTAAATTCTAAATCCTAAAGATTACACTATATACCCTAAAAAATACACCCTACTCTAAATTCCCTAAGCCTTAACCATAAACCCTAACCCAAAATCTTAAACTCTAAACTTCAAACTTAATTTTGAGTGTGAGTAAATAAGTAGAGGCACCCAAAAGGGCAAGACATCCGTTCTAATGTTTTATGGGTGCTGGTGGACTTGGCTGGAAATGAAAGAGTGTTGGATAACAAAGCAATACTTAAATTTGATGATTTGAGCAAATTGCGTTTGTGGTTCCAGCGGTCTTGGTGTTGACAACTTGGCTACTTATTTCTCTGTTGAGAATTTTATAGAAATTCTAACGTTGAGCTCATTTATGAGATTTTGGTGGTCTATAACCGAACTTAAAAATTAAGCCTCTAATAATAAGTATTAAAAAATAAAATTTTAAGAGTAAATTACTAATAATAAATATTATTAAAAAAATCTAGACTATAATAACAAGTAATGAAAAATAAATAAATTTTAATAGTATGTACCTAATAACATATATTGAGGAAAAATTGAGCCTAATAACAAGTAGGCTTAAACGTTAAATAGATGCCTAAACTATGCCCTTTTTTCAATTAGGTGTCCAAACTATTTTTCGGGCCAAATTAGGATCTAAAGTTTCATTCAGTGACCTATTTAAAATCCGTTGTTAATTTCCATCGTTAAATGCTATGTGTCACCTCCAGAAAAATTCAAAATTATATTAAAAATAATTAATTTTCAAAAATCTTTGAATTTTTCAGATTTTACAGAACATCCCCAAATTTTAAAATCCCTAAACCCCCAAAATTTAAATTCCAATTTAGGCCGATTCTGCCATCGATTGCCACGCCGCCGCCCACCACATCCGTAACCGGACCATCACGATCATTTTCCCCACTATTCCGTCGCCAGAAATCGACCGACGTCGTGCGAATCGACAAAATTGTCGAATGATTCTTTCGGACAATTCTCGATGAACGACGGCAGGAGGGGCGACGAACAACGTGTGGGTTGTTCAGCGAGGTGATGACGTTTCATTTCGTCGCCGACAACACGACCACCGCTAACGGGAATGGTCGAATTTGGGGGTTTTGTAACACCCGTGTTTTGGGCCTAGGAGTTAACCGGGTTTATAGTCCGAGTCAATAAAACTTAATTTAATCGATTCAACCTAAATAATGACCTAATCGAACTTTAGTAAAAGGAGGAGGACTCATATTGTAATTTTACCCAAAAGTCTTGTAAAGCAAGACCACTTTAACAAAAAGGTTGTCTTCCTCCCCCTTTATTCCAAATCCAACGTCAAAAACACCATAAACCCCTCCTAAACTCTTTCAAACCTAAAACACTATTCCATTCATTTTCTTCCTCAATTCAAGGTGTTTTGCAAAGGTAATTATGTTTTCTAACTCCCCTCTTCAACCTTTATCTAACCATGGTCTTGGATTTCAAAAACATTGGGTTTTGAAAATTAGGGTTCATATGAAATTTGGGGTTTTGATGGGGCTTTTTAATTTGTTTTGTTAAATCATGTTGGAGTTTTAGTTAATCATGTTAAAAGATGTAACATATGTCAATTTGGTCGAATTTGGGTAAAAATTCGTAGCATGCTCTTGAGGTAGATTTTAGAGTGTGAAAACTTAGGTTTTTGGGAGGTTTAATGTTGTAAATGAGGGGCTGATGGTCTACCTAGGTAAGGAGGGTGTTTTGGGATGCTTTGGAAGTCATTTGGGTGTTTGGAAGTGGGTTTTTCAGCAAGGGATTTGGGAAGCACGAAAATTGAGTTTTGGGAGATTTTGTGGTTTGGGGAATTTGTGAAATTTGGTTTATGTTGTGAAGTGAATTGATAGTTGAGCTTTAGCATTGAATTGTGGTGTAATAAGTGTGTTTTGCTTGGCTAGAAGCAAGGGGAAACGTTGAAGGAGCTTTGGGACCGAATCCGGGTGCGTAGGAGGATTGTTCGATTTGCTAAGGAAGGGCGGTGAGTGGTTTCAACTTGTTTTTAAGTTTGGTTCGAGTATGTGTAGTGGGAGTGTGTGTGAAGTGTGCTTGGTAGGCCACTTCCATTTAATTCAAGTTGGTAGTTTAGCCTTTGATATCTATAAATGCTTTGTGCTATTTAGCTATACTCTTGTGGTTGTGGTTGATTGGTGCATGTATATTCGTGAGATATGTATATGTGTGATGAGCATGGATTGAGTTGATGATATATAAATCGTGGTTGTGATAATTGGCACTAAATAATTACCGGTTGTAAATGATCGATCATTAGGATAGTGTGTACACAAATTGAGTCAAAACGTACGTGGCCTTGATGGCGTTAAGTCATCAAGGAGGAGTACGGTGATTTAACATTCCACCGGAAGCTATTTCATATATTTCTACGGGATGATGAGTGGAATCCCATCCGTAGGGCATGTGGCGATGAGTGGAATCCCGCACATGCAAGGTCCGGTGATGAGTGGAATCCCACCGAGGTAAAGTGTTGTCAAGGTTTTAATCCGCACGATCGGGGTAATTAAAGTGGCCAATTAAACTTGTTTATGTAATGTGATATATGATGGTGATATGTGGTTTTGATATATGGTATTGTATATGATAATTGATATTGATGTGAAATCTTGCTAGGATTGAGAGACCATATATGCCACTTGAAAGACTAGCTAAGTCTACTTGTTTATATGCAATGCTTGATATGTGTGAGACTAGGATTACATGCTTGAACCCTGCATTGTTGATGTTCTTCGTTTTAGAGCACCCTCACTAAGCTTATAGCTTACGCTCTCAATGTTCAACAATGCAGATCATTAGCGTGGTGTTAGCTCGAGGCAAGGCAAGAAGGGCTTCCAAGTTTGTAGCTCAAGTATGGTTATCGATTTTGTAATAGCTAGCAATGTGGCAATGGTCATTGTATGAGCGTGTGTGACTCATTTGATTGATGTTGTTTTTGGATTGATCATGGGTTGTAAGCATGCTATACTATGATGAATGTTTGATGTTTGATGGTATGCTTTAAGATGTTTAGGTTGCATAGTGTATGAGTGCAAACCTTTCAAGAAGTCTTGTTCCATTTAAGGTCCTTTGTGTTTTTGGAGTATGCCAATATTGCTTAAATTGCTCTTTAACTAGGATGCCATGTATGAATGCTTTAATCCATGTTTGATTGACTCCCTTGGCTTATATATGTATGCTTGTATGGTTGCTATGCCCTAAGTTGTTTGTCTTGATGTTGCTTGGTGTTTTGGGGCATCCTTGTGCCCCAAAACAGCCCAGAAAAGTCTGCAGACAGGGGGTGTTTCGGAACGAGTCCCCGTGTTCCGAAACGGCCCTGCGTAAATGACCTGCCGTTTCGAAACGGATGAGGGTCGTTCCGAAACGTTTTCGCCACTGTAATTTTGAGAAATTGGCGAGATGAAGCCGTTCCGAAACGGGCCTTTGAAGTTCCGAAACGGTCAAATCTCGTTGACCACGAGATATTGACCGTCAAGGTCGTTCCGATACGGGTCACCCCTGTTTCGGAACGGTCACCTTGTGGTTGACCCAGGCTCGTTGACCAGGTCAGGGCGTTTCGGAACACCCTCTAGGTGTTTCGAAACGGCCTGCTGTAATGAAGAAAAATGGACTGTTATGTTTGTTTGGTCGGTGAATTGTTTCATGATTGTATCTTCCGCTGTTGGGACACACTTAGGTCTAATTTATGTATGTAGACAAGATAAGAAAAAAAAAGTTTTCTGGGTCGTTAACCGAGGGGAAACCTTAACGGGTTTCGCTTTGGTTTTCCCCGTGTGGCCCACTCGGACCGGTCATCCGACCAGACCGGGACGAGGGGGTTACATTTGTTGGTATCAGAGCCTGAGGTTACCGAGACCTCGGGCAGGTAAGTGAGGTAAGCTTGATGTATTAAATGCTTGTGTTGTTTGATGCGTGTTTTGCCATGAACCCTTGATGCTTGAATGATCATATGATGTTTTGAATGCATGAATTGTCGTGTCTCGCGTGAGTGTGTGCCCATTGCTACTACTACTAAATTTAAAAAGATTTTTGGAAAGAGGAGTACTTGAGCACTATTGGACCCTTGCTTTGGCTAACGTAATCCTATTTGTTTCTTGTTGTAGTTTTACCTTGCTAGTTGAACCATGAGACCACGTGGGAGGCCTAGGATGGTTCGACCGGAACCACGGGCAGAGGCTCCGAGAGTTGAGCCAGTTGTGAGAGTTGAGGCTCAAGTGGGAGAGCCAGTGGTTGGAGTTGGAGCTCCTCCACCACCTCCACCACCACCACCTCCTCCACCGGGAGTGGGAGGCGAGGCCGGGCCCAGAGGAATGGGACCACAAGGAGGCCAAGGTGGCCAAGGACCGGCCGGGATTGACTTAGCTCCGTTGGTTCAGGCAATAGCTGGGGCATTCCAGGCTGCAGTAGCTGGAGGTCAGGCAGCTCATCATCAGGGTGAGAGCACCGGATTACCATTAGAGAGACTTCGGGGTCTTGGGGCCGAAGAGTTTAGAGGTGCTACTCCGGAGAGGTCAGAGATGTGGTTTGAGAAGACCGTCCGTATTCTTGCTCAGATGGGATGTACTGGTGAGCGCAAGTTGGGATGTGTTGAGTCTCTGCTTCAGGGTGATGCCTACACCTGGTGGGTCACCGTTACTTCGGGGATGGTTGAGACCGAGATCACTTGGGGGTTCTTTGAGACAGCTTTCCGGAAGAAGTATTTGGGTCCGCGATACCTCGATGAGAGGAAGAGAGAGTTTATGGCATTGCTTCAGGGGAGTATGTCTGTGACTGATTATGAGATCCGATTCGTCAGACTGAGTCAGTATGCACCTGAACTTGTACCTACTGAGGTGGAGCGTTGTAACCGCTTCCGATATGGACTGAATGAGGAGATCAAGACTTATACTCTAGCTTCTGATTATATTGATTTTGATGTCTTGGTCTCGAGGGCCAAGGACTTGGAGCACAGTTTGAGTTTGACCAGGCGGTCAGGTGGATCTAGTTCAGGTAAGAGGTCCAGCAACTTTGATAGAGGAGATGCCAAGAGGCATCGGGACAACCGGCATCATTATGATCATAGGCGTGGTAGCAGTAACCACGGTAGGGGCCACCAGGGCCAGAGAGTTGGTGGGAAGTTGCCCACATGTGCTACCTGCGGGAGGAACCACACCGGTGAGTGTTGGGGAAATTATCACTCTTGTTGGAGTTGTGGTGCTAGAGACCACATTAGGCGTGACTGTCCACATCAGGTGGGACAGGCACCAGCTCAGGCTCCTGCTAGAGCTAATGATTTTCAGAGAGGCCGCGGGCGTGGTAGAGGTAATTTCCAGCCGAGGAACGATGGTCAGAGAAACTTAGCTCATGTAGTTGCAGTCCAGCCGGAGGGCGGAGGACAGGCTAGGGTTTACGCCCAGCGCGGGGAGCAGCATGACACCGATGTGATCGCAGGTAATTTCTCGATACAGTCTTTGGGTTTGCTTTCTTTGATTGACTCTGGGTCTACACATTCCTACATATTGAGTGAGCATGCACAGTCTTTGAATTTGCCTTGTGAGTTGTTAGAGGTAGGAGTTAGTGTTACTAGTTCCTTTGGGGACACGGTAGTGGTTAGGAAGATGTACCGAAGGTGTCCGTTGATGGTTCAGGGGCATGTGTTTCCAGTGGATATGATGGAACTTCCCTTCTATGGTTTTGATGTGATTCTGGGTATGGATTGGCTCACGGAGCATAGAGCTAGGATAGATTTTGAAACTAAGCGGATTTCTTTGAAGCTCACAGATGATTATGAGATTGTTGTGGTGGGTGAGAATGTGAAGTTCTTATCCAATGTGGTTTCAGTGTTAGAGGCCAAGAAATTAGTTGAGTTAGGGTGTGAAGCATACTTAGCGTATGTGATGAACCCTAACATGAGTGAGGTTAGACCTCAGGACATCCGGACAGTATGTGATTTCCCTAGTGTGTTTCCGGAAGAATTGCCAGGGTTACCACCGGACAGAGAGGTAGAGTTTAGCATTGAGACTTATTCTGATTCAGCTCCTATTTCGATTGCTCCGTATCGTATGGCACCGAAAGAATTGAAAGAGTTGAAGACTCAGTTGCAAGAATTGACAGATAGAGGTTTTATTAGGCCTAGTTCTTCACCTTGGGGTGCACCAGTACTGTTTGTGAAGAAGAAGGATGGAAGTATGAGAATGTGCATAGATTACAGACAGTTAAACCAGTTGACAGTGAAGAACAAATATCCGTTGCCTAGAATTGATGACTTGTTTGATCAGTTGAGAGGGGCGTCTGTCTTTTCGAAGATTGATTTGAGATCAGGTTACTACCAGCTAAAGGTTAGAGAGGTTGATGTACCGAAGACGGCCTTTAGGACTAGGTATGGACACTATGAGTTTTTAGTCATGCCCTTTGGGTTGACTAATGCACCGGCAGCTTTCATGGACATGATGAATAGGATTTTTCATCAGTATCTAGATCAGTTTGTAGTTGTATTTATTGATGACATCTTGGTGTACTCGCGAACTGAAGAAGACCACGACCGACACTTGAGACTTGTTTTGAAGACTTTGCTAGATCATCAGTTGTATGCGAAGCTCAGCAAGTGTGAATTCTGGATCCGAGAGGTAGTCTTCTTAGGACATGTAGTGTCAGCTGAAGGCATTAGAGTTGATCCGAAGAAGATTGAAGCCATTGTTGAGTGGAAGCAACCGAAGTCAGTGACGAAAGTACGTAGCTTCCTAGGCTTAGCCGGATACTATAGGAGGTTTGTAGAGGGTTTCTCTAAGTTAGCCGCTCCATTGACACAGTTACTTCAGAAGAGTGTTCAGTTTGAGTGGACAGATGCAAGACAAAGAGCCTTTGAGAAATTGAAAGAAGCTTTGACCCAAGCTCCGATCTTGATTCAGCCTGAGTCCGGGAAGGACTATGTGATTTATAGTGATGCCTCGTATGTAGGGTTAGGATGTGTTCTGATGCAAGACCGAAGAGTAGTGGCTTATGCCTCAAGACAGTTGAAGACTCATGAGCGCAACTATCCGACCCATGACATAGAGTTAGCGGCAGTTGTGTTTGCTTTGAAGATTTGGAGGCATTATTTGTATGGTGAGAAATGCACAGTATACACCAATCACAAGAGTTTGAAGTACATTATGACTCAGCGAGATTTGAATCTCAGACAGCGTAGGTGGTTAGAGTTGCTAAAAGACTATGATCTTACTATTGAGTACCATCCGGGTAAGGCCAATGTAGTGGCCGATGCATTGAGTAGAAAGGTGGCTGTAGACTTGAGAGCTATGTTTGCTAGATTGAGTTTGTCCGGAGATGGTGGCTTGATAGCCGAGCTTCAGGTTAAACCTACTCTAGGTCAGTTGATACGAGAGAAACAGCTCTTAGATAGATCTTTGGCACCTCACGTGCAAGATATAGCCGAAGGTAGATCTTCAGATTACAGCTTCAACACTGATGGGGTTCTGTGTTTCAAAGATAGAATAGTTGTGCCAGAAGACAGTGACGTGAGACGTACGATCTTGACTGAAGCCCACAGTAGTCCGTTTGCTATGCATCATGGAAGTACGAAGATGTACCGTGATTTGAAGAATGAGTACTTTTGGGTTGGCTTGAAGAGAGATGTAGCCGACTCTGTGAGTAAGTGCTTAGTGTGTCAGAGGGTGAAGGCGGAACATCAGGTTCCCTCAGGTTTGTTACAGCCGTTGAGAATTCCGAAATGGAAATGGGAGAACATCACCATGGATTTTGTTTCGGGTTTGCCTTTGACACCTACGAAGAAGAACTCAGTTTGGGTGATAGTAGATCGTTTTACGAAGTGTGCTCACTTCTTGGCAGTCAACACTACTTACACCTTAGATAAATTGGCCGATTTGTACATTGGTGAGATTGTGAGGTTACATGGTGTGCCGAAGTCCATTGTGTCAGATAGAGATCCGCGGTTTACTTCGAGATTTTGGGAGTGTCTGCATACAGCTTTGGGTACCCGTTTGAACTTCAGCACTTCTTATCATCCTCAGTCAGATGGTCAGTCAGAGAGGGTTATTCAGATCTTAGAGGATATGTTGCAATGTTGTATCATTGACTTTCAGGGTACTTGGGAGAAGCATTTGCCTCTAGTAGAGTTTGCGTACAATAACATTTTTCAGTCGAGCATTCAGATGGCTCCGTATGAGGCCTTGTATGGTCGAAAGTGTAGAACTCCAGTGTGTTGGGCCGAGGTAGGACAGAAACTGTTACCTATGCCGGATTTGCTAAAAGGGACAACCGACAAGGTAAAATTGATCTGTGACCGCTTGAAGGCTGCTTCGGATAGGCAGAAGTCCTATGCCGATTTGAAGAGAAAGGAAGTTGAGTTCTCAGTGGGTGAGAAGGTATTCTTGAAAGTGTCTTCGTGGAAGAAAGTGATGAGGTTTGGCCGAAAAGGGAAATTGAGTCCGAGGTACATAGGACCGTATGAGATTGTGAAGAGAGTTGGTCCCGTTGCTTATCAGTTGCGCTTGCCATCCGAGTTAGAGAAGATACACGATGTATTCCATGTCTCCATGCTTCGTAAGTATAGGTCTGATCCATCACATGTTATGCCCGTAGAAGAAATTGAATTGAATCCGGATTTGACTTATGAGGAAGAGCCCGTCGAGATCTTGGCTTCTGACAGTAAGGTGTTGAAAGGTAGATCAATTGAGCTAGTAAAGGTGCGGTGGCAACGTAGAGGTGTGGACGAGGCCACTTGGGAGAGGAAGGAGGATATGAAAAAGCAGTTTCCGTATCTCTTTCAGTTAGGTAATTTCGGGGACGAAATTCCTTAAGTGGGAGAGAGTTGTAACACCCGTGTTTTGGGCCTAGGAGTTAACCGGGTTTATAGTTCGAGTCAATAAAACTTAATTTAATCGATTCAACCTAAATAATGACCTAATCGAACTTTAGTAAAAGGAGGAGGACTCATATTGTAATTTTACCCAAAAGTCTTGTAAAGCAAGACCACTTTAACAAAAAGGTTGTCTTCCTCCCCCTTTATTCCAAATCCAACGTCAAAAACACCATAAACCCCTCCTAAACTCTTTCAAACCTAAAACACTATTCCATTCATTTTCTTCCTCAATTCAAGGTGTTTTGCAAAGGTAATTATGTTTTCTAACTCTCCTCTTCAACCTTTATCCAACCATGGTCTTGGATTTCAAAAACATTGGGTTTTGAAAATTAGGGTTCATATGAAATTTGGGGTTTTGATGGGGCTTTTTAATTTGTTTTGTTAAATCATGTTGGGGTTTTAGTTAATCATGTTAAAAGATGTAACATATGTCAATTTGGTCGAATTTGGGTAAAAATTCGTAGCATGCTCTTGAGGTAGATTTTAGAGTGTGAAAACTTAGGTTTTTGGGAGGTTTAATGTTGTAAATGAGGGGCTGATGGTCTACCTAGGTAAGGAGGGTGTTTTGGGATGCTTTGGAAGCCATTTGGGTGTTTGGAAGTGGGTTTTTCAGCAAGGGATTTGGGAAGCACGAAAATTGAGTTTTGAGAGATTTTGTGGTTTGGGGAATTTGTGAAATTTGGTTTATGTTGTGAAGTGAATTGATAGTTGAGCTTTAGCATTTAATTGTGGTGTAATAAGTGTGTTTTGCTTGGCTAGAAGCAAGGGGAAACGTTGAAGGAGCTTTGGGACCGAATCCGGGTGCGTAGGAGGATTGTTCGATTTGCTAAGGAAGGGCGGTGAGTGGTTTCAACTTGTTTTTAAGTTTGGTTCGAGTATGTGTAGTGGGAGTGTGTGTGAAGTGTGCTTGGTAGGCCACTTCCATTTAATTCAAGTTGGTAGTTTAGCCTTTGATATCTATAAATGCTTTGTGCTATTTAGCTATACTCTTGTGGTTGTGGTTGATTGGTGCATGTATATTCGTGAGATATGTATATGTGTGATGAGCATGGATTGAGTTGATGATATATAAATCGTGGTTGTGATAATTGGCACTAAATAATTACCGGTTGTAAATGATCGATCATTAGGATAGTGTGCACACAAATTGAGTCAAAACGTACGTGGCCTTGATGGCGTTAAGTCATCAAGGAGGAGTACGGTGATGTAACATTCCACCGGAAGCTATTTCATATATTTCTACGGGATGATGAGTGGAATCCCATCCGTAGGGCATGTGGCGATGAGTGGAATCCCGCACATGCAAGGTCCGGTGATGAGTGGAATCCCACCGAGGTAAAGTGTTGTCAAGGTTTTAATCCGCACGATCGGGGTAATTAAAGTGGCCAATTAAACTTGTTTATGTAATGTGATATATGATGGTGATATGTGGTTTTGATATATGGTATTGTATATGATAATTGATATTGATGTGAAATCTTGCTAGGATTGAGAGACCATATATGCCACTTGAAAGACTAGCTAAGTCTACTTGTTTATATGCAATGCTTGATATGTGTGAGACTAGGATTACATGCTTGAACCCTGCATTGTTGATGTTCTTCGTTTTAGAGCACCCTCACTAAGCTTATAGCTTACGCTCTCAATGTTCAACAATGCAGATCATTAGCGTGGTGTTAGCTCGAGGCAAGGCAAGAAGGGCTTCCAAGTTTGTAGCTCAAGTATGGTTATCGATTTTGTAATAGCTAGCAATGTGGCAAGGGTCTTTGTATGAGCGTGTGTGACTCATTTGATTGATGTTGTTTTTGGATTGATCATGGGTTGTAAGCATGCTATACTATGATGAATGTTTGATGTTTGATGGTATGCTTTAGGATGTTTAGGTTGCATAGTGTATGAGTGCAAACCTTTCAAGAAGTCTTGTTCCATTTAAGGTCCTTTGTGTTTTTGGAGTATGCCAATATTGCTTAAATTGCTCTTTAACTAGGATGTCATGTATGAATGCTTTAATCCATGTTTGATTGACTCCCTTGGCTTATATATGTATGCTTGTATGGTTGCTATGCCCTAAGTTGTTTGTCTTGATGTTGCTTGGTGTTTTGGAGGTGTTTTGGGGGCATCCTTGTGCCCCAAAACAGCCTAGAAAAGTCTGCAGACAGGGGGTGTTTCGGAACGGGTCCCCGTGTTCCGAAACGGCCCTGCGTAAATGACCTGCCGTTTCGAAACGGATGAGGGTCGTTCCGGAACGTTTTCGCCACTGTAATTTTGAGAAATTGGCGAGATGAAGCCGTTCTGAAACGGGCCTTTGAAGTTCTGAAACGGTCAAATCTCGTTGACCACGAGATATTGACCGTCAAGGTCGTTCCGATACGGGTCACCCCTGTTTCGGAACGGTCACCTTGTGGTTAACCCAGGCTCGTTGACCAGGTCAGGGCGTTTCGGAACACCCTATAGGTGTTTCGAAACGGCCTGCTGTAATGAAGAAAAATGGACTGTTATGTTTGTTTGGTCGGTGAATTGTTTCATGATTGTATCTTCCGCTGTTGGGACACACTTAGGTCTAATTTATGTATGTAGACAAGATAAGAAAAAAAAAGTTTTCTGGGTCGTTAACCGAGGGGAAACCTTAACGGGTTTCGCTTCGGTTTTCCCCGTGTGGCCCACTCGGACCGGTCATCCGACCAGACCGGGACGAGGGGGTTACAGGTTTAAGGAATTTGAGTACTATTTTAGGAATATTTGAAAATTTTATGATATATTTTTTGTTTTTGTTTTTGTTTTATTTTATTAATTTTATTTATTTTTAATATAATTTTTAGAATTTTCATGATATGACACGTTTCATTTAACAAAAAAAATTAACGACGAACCTTAAATGGATCACGGAATTATACTTTAGGTTTTAATTTGGCCCAAAAAATAGTTTGGGCACCTAACTGAAAAAAACGAGCATAGTTTGGGCACCTATTTGCCTATTAAGCCTAACAAGTATTAGAAAAAAATAAGACTCCTAATAACAAATATTAAAAAATGCATTTTAATAGTAGACCCCTAATAATAAGCATCAGAAAAAATTGGGCCTTCAATTACAAGTATTGCAAAGAATGAGCTCATAATAACAAACATTGAAAAAAAAATAGACCATAATAATAAATAATGGAGAAAAATCAAATTATCATTAAAATTAAACACTAATAATTATGAGCAGTGGGCTTTGAGATGTTGCCCTTATGGCCCACCCTCAAGAACGGACCTGCTTACACCAAAAAATTAGTTTTAGAATTTACGATTAGAATTTAAAAAATTATCAGTACGGTGTGATATGGTTCCGAAGAATGAACTGGGTATTTTCAAGATAATTACGCATTTAAAAAACACCGTCACAATTCATCCTATTTCATTCAATTCTGAGATGTGATATGGTTCCGAATGATGAACTGGGCATTTTCAATAAAATTTTAAGATTTAGGATTTAGAATTTAAAATTTGTGCTTATAATTTAGTTTTTTAATGTCGGGACATAGAAAAAAAAGTACCGAAAAGGGCATAAGATATTTTTTCGTATTTAACTAGAAATATGAGCTTGCTTTTTATTAATGTTGTAAGTTTGTCTTGAATAAAATTTATTTTATCTATTTTCAGTGTTCTAAAATCATGTTTAGAGTTTAAAATTAATTTTAAAATTTTAAATTTAAACATGTGAGCACATGGTTGAATCAAAATTTTATATCTCCAAACGTAAATCTAAATACACATGGTGCGTGTAAAGCAATTCTCGGACTTCCGTCTAGTTTGTAGAAAACCTCTTCAATCTTATCCTAATGTCTACAGCCTACAAGTATTAAGATAATAGATGAAAATGCATGTATTTGCCGAGTGCCGACTAAGCCAAGGCCTATAAACAGGCCGCTGCAGCCTGTTGTTTCATCTTCTTACTAGTTACTATTACTAGCACTAGCAAGGACAGAACTATAGATTTATAAAAAAGATCAAAATAAAAATAAAAAACATTAAAAAGGACCAAAATAAAATAAAAATTTTGAGAGACGACATATTATGATTTTATAAATTTTAAAGAAATTATAGAGATAGTTTTATTTTTTTTTCTAAAAATATCTATACTATTTTTATTGAGAAAAAAATTAGCGGGAACTAAACCCCTTCGTTCCGCTACTAGTGTGTGCGTGTAAGGTGCAAGTGAAGAGTGAACCATGTGTCTGCCGATTTCCCCCTAATCTAATCTACTCTTCTTCTTTTTTGAAGCTAAGAGCATTGGAAATTGGAATCCATTTTTAAATTCCAACAGCTTTAATAACTTATCTAATAGACGTAGAAATGTGAAATATATAATAGGTTCAAAGAGATAATTTTGTTCCTATAATAATTTCAAATCAACAATATTATTTTTCATTTTAATTGCATCAATTTAACTTTCGAATTCCTAAATTATTTTAATAGTGTCTTTTAATTATCGTTAAATTCTATGTGTGTTATCGTTACATGCTTTCGCATCAGTCATTATCATCATTTGGCTTGCTACGTCAATAATAACAAGTTAATTTAACGACTTGATATTACAATAAGGAGTTTCGTGGTTAATTAATTAGTATTTGTAAATTATATATATTTTTTTTAAATCAACATTAAATGTATCGTCATGTCATCAAAATTGATTTGATATCATCTTATAGGATGACACATTAGTTTATTAAAGAACATAAACATGTTAACTCAATCGTTGTTAATTATTTAATGACATAGTTTCTGACATTAAAAATGGCGACTATGATAATTGTTTTGTTAGTCAACGACAATTAACGGATAATATTAATGTATAATTCATAATTTTAAGGGTTAAACTGATGAAATAGAAAATAAGGGTTGTCATTGATTTAAAAATATTACATATACAATTACTCCGTAAACCAAAATAAAAATATTATTATAATAATATCACAATTAAATTTTTTTTAATCAATTTCCAACTAAATTGACATCAAATTTATATTTCTTCAAACTTGAAGGTCCATTTGAAATTTGGGAGAATTAAATAAAAATAATTAGCTTGAAAAAAATAAGGTTTGACAGAAAATTAGCTTCGTTTAAAATACGAGTTAACTTTAACATGTAAGATTCGAGCTCGACACGATCTGTTTTGTAAGTTTATAATATATTGCATTGTACTATTTTCATATATTTTATATCACATAAAATTAAATGTTATAATATAAACTTTAAAAACATGGTGAGCTCTTTATACATAAAAGAGTAATAAAAAATAAAATTGATCGATAAGAAATTATAAAAAATTAAATATTAAATTTAGAGTTGAATAAATATTTTTAAAAATAAAATAATAATATAGACAATAAAAAAAAGATTCGGACCAATCATTTATAAATATAAATAAGTGGACAAAATTTGAAACTCGTAATTCGAGTTGGATTATACTTAGAACAATTACGTATAATTTTAGTATTCAAATATAAGATAATATATGCATATAATTTTTGCCTACTGAAATTACAAATGATTATACAATAAACCTTATGTATAGATATGTATTATTAATTATGTGTACTGCTAGAGAAAACCCTAATAGCGACGTCCAACACCATCTCCTTCAATTTGATAGCAGCCTCTTCTTTTTTTATTTCTTAGTCGGTGATCGACAACCGATTTTAATACTGATTGTCGATCACCGGATTCATTATTTTCATATTTTTACTTTTTGTTTATTTATATTTTTAATAAAAATCTTTGTCCTTGTGGCACGTGTTTCTCTGTCCTTGTGGCACGCTTTTTCGTTATTTTTGTGGTTCGTTTCATCTGTCGTTTTTGGCATGATTTCAGCATACCTTAGCGTTCGTTTGGTGCTCTTACAAAGATCTTCGCGACGTTAATTTCTGATTTTGATTCTGTCGGTGTTCATAGAAGATAGATCCCCTCTCGGTTGATGGTCGTTTGCCGATGTAATCAGACCTGGGTAGCGAAACAATCTGCCTGATAGTTTGGTTCGCTCACCACTCATTTTTCACATCGTAAAGCGTCTCGTTTGAATAGAGACAAAGGGATTCAGGAAGACTTCTGAATTTTGTCGGTATGCTAATATCTATGAAAATATTTATTTTCTTTGCATCTTTGGGTTGTTTGAGATTTTGGTGTACTAGATCTCATTATTCTCCATTTTGGATGTTTTGTATTTGAGATATTTTTCATGGTTATTAATAAAATTCAGTTGTCATTATCAAAAAAAAATTATGTGTATTGCTACATATCGTTAATTATTTTAATTACTTTTGAAATGATGAGACAAAAAGTGTTGTTATTCATTTTAGAATAAAATCTAAAAAATAATTTTATATTACTTTTTCAGATATAAACTTTAATAAATTATTTAATTTGGTAACTAAATTTTCAATTGTTTTAATATTATCATTAAATTTTTTAATTTTGTTCTAAATTGGTCACTAACCTATTAACATCCATTAAAAAGGATAATATGACAGTTAAAATATTTTATATAATAACACATTTATTCTTCCACGTTTGCACATTAAAACAATTTTGTCCTAATATTATCACTATTTTACATTAAGATTTTCTTATTAAAGAGTATTTGTACTGATCATCTCCTTGTATCCTGGTGGCAAAGGTAATGCATGATGTGTATGACGTCTTTAAAAAGACTAAAAAAATTGAACAAAATGCTACCTTTGCATCACACTAGCATATACAAAAAAGAGTAGTTGTATTGAGTTTATAATAATTTGTCGTCGTCATTGATTGTCAAATTGAACAATTTATCAAAGTTTAGTTACTATTTGTGTACTTTACCAATTTTTTAAACTAATATAAAAATTGTTTTTTAAATTTTATTAGAAAAAGAGAATAATGCTATTAGTCCCTATAATTTTAAAAACAATTAAAATGCTATTAGTCCCTATAATTTTAAAAACAATTATGTAAATATAGGAGTTGGTTTGCCTCCCATCTTGCACCGAATAAAAAGATAGATAATTTTGATTTAGATGCAAAAGAGATGAAGTTGCAGTGCTGGTAATGAAGCTAGAGCCCTATAAATATGCCAAAATATTCATTAAGGATTATGCTTTCTCAAAATGGATTTCATCAATGGAGTTCCTTTCTTTTCTTCTCTGTTTCTCTTCATCTCCTTCCTTGTAATTATCTATCTTCAACTAGCCAAAACCAAGAAAAAACTTCATTTGCCTCCATCGCCGCCACGCTTACCCATCATCGGAAACATCCATCAATTCGGAAAACTTCCCCACCATACCCTTCGCGACCTGGCAGCCAAACACGGCTCTCTTTTGCTTCTCAAACTGGGCCGTTACCCCACGCTGGTGGTTTCAACGGCGGAGATGGCGAAAGAAGTTATTCAAAAACACGACGCCGTCTTCTCCAACCGACTCAAGACGAAGGCGATGGACATCTTGGTTTACGGTGGCACCGACATCGCGTTCTCGCCGTATGGTGAGTACTGGAGACGAGTTAGGAAACTCTGCGGGGTCGAGCTGTTCAGTCCTCAACGAGTGGAGTCGTTTCAGTTCGTGAGAGATGAAGAAGTGGAACTTCTTGTAAACAAAATCCGCAAAGCTTCCATTAATAGAGAATCGATTGATCTAACGAAGATGGTGTTTTCGGCTTCGAACAACATTATTTCGAGGAGCATCCTCAGTCGGAAATTCGAAGAAGAACACGACGGCGGCGGCGGCGAGGTGTTGGAGTTGACGAGATTGAGAAGGTTTATGTTTCTTCTAACGAGTTTATCCATTGGCGACGCTTTCCCTGGCTTGAAGTGGATAGATTACTTAACTGGGTTTATTCAAAATGTGAAATCAACATTTGCAGAATTGGATGAGTTTTTGGATCAGATAATTGAAGATAATAGAAATTTGAAAACCCAGGAAGAGAAAAAGGATTTTCTTTCAATAATGTTGGAAATCCAAAAAGATGGAGGGATTGAGATGGAACTCACTCAAGAAAACATCAAAGCAATCCTATTGGTGAGTATATTTTCTATGAAAATCCTCCCTTTTCGATAATCTTATTTTGGGTGTAAACTAGTTGAGTCAAGCTCAAGTAGTATTAAACTTAGTTTGGCTTGTTAAGATTTCGAGTCAAATTCGAACTTGATTAATTTCTAATGAGCCTAAAAAATTTAAGTTCGACTCAGCTCGTTTAGAACTTGAGTCGAGTTCGAGCTTGATTTGAACATAATCGAGTCAAGTGACCGATCTTTGACGGCATTAGACTCAAATAACTCTTCATATGTCAAGTCTCATTTAAAGTCTTATGAAGAAAAAACTTTGATACACAAGTTGTGTAAACCCAAACTTGTTAATTTTAGGGTTTAGAGTTAGAAATTTAGGTGGTTGGATTTAGACTTTAGGATTTAATACTTATGTTTAGGGTTTATATTTAGGCTTTTAAGTTTAAGATTTTAAATTTTAAATTATAAAAACTAAAAAATTAATATAATATATTTTCAAGTAGTTCGCGAGATTTTCGAGTCGGGTATCAAATAGCTCGGCTCATCAAGAACTCGAGTCAAGTATAATCAAGTCGAGCTCGACTAGCTCACGATCAGTCCCGTCTTATTTACAGGTCTACCCTACTTATGCCCCTACGCAAAAAATTAAGTTTATAGTTTCTTTATTTATTGATTCAAATGGGATATTTCCTTGGATTAGATGTTTAATCATATCGGAAATTTCTTCAGGATCTGTTTACGGGAGGATTGGACATCACTGCAACAATCGAATGGTTAATGGCCGAACTCTTAAACCACCCGAATACCATGAAAAAGGTCCAAAAAGAAGTAAGAAACATGGCGGGAAACAAAGCTAAAATAGAGGCCGATGATATCAACAAAATGGAGTATCTTAAATGCGCCATCAAAGAAACATTACGGCTCCATCCCACGGCTCCTTTCCTCATTCCTCGACAGACGTCGGCAGCCGTTGAACTTGCCGGGTACCATATTCCTTCCGATGTCGCGTTGTTCATCAATGCATGGGCAATTCAAAGAGACCCCAAATGGTGGGACAAACCGGACGAGTTCATCCCGGAGAGGTTTGAGAACAACGGTGTTGATTTCAAAGGTCAAGATTTCCAGTTCATCCCGTTTGGTTGTGGACGACGGCGTTGCCCCGGGCTGCCGTTTGGTGTGGCGGTGCTGGAGTGCTTAAGCGCCAACCTTTTGTATTGGTATGACTGGGAGGTGGCAGCCGGTGAGAATTTGGATATGAATGAAGGCGATGGAGTAACTGGGAACAAGAAAATCCATCTTCGTGTTCTTCCCATATCTACTTAGAAATTAGAATAGTTTTCTTCAATCACAATGTATTTTATAATTTCTAAGCAATATCTGTACAACGTCTGTAATATGAGTAAAGAGAAGCTTAATTGCTCTGGATTTCCTCCCTCTCTGGATTTCCAAGCAAGTGGAATAACAGTAAATTGAACATTCTTACCTCGTCCATGGACAATCATCCATTGAAGCTTCTCGTGTCATGTTCTATGTAGGCGGTGGTAGAGATGGGCATGGGTCGGGTCGGGTTTTTTTCCCTAAACCCGACCCGAAAAATATATACCTCAAATTTGGATTTGGCCTGACCCGACTTGATACTTGAAAAAATCCAACCCGATCCGAAAACTATATACTTAAACCCAATCCGACCTATTAAAAAATAATAAATTTTAGGGACTTAATTGTAAAAAAAATAAATTTAGGGACTCAATTGTAAAAGAAATTAAATTTTAGAGATCTAATTATAAAAAAATAATTTTAATGACCTAATTGTAAAAAAAATATATAAATAGTGAGCATTATTGTTAATATTGTTAAAACATTTAAAGGAAAATTACACTATTAGTCCCAGGTCGGGTTATATTTTTTTCACCCTAAACTTAAACTCAACCCGACTTTACCCTTTAAAAAACTCGACCCAACCAGAACTCAAATTTTTTATGAAAAAATCCGAGCCGACTTTACCCTTTAAAAAAACCCGACCCAACCAGAACTCAAATTTTCTATGAAAAATTTCGACCCGATCGGATAAAATGCCTATCCCTAGGCGGGGGGACTTGAAATTTTTAAAATTTTCAACTTAACTTAGCAAGAAAAAACTTACTAGGCTCAAATCATAATTTCAAAAATTCGACTTAAAAATATTTTGAATAGAGTTTGACTCATAAAGTAGTACTCGAATAATTTAATTTTTATAATAGTTAGTAGATTATTTTTTAAGTTTAATTCGAGTCCCTCAATTTACCTTATATATTTATATCACATATAAAAATACAAGGAAATATATATATATATTATAGTTGTAGAAAATTATTCAAAAAACAACCAATTAATATCTTAACATTATAAATATTTATAATTTAATTTAAATAAAAACTAAACGGTTCAACTTACTCAACTCAAAAAATATTCAAAATTTAAATTATAATACACGACTCATCTAATTAACTCATTTTTTTACTCGACTCTTAGTTAACAGGGGAACACCTTAGTAGCTTATAGGTAAATTCTAAAAGTAAACAATACCTTTAAAGATATTAGGGTAAACTATCTGTTTGACCACCAAACTATTGTGAAAGTTTTAAAATGACCACCATAGAAAAAAACGCGCCATTTCAGTACCCAAACTATTAAAATGGGATCAATTTGGCCACCTGCCGTTAAGACACTAACAGAAGGTGACGTGGCAGTTAAAAAATTAAAGGTATAATTACACATTTTGTCCTTACTATTTACACATTCTTTCAATTTAGTCCTAATTTTAATCTAATAAAATAAATTAATTAGGTGATGACACGTGTCAACACCTTATTGGAGGAATTTAATTATTTATATTTAATTTAATAAATTAATTTTCATCCCCCAATCAGGTCGTGACACGTGTCACCTGATTGGGGGATGAAAATAAATGAAACATTTGCACCCAGCGTGAATCGAACCTGGGTATTCTAGGCAAGTAAGACACGGTAAAGCCACTGGACTAAAGCCATTTTTGTGATGCAAAGTGCAAATAATTAATATAGACATTTCATTTTCCTCCCGTCTTCCTAAATTTATTTTTTCTTTAATTTCGTCTGAAAACTCTGTCTCCATTTTCAAAGCTCTTTCAATTCTTCTTAACTGTTCATAGTATATTTTTCTCCTTTTTTTCTCAGCCATGGGTGTTGCAGTTCTAAAATCGGATGATTGTTTAAAGCATCCTCTCCAACTAAAAGCGAGTGAATAATTTAGAGTACCTTTCATCTTTCAAAAAGGTAACTGCCATAGAATTGGCTTTCCTACCTAAAACCATCAATGAAGGTTCTTCTCTTTGATTTGTAGCCATCCAGCCACACCATGCCTTGAAGCCTCCGAGTATTTCGGTTGCACCTACTGCACCATCTTTTGGATACCGTGGAAAGAATCAGATGCACGGTCCTGCATTCTTACCTTCAATCTGGTTTCATAAGCATCATCATGCAAGGAAACATTTCAGAAACTCGGCTCCTCAACCATCCTATTCAATTCATCAACCTGCCTACAGGGAGCAAGGTCTAATTCTCTCCCTTGGCAGCCCTTATTAGTTATTCAATCTATATATATATATTCACACATAAAACACTTGTAAATGTACAGGTCATGCAGTCTCTCCTTCTCAATATTCCACTCCTAGCTGGGTTTCACCTGCACCATCACCTACGGCTCCATCAAGCCACTTTCATAGTATGAAACATCTAACTTCTTTCATTTTCTAAACATTGTATTCCTTTATTAATTTGAACTTGTTATTAATAAGTATCATGTTTTCTTCATGACTGTAGAAGTGCCCATTCTTCAACCTGCAATTACTCCGATCGCTTCTTCTATGAAGAAGAAGAAGGCTCGACCACCAACCATTGTTATGGCACTACCACCTTCACCTCCTAATAAAGGTACCAACTACCTCATGTATGATCTATATTGTCTAGCTAGCATTTCAGTTAGATTTTTTAGATCAAAAATCTTCTCATGAAAACAAAAGAACGTTTAAATTTGATATGATTTGCAGATTGTACATCAGTGACATGCAGCGACCCCTTAACATATACGCCTCCTGGATCACCTTGTGGTTGTGTCTGGCCAATTCAAGTTAAGCTTTAGCTCGGTGTTCCGATATACACATTTTTTTCCTTTGGTTTTAGAACTGGCTCAGGAAATTGCTGCAAGTGTAAGCCTAAATCACAGCCAAGTTCGGACTATGGGAGCAAATGCAGCTAGTCAGGAGCTAGAGAAAAGTACAGTCCTCATCAACTTGGTACCATGGGAAGTAAAATTCGCCTTTTGTATGAATTATATTAATTATTTGTACTTTGTATCACAAAATTGGCTTTAGCCCAGTGGCTTTGCCGTGTCTTGCTTGCCTAGAATACCTAGGTTCGATTCATGCTGGGTGCAAATGTTTCATTTATTTTCATCCTCCAATCAGGTGACACGTGTCACGACCTGATTGGGGGATGAAAATAAATTTATTAAATTAAATATAAATAATTAAATTCCTCCAATAAGGTGTTGACACGTGTCACCACCTAATTAATTTATTTTATTAGATTAAAATTAGGACTAAATTGAAAGAATGTGTAAATAATAAGGACCAAATGTGTGATTATACCTTTAATTTTTTAACTGCCACGTCACCTTCCGTTAGCCCATTAACGGCAGGTGGCCAAATTGATCCCATTTTAATAGTTTGGGTACTGAAATGGCGCGTTTTTTTCTATGGTGGTCATTTTAAAACTTTCACAATAGTTTGGTGGTCAAACAGATAGTTTACCCAAGATATTAACGGTTGAATTTTTAAGGGTATTGTTCACAAATAGTCCCTTTCGTTTGGTGTTTGTTCTAGTTTGGTCACCAGATTTTAAAACAGCTTATTGTGGTCCCTTACGTTTATAATTTGTTTTATTTTAGTCACTCTTTCGTCATTCTCCGTTAGAGAAGTAACGACCGGCTGACATGGTAATTTTAAAATTAAAAAATTCCACGTGTATAATACACGTGTATTATATTTATACACATGGACTTCACCCTCAAAATGCGACCATTGTTGATTCTTCCCGCCATTTCGATTATCTTTTTCCATAGTGATTCCAACCCTTTTCTGGGAATCGGTTTCTGCACATAATCTGATTTTCTTTTCAAGAAATTAGCATCGTTTGGATTCCTGTCGAGTAAGGCCGTTGGCTGAGTCGGTGAGTGGAAATTTGCCCACTGGAGAACTGTATCTATCCAACTCGTTCGTTGCAAATCTGTTTGGAAATACCCAACTCGGGGAATTCTTTGCTTAATAGACTCACCAGAGAATCGAAATCGCCTAAATATAAAGCGATTACGGTGATTCTCACCGTTTTTTCTTGTTTCTCGTCACCGGTTGTATAAGCATTCTCATGAACAGATTGTCGTCGGTCGTCGGAACAACCGTTTGCCATTTGAGTGTTATATCGGTGGCGTTTTCGGATAATAATCTTTTGACTCTGAAAATGGTGACTTTTTCCGGTACGGGGACAAGCTTTATTTTATAGGCTAAAACTACACCAAAACTGGCTGCTCCGCCGCCTCTTATCGCCCAGAAAAGATCCTCCCCCATGGCTTTTCTATCGAGTATTCTCTCGTTCACGTCCACCAGTTTCGCGTCCACGACGTGATCCACTGACACTCCGTACTTCCTCATCATGTTGCCGTACCCGGCGCCGCTTATGTGTTCGCCGACGTCGGCGGTGGGACAGACACCCGCCGGGAAGCCATGGACTCTGCTGTTCTTCCATTTGTTGTAATAAAGTTCACCCAGCGTCGCGCCGGCGCCGACCCAGGCTGTTTCGTCTGCCATGTTGACGGTTATTGCACGGAGATTGAACATGTCGAGGATGAAGAACGGCTCGTCGGCGACGTACGAAAGCCCTTCAAAGTCGTGGCCGCCGCTACGGATTTTGAGGCGGAAACCAAGCCTCTGGGCGCAGGTGACGGCGGCGGAGACGTGAGATTCGGCTGACGGGGTGATGATGATGAGCGGTTTAGGGGTCGACGAGGCGTTGAAACGGGCGTTGCGAATGTATGCACGGAGAACGGAGGAGTATAAAGGGTGGGACTTGGAGTAAATGATGGAGGAAGCTTCGCCGGCGTGGATTGTTTGGTTTAAGCATCGGAGAAGAGATTGATTAATGGGATCGGAGGCTGCCGATGAGAGCCGGAGGTTGAAGACGACGAGAGAAACAAGAAGAATCAACAATGGCCGCATTTTGGCGGTGTGAGATTCTAGTGGAGTGTTTTGGATGGTGGGTTTATTATTTACTGGTTATGCTTTGATGTTCACATGTTATTTTTGTTTTCTAGTATGACGTGTATTATACACGTGGAATTTTTTAATTTTAAAATTGCCATGTCAGCCGGCTGTTACTCCTCTAACGGAGAATGACGGAAGAGTGACTAAAATAAAACAGATTATAAACGTAAGGGACCACAATAAGCTATTTTGAAATCTGGTGACTAAACTAGAACAAACACCAAACGAAAGGGACTATTTGTGAACATTACCAATTTTTAAATCTGAAAATAGAGAGTTAAATTTTAAGAAATAAAAGTTGGGGACTAAAATTCAAATATGCAAAGAGTTCAGGAACCTGAAGTATACTTTAACCCAAAAATAGCAGGAGCCATTGCCATGGAAATGTACAACAACTTACCGGTGGGAGACATAATGATTAATGAGATGGCAAAATCTAAGTGGAAGTTGACATTAAATTTTGACTTTTTTTTATTTTTTTGCATTTTCCTTCCTCATTATTTTCGTAATTTTCCCAATGAAAATTCGCCTTCGTTGTTCGTTGCTTTCTTTCTTTCTCTGCCGAACAATTCATGAAATACGAAATATGAAAAATCTGCAAAATTTTATTTCCAGCTTAAATTAAATTAAAAATGAATTTATAATTAGAAATATGGAAAATTTTCAATTGTTTTCGCAAGACAGTCGGTTTCCTATTGCCCCGAGCTTCTCTTTGACGAAACAAATACTTTCTCCAATCACCATTTCATCACCCTTTCTTTCCAGAAATTTCTTTTTTCTTTGAATTTACGACTTCGGTTCTTTTTTATTTCCTTTATTTTTCCAATCGCTTGGATTTTATAATCATTTAA
The DNA here is from genome assembly GCA_958450335.1 of Hibiscus tridactylites. Taxonomy (NCBI): domain Eukaryota; kingdom Viridiplantae; phylum Streptophyta; class Magnoliopsida; order Malvales; family Malvaceae; genus Hibiscus; species Hibiscus tridactylites. Next base: position 73,947,134 of record OY288289.1, on the reverse strand, counting down.
ATAGCCAAAAAAAGTGAAAATTTTACCTGCAATTTGATATTGTTTTCGTGTGTTTTGGTGTCTGAGAAAGCCAAAGGATGGTGCAGGATACAATCTCAGATCAGGAACAAGATGATGCCGAAGCTGAGTTCGTCGAAATTGATCCTACGGGTCGATATGGTCGGGTAAATTCTTTCACTATTTCATTTCATTTTTTTCAAATGTCTGGTTTTTATCATTTTTATTCTAACAAAGCTTACTAATTTGGAACAAATTCTATATTTGATGTTGATTGGCATTTGAGTTAATCTTGATTCATGTTACCATTAATGGGTTGCCTTTGTTTTTGTCTTTTGATTGGTTATTTTGCAGTACCGGGAGGTTTTAGGAAGAGGAGCTTTCAAAAAAGTGTATCCTTTTTCCTTTTAGATATGCATATACATACATACATATGTACGTATTCTTGTATGTATGTATGTATGTAGGTATGTATGTATGTATGTATGTATGTATGTATGTATGTTTCCTTTGTTGTTTTAGTTTGCTTAGAAATGCACTTAGAGGCTTAGTTTATGAGTATGAGGCTTTTGTTGAATCCTTGAGCAAATTGTGGGATCTAGATACAGAGCATTTGATGAACTGGAAGGTATAGAAGTGGCATGGAATCAGGTTAAGTTCACTGATATTTTGCGAAATTCGGAAGATTTGGAGCGTTTATATTCCGAAGTTCATTTGCTTAAAACATTGAAGCACAAGAATATAATTAAGTTTTATAATTCGTGGGTGGATACCAAAAATGAAAACATCAACTTCATCACTGAGATTTTCACTTCGGGAACACTGCGGCAGTAAGTTTTCGATATCTACGTGTTTATGTCTGCGTTTCATTATGGCATTATCGAAAGTTTTACGGTTGATCGTGTAGGTACCGGAAGAAGCATAAGCATGTTGATTTGAGGGCATTGAAGAAATGGTCTAGGCAGATCTTGGAGGGCCTTCTTTATCTTCATGGTCACGACCCCCCAGTGATTCACCGGGATCTGAAATGTGATAACGTCTTCGTCAATGGCAACCAAGGTGAGGTGAAGATCGGGGATCTGGGGTTGGCTGCTATCCTTCGCCAGGCTCGTGCTGCACATAGTGTTATTGGTACAGCTCATGCCCTTAATGACTTCTGATTGTATAATGTTTGGAACCATCATGGATTTAAATACAAAATAATAAAGCAATTGTTAATTCAATATAGGTACGCCTGAGTTTATGGCTCCGGAACTCTATGAAGAGGAATACAATGAGCTAGTTGATATTTACGCTTTCGGCATGTGTTTGCTGGAGTTAGTAACATTTGAGTATCCATACGTTGAATGTGCTAATGCAGCTCAAATATTCAAGAAGGTGACATCGGTAAGACATTCATCATCTTTCCCGTGCTTATCACTTATGTTGATTGGTTGTAGTCCTTGAATTCATTGTTCGATTTAGAAGTTTAGGCATGATGCAATAACTGGTTCCCGTGAAATGTCGATTTCCTAGACCTTACTTGTGTTTTCCCCCCCTACATGAGGTACATTTGTTGAGCTGAACTCATAGTAGAGATTTTACTGAATGTGATTTGACTGTATATGCACAATATGCATAGTCTACACTAGATAGACATGTTTTTGAGCCTTTTGCCAACCTTGCTATTCTCCCGTTTGATCAAGATCGTCGAGAGGATGATGACTGACGAGCCTTGTTAATTGTGGCTTCTTTGGTAGTTGTATAATTCATTTTTCTGAGTTCTGAATCGAGCAAAGTCTGCTACGTAGAATCGGTATTAGCGCTCGGTGATGTAGTATTTCATTTATGCCAAATGAGACACAATGCTTCTCAATTCTAATAGTTGTTGTACTTGGGCAGGGAATAAAGCCAGCATCATTAGCAAAAGTGGCTGATCCTGGAGTCAAGTTATTCATTGAAAAATGTATTGCTAAAGCCCCTGAACGGTTGTCTGCTAAGGAGCTTTTACGGGATCCATTTCTCCGACCTGTCGAGGAAAATGACAGTGTAGGTCGACATAATCCCCCCATTTCAGGTAGAATTGAGGAGCTTTTTTTAAGCTTGAAGGCTTTCGAGTATTTCGGCCCTCACATTTTCACATCATAAATGTAGATGGCGATGCAAAGGATCTTCTAAACGAGGCGAGTCTAGATGTTAAAGTGCAAGGTCAGACGAAAGACCTTAACACCATATTTCTGAAACTAAGGATAGCAGATTCAACAGGTCTCTCCCTCCTCTGTCTGTTTTTTTCTTCAAGGTTTTCTCCTTTTGTAATTGTTTTTCTTATTGAAAATCCGACAATATCATAGGTCATATCCGCAACATCCACTTCCCATTTGATATTGAAGCTGATACAGCGTTTGCTGTTGCTAGTGAAATGGTAGAGGAGTTGGACTTAACTGATCAAGATGTTCCAACAATTGCCGAAATGATTGAGTCGAATATAAGTCCTCATATTCCTGATTGGGTTCCCCGAGAAAGTCCTAGGACTAATTTTGGAGATTTTGCACATTCTGAAATTTCTGAAAGTAAGGGTGATGCATCTCCAATAGCTTACGACCTGACCGCATCTCCAGGTCGTCTTTCGCTGGAGAGATTGCCATCAGGTCGAAGATACTGGTCTGACTCACCGAAAGCGGCTGGTGGAATATCTCCATCCAGGTTCGGGTTCTCAAACTTGGCTTCCCAGATACATTTCGCACAGCCCGCAGATAACTTGGCTGAAAACTATGAACAATTCCATGATAACTATGAAAGTGGAGGTAACATAAATAGGGGTACTTCACTTGTTCGAGTGGCGGTTGCCCGTCACAATGGCAGAGGCGACGACGGTCTGGGGAAAGACGAGAGAAGACCTACTGACATGCAGTTGAACCAGCACGACGATAATGGAATGCATTCCTCAAGAGAGAACTGTAAACTATTAAACGACGCTGATGTACGAGCGAAGGCAACAACCGAAAGGCTCGAATCCCTGTTGGTAGAGCAGCAATTGGAGTTAGATGAGCTAAAGAAGAAGCACAAGCTAAACATATTAGACCTTCTGAAGGAACTTTCTCCAGAAACCCGTGAAATGGTTCTAGGAACATGTAGGATGAAGATTCCCGACTACGATATTCAAAACGCAACGAACCACTAATCGTGCATCCGACATACCCTATAGACATTTCCATAGAATTGCAGTTCGATTATAGTTCAGCTACTTTTGTTTTTGTTGGTAAAGGTGGACAGACTATGCTGGTAGCTGATAAATCTGTAGAGCATCGGAAAATGGTCGGCGAGGCGAGACAAGAGACACAATGCTCGAATCATATTGCAGGACTTAGTTGAGAAGTAGGTAGACCGATTCATCAAAACGTGGGAACTGATTTCGGCTTGAAGAAAATGATTCAAAGGAATTTTTGGTTCTCACAATTTGCATGGTAATATGAAGTCTCTGTTTTTAAAGGCTCTTTTGGTTTGGTTTCTATACCAATATATATATATATATATGAGAATAATGTGCTTGTTTGATATGTGTATAGATTTTTAGTTTGATTATATTTTCTTTTTGTAATTTTAAAAATGTTTTGACAAATTATTTATTAAAGATTTTTTCAATGCTTAAATACATATTGAAAGCAACATTCTTATTTGATAAAATTTTAGTAAAAAATTCATCCGACCTATAAATTTTATTGGAGGCATATTTTCGGGATCATTTTTCATTCATAATTTTAAAATAGACCGTCAAATAGGTATTCAAACTATGTCTTTTTTTAGTTAAGTGTCCCAATTATTTTTCGGGCCAAATTGAAACCTAAAGTTTTATTCCGTGACCCATTTAAGGTTTACCGTAAAAGGACACGTGTCACCTCCACAAAAACCTAAAATTATATTAAAAATAAATAAAATAAAATAAAAATAAAAATTTATCATGAAAGTTTCAAACATTCCCAAAATAATCCCCAAATCCCTAAACCCCAAATCCGACCACTCCTACTGCCGTCGGCCGCGTTGCCGGCGACAAAATGAAGCACACTCCTCTCGCCAAACTACCCACACGATGTTTGTCGCCTCTCTTGCTGCCGTTCGTCGCGAATCGTTCGAAAGAACCATTTGACAATTTCATCGATTCTCGCGATGCCGGTTGATTTTCAGCGATAAGGTGGTGGGAAAAATGGTCGTGATAGTCCGACGACCGATTTGGTGGGCGGCGATGTGGCAATCGATGGCGAAACCGGCCCAAATCGAGATTTAGATTTTGGGGTTTAGGGATTTTGAAATTTGGGGGTTATTTTGTAAAATTTGGAAATTTTAGAGAATTTTTTAATATTAATTAATTATATTTATTTTTAATATAATTTTAGATTTTTTTTGAAGTGACATGTGTCCTTTAACGAAAAAAATTAACGGCGAACCTTAAATGAGTTACGTAATAAAACTTTAAGTCTCAATTTAGCCCGAAAAATAATTTAAGCACCTAATTGAAAGAAAGAAAAAAAAACATAGTTTGAACACCTATTTACCTATTAAACCTTTTAAAAATATTAAATATTTAAACATACTCAACTACTCTTATTTTTTTTATATATCAGGCGACAATACCAATGAACTAAACAAAATGAACAAAATTGTAATAATTAAATATCTTAATACCAACGAACTAAACAAAATCAACATGATTATAATAATTAAATATCTTAAATACAATTAAAACGTTATAAATACACAAATATATGAAATATTAGATCTTAAAATGTATTTGTATCTTAATTTACACATGAACGTGGACTGGAGCCTGCAGTTTCTGACAGTCTTCTTTACCGTTATAACCTCCATTTCAAATTATTATTATTTTTATCAATACCATTTCAAATTTCTTTAACAAAGGACCCTCCACTTTTTGCCTTTTCCACTCTTGCCTTCGTGAAGAAATTTAAAAAATGGAGTGCTGATAGCTTTTTCCATTTTCATTCCTCGAGATACTTGATTTAACGGATTCACTACCAGCCGTTGATATCATCGCCATCAAAACTAACACTCTAGATTAACCCGATCTTTGATAATCCTCCCCTCCTTCGTTTTTTAGTAGTAAGTTTTAGCTCTCAAGTAAGTTTCCCAAGTTTTGATTTTTCCAGGAAAATAGTTCCTTTCTCTTCTTTTTTCTTGCGATTTGCATTTTCAGCTGTTTTTATCAATTGGGGTGTTAAAAAAAGTTGCATCTTAAATGGCGTGTTTGGATAGTGAGAAAAATTGTATCAACTGGGTGTTTTCCCAAGCTTTAAATTTTCCAGGAAAATAGTTTCTTTCACTTTTTATCTTGCATTTTCAGCTGTTTTTATCAATTGGGTGTTTAAAAGTTGCTTCTCGGGGCATGTTTGGACAGTGAGGAAATTCGCATCAACTACACTTTTTTTATTGCATTTTGAGCTGTTTTTATCAATTGGGTGTTTGAATTTTCCAGGAAAATAGTTTCCTTGAATTTTTCTTGCATTTTCAGCTGCTTGTCTCAATTGGGATTTTAAGAAAATTAAATCTCGAGGCGTGTTTGGATAGTGAGAAAATCATAAGATGCCAGTTTCTACAAGGTCTCACTCTCAGATCAACAGAAAGAGAAGATCAAACGAAGAACAGCAAGAAGAAGGAGAAGAAATCCTGGTGAATAATGTTAACAACAATGTTCCAATGAGTAATCTTCACCATGGATTGAAGGAAAAACTGAGAGCTTTAACTCTTTTATATGAACAACAAAAGAGAGCTTCTGCAGTTCTTAGAAACAACAGCAACAGCAATGTTATGGAAGAAAACACAATGCCAACAACAACATTGGCTCCAATGGTGAATTCAACAGCTTTTGATGATTCAAAGGAGAATCTTTTCATTGCTACTGATCATAAGATTCTTGGGGTTTCATCTTTTGCAACAAAGGGTACAAAGACTGCAGTTGCTAGGAAGCTATCAATGGAGATGGATGAGAAAAATGAGAGTCGAATTCTCGTGTTCGTAAGGCTTAGGCCGATGTCAAAGAAGGAGAAAGAAGTTGGATCAAGGTGTTGTGTGAAGATTGAGAACAAAAAAGATGTTTACTTGACTGAGTTTGGTAATGAGAATGACTATCTCAGACTGAAGAGGCTTAAAGGCAGGCATTTCACCTTTGATGCTTCATTCCCTGATTCCAGTACCCAATGTGAAGTTTATACCACTACGTAAGCTTTGATTTCATGTCTTAATCCAATATTCGTGTTCGATACTTATTTACCGAATATGATTAGTAATAGTGAAAAACTTAGAAAACATAGATGCTAGTTTCTGACATTCTTGTTCGAGGAGTTGAAGTAGCATAGGTAGTTTTAGCCCTTAAAATGGTTTCATTTTGTTCTATCTCTGTGTGCTTGGAAGCTAGAAAAAATTTCACTTTTGATGCTTCATTCCCATGTTCCAATTGTCAATATGAAGTTTATACCACAATGTTAGTTTTGTTGCATAAGACTTTACGTATTGGTCCATTTTGATATTAACTGCGGACTACATGAATATATACGAGTAACGACACATATTTGAATATCGGTATGGAGTATGATACTCAGAATATATGAAAAACCTTTAAAAATTTGAACATTCCCTGTCGGAGACATTCGTCCTCAAATGCAAGTAAATGTGATGTAGTTGTGAATTGAACTTGTTTTTAGTGATCAGTGGTCTTCAGTTGATAATTCGCACTTCGTATGTTGAGGTTCAATCTGGATTTTAGCCTTTGTTGTCACTGGTTTTAGCTTATGCTATTGGTTTTATGTGTGAGTTTTAAATAAGAACACAAATTTGGTATTGGTACATTCAATTTTATTTTTCAAATTTACCCATGCTCAAGGTTACTTGAAGGGTCATGTTCCCGATTCATGTCAGTCACAGGTACTTTTTTATAGTTTTTCGAACTCGGGTATGAATGTTAGATATAAGAATGTATCCGAGATGCATATTATCCCTATACCCATGTCGGATGTAGTCTGAAGCAAGTTGAATTGCAGGACTGCAGAGCTTGTGGAAGCAGTGTTGCAGGGAAGAAATGGGTCAGTGTTCTGCTATGGTGCCACGGGAGCTGGCAAAACTTATACAATGTTAGGCACCATCGATAACCCGGGTGTCATGGTTTTGGCAATAAAGGATCTTTTTGCAAAGATTAGACAAAGAAGCTTTGATGGAAACCATGTTGTTCATCTTTCTTATCTCGAAGTCTACAATGAAACCGTCAGGGATTTACTCTCCCCTGGAAGACCCCTTGTTTTGAGAGAAGATAAACAGGTTATTCAGACTCTTTCTTTACTTTTCTTTAAATATTTGTGTTCGATATGTATTTGGACATGGATGGCGATGTATGATGCATATTCATATCCAACACTTGCACTCGAGTTTGATTAACATAGGCCTTCAAATTGTGTTTGATACATATTCGTACACGGGTATGAGATGCATGATACGATGAAACAGAGACCCGCATTTGATACTCTATGTTGCTTCTTTCTTTTGCTTGAAGTACTCATATTTGATACATGTATCAAACACATATTCAAATATGAAATGATTCTAAATACATGCCGATATCCGACATTTACACCCAATAATTACATATTATTTAAGTTCTAAATATAGTTGCCTTTGATTTTATGTAATGCAGGGAATTGCAGCAGCAGGTCTTACACAATACAGGGCTTATTCAACAGATGAAGTAATTTTTCATATTGAACCCTAATTGTATTATAAGTTGGAGCAATTGCTTGAATGAAAAGGGTTTCATAGTCTGGTTTTGGTTATGGCAGGTGATGGCATTGCTTCAAAGAGGAAACCAAAACCGAACAACTGAACCGACTCGTGCTAATGAAACATCTTCTCGATCCCATGCAATTCTTCAGGTATAGGACACTTTTAGGACTCTCCAAATACACGGAAAAGCTCGGAAAAAAAATCAAATATACCTATGTCCGAGTCTGAATAACTTGGCTGTTATCATCCATGACTGACTACTATCTTTGTTCTTTTAGGTTGTGGTTGAATATAGAGTGAAAGATGCTTCAATGAATGTCATTAATAGAGTTGGAAAGCTCTCACTCATTGATCTTGCTGGTTCGGAACGAGCTCTTGCGACCGATCAAAGAACACTTCGATCACTCGAAGGTGCGAACATTAATCGGTCGCTTCTCGCACTCAGCAGCTGCATCAATGCTCTCGTCGAGCGTAAGAAACACATACCTTACCGAAACTCGAAACTCACTCAACTCTTGAAGGACTCGTTAGGTGGAGCTTGTAACACTGTGATGATCGCCAATATCAGCCCCAGCAATGTTTCATTTGGTGAAACACAAAACACCCTTCATTGGGCTGACCGGGCCAAGGAAATCCGAACCAAGGTTCGTAACTCGATTTCATGCTATGCCACATAAACTCGAGACCTCGAATCTGCTATACTGTTGCTAATAATGGATGTATGTTCATATATTCGATTCCATTATTTACTTAAATTTTTAGTAGTTTTATTTTTTAAAATTTATTGACCTACTAAATCAGAATATTTAACGGATACTATTGGGATTCTAAAGCAAGTATGCTGATTCAAATTCGGATATAACAAGCATTGCATATATCGGATCTGCCGTCATATATCAGATGTATATCGGGAAATAAAATATAGTGATATGAACACATCCATTTCTGATATTGTCACCAAATCTGAATAACATAGAATATTTATTGTACTTGCAGACATGCGAGGCCAATGAGGACGTGCTTGAATTACCTGAAACAAGAACCGATCAAACCAAGCTTGTACTTGAACTGCAAAAGGAGAATCGTGAACTGAGAATTCAACTGGTTCGCCAACAGCAGAAGTTGCTAAGCTTTCAAGCACAATCAATGGCAGCCAAGGCCGACACTTCATCACCAACGCCTACTTCACTCACATCTCTAATGACGCCTCCATCAAGAGCCCAACTAGCCGAGAAATCGAAGCTCAAGCCCTCCATTATAGCTCGGAATTGCTTCACGCCAGAATCCAGAAAAAGGGTTGATGAAGAAGCTGTCAAGGAGCTTAAACTGAGAGTGAAAGCTTTGGAATCGGAAATAGCGAGAATGAAGAAAGTTCATGCTTTAGAATTAAAGCAAAAAGATGGTATGATTCAGGAGCTTTCGAGAAAGAATGAAAAACCATTAGGAGAACTGAAAAGCCCAAGTCATCGGTTTCGATCGCCGGTGACATCGAAGGCAAAGAAACGGAGTTTCTGTGATATTAGTACGGCCAACAGTCCTTCAATCACTACATTGAATGGGAGGAAAACGAGAAGTCATACCACTTCAAAACCATTTGGAGCTCCTTCCATGCTTCTTCAGGTACGATGATTATTTTAGTTTGGTTTGTGTTCTTTTTGGTATTGATTCGATTTGATTTCAGGTTTCTGTTTATAATATAAAAATCTAAATACTACACAAACCAAGCATAATTTTATTTTATTTTCAATTCATCTGTGTTGTAATATTTGTAACTCATGTGTCATGTAAATATAGCTCTATTTTTCATGATAATTATACTAAATTACTAATCGATGCCTAACCACATTTTGCAGCCAGGATTTGCACGTCAAGGACTGGATGTACGGAGAAAATGATCAAAATCCAAAATACATTACAAATTCTTTTAAAATTTCTTCCCTTTTTCAATTTCGATACCAAAACTCAATTTGCTTTTTTTTTCTCTGTATCGTGAGGTGAAAGTGCCTCTAATCCAGGTGTATTTTACAAATATAACCCTGCTTACAAAGTTGAAAGAATCATCCACCGATTATTATATGTGTATGTAGAGTTGACAAACGGGTAAATCGGTTTGGGTCATTTCATATTTGGTTATTTTGAGTCTAATATCATTCAGTTCGGTTTTTGTTCGGTTGATTTTCGTGTCGATTAATTTTCAATTCGGTTGATTTTCAATTCTGTTTGGTTTAGGTCAATTTCTGGTTGATGAGAGATCGGTCGATTTTAATCAAATTTTTAAATTGGTCAGTTTTTTTACACCCTTTATATGATTTTATAAAGCCAATATATTTGACTTTTTGTTGAGTTGCACAATTGTTCATATCTCATCTTTTTTTATTATTAATATTTTTTATTTATTTCAAGTTGTCTTCAGTTCAGGTCCATTCGATTCGATTTTATACAGTTCGGGTCCATTTTGGTTCAACTAAAAATCAGTTCATTTTTAGTTCGGTTTCAAGTTTCGGGTCAAACTTCGGGTAAGCATTTTCGGTTTGGTTTCGGGTTCGGTTCAGATAAATCAGTTCGGTTTTCGAGTCTCGAGTCAAGTTTGCCAGGTCTATGTGAATAGAGTCGTAAAATTCAATGGACCGATAATACATTACAGGATGAAATGAATTCTAAATCCAACGGATCAAAATAAACAATAACTTACTCACGTTGATGGGAACCGTGATAATATGGCTACAAGAATCTAGCATAGCATTAAGTTAAAGAATATAGATAGCATTCACAGATATCCACATGGGCCAGTCACATTCAGATTACAACTAATGGAAGAATCAAGGAATGCTTACCTATGGTGAAAGGAAATAAGCCTAAACAGTCAGCTCTCTAAGGTTGGGTCAGATTCGGGTTGCTTTGGAACTACAGCCCCACCATTCATTCTCGCTCGTGCTTCAGCAAACATCCTCTGCTGCTCAGCTGCCGCTTCTTCTTCAGTCATCGCTGCTCCGTTGCTCCATTTGCCTCCTTTCAAGGAGTCATGCTGCATTTCAAGAATACCATTCGGTGAATCTTGTTTGGAAAGCGTCCTTCACTGCTGAATCAAATTCAGCCAAAACGTACATACAGAAAAGAATAGCACAAGATTGCCAACTTCTTGGTCGATAAGCACAGAAAAAAAGAGAGGAGAGTCAGAGATAAAACAAAGCTGGGCAATCTACGTTATAGAACAAAATTCAGTTTCCAAAGATTGAGATTGCAGAATGCCAAATGCAAAATGCAAACAAGGAACAAGACAAATAATTACCATGGTCTCGATCTTGTGTTGCTCGTATGCAGCGTATACCTCCTCAATGTACTCTCCAAACCCAAGAACCTGACAAATTGCGTGCATATATGAAGTTTTAGGAACAATTACCTTTTGGCATTCTTAGAACTCACACTCTATGATCAGAAACTCAGAAGAGAATGCAAGGGCTAGTTAAGACATAGCTTAGTATAAGCACAAAAATATCCTTCTTAAAATCCTATCTGTATTTACTCAAGATCGGAAGCAGGCTAAAGTGCCTACGAGTATAAAGATACTGCTGAACCATACAGCAAAGGTCCTATTCAATACATTAGCTTTTCCAATCCTAATAGTAATAAGCCAACAAGAAGAAAAAAATCACACACATAAAAGGAACCAAATTAAAATGTGAAAGTAGGTTTGTGACACATATACCTCTAAAGCTTTCAGTACATGCTCAGGCGCTATGGTTCGCTTCTCCTCTCTGTTACAAACTTCATTGGACTCTGACGAAATGAGATTAATAAACTCTGCAAAAGGATTAAAGTTTTAATCAGTTCCAACAAACAAGAAACTAATACTACCAATAACATTATGGTTTCGGGCAGTAAAAACCCAAGGATGTAAAATAATTACAAGGGATATAGATGGTGCATAAATTTGCCAAACGTGGTTCTAATTTCTAACAAGAAAAAGCTTCAACCAAAAGCTTCAATGACGCAACAAATATACTGTGCTAATATGCTAGCTACTGAAAAGGTCTCTAACCCGGCCTGACTAGCCACCAAGTAGTGGATAATAAATATTACCCAAGAAAAGAATGTTCCCTTCATTCATCACATGCCTTTAAGAACTAATATTTACTAAATAAACCGGTGCTAATATGCAAAAGCATAGCTCTCTAATATCATAAGATCAAAAAACACATAGTGCGCAAGTGATCACTAAAACAGAAGTCAAAGCTGAGAAATTTGGCTGTAGCATGTAGAAACATAGACATGTTAATTTAAATAGATTGAAAAGGAATAAATATCAGACTTATTATCTAACCTACACAGCACTCAATCAAAAGATCTTGAGTATCTCTTGCAACACGTACATCCGGTGGTAACATCTCCTTTATGATTTTCGTCATAGTTGCTGAAAAAAACATATATAATCGGCATCACAAAGCAATAAAACAAAAATCCAAACTAAATCACAGTGCTAAGGTGCAATGCCCTGAGCAGACATTACATAAGGTAAGTATAATTTGCATGTGCACAAAGAAGGTTTCAGCTATTTTAGACAATTTTGATACCCTCGTTTTCTTCTTATACCCTTGCCAAGTATTAATTCTCTGAGAACATAGGAATAAATTGTTTTCTTATATACATATATAAGAAACTCTCTCTTGGAGTTTGAAAACAAAAGCATCTGTATACATATATGATCCAGAAATATTTTTCAGTGTGGGCACAAACTAAAATTTTTTTGAGGGTGGACACAATAATAAAAATTTCAGGGTGGCACAAGTCATAAAAATTATTAAAAATTAAGAACTAATTCATAAAATTTAAAAAAATTAAAGGCAAATGTGTGAACTTTAAAAATTTAAGGGTGGGCACGGCCCCACCCAAGGTAAGCTTTGCATCCGCCACTGTATATATATATATATAATAACCAACAATATTTTTAAACATCTTTATCAGACAAAGAAAAAGATAGCTCCTTGGAAAAAGCTCAAAGCTCACAATAGAAAGCTAGTCAACGACAATATAAGGTTTGAACACAAACTTATTCTTCAGACCATGAGAGATACATGCTTTCTTAAATCAGTCCCGTCATCTTTACCTTAACGTCATCAAATTCAAGTTTATGCAAACTTTCACCCCTAATTAACTTTCAATGGCAACTGATTCACTTATTTACTAATATTCAAAGCATAAATTTACATAGATAATCCAGAACCCTAAATTAATAAACAAAACGGATGTGTTTAATCATTCTCAGCTAACTCTGGTGGTGAATAAAAGAACCACTAGAGAATTCAAGTCTTGGGATTGAGAAGTTTTAGAACACCAGAAAATTGAAATAAATGGCAAAATGAGAAAATTTAAAAAAAAACATAAAAAAATACCAAATAATTACAGATAAATAAAATAAAAAAATTACGACGAGAAAGCAGATGAAACGGGAAAAATTACCTTTGGGAAGCGAAGCGTCCTCCTTCGACTTCCCTACAATATCCATCGGCTCCATCTTTTAATCCTAAAAAAAACAACAAAAAAACAAAATCAAACAGAGGATAAACAGATCTAAAACGTGAGAGCGAGGGGACCGAAGGAGAAAACTGACTCACCGAGTTAACGAGTTAAGACGTCTGGGCGTGGTGTTCCAACGGTAATAAAGCGGTGAACGATTCAAGCGAGTCGTGATCCGAGACGAGTGGGGATTCAAGGAGGAGGGCATGGTTGATTTATGGAGATTATCAGATAAAGGAAAAGGAGGGGGAATTCGCGATAAAGAGAGCAACCTCTCAATCTCAGTCGATTAGGGCAAAAAAATTCAAAAAAAAAAACGAACATTCAGTTGAGGGCCTGGGAATTCACGCGCCCACTTTAGGCGACTCAGAAAAATTCGCGGGAAAAGTGGATCTGGCGCCTAGGTACGTGTTGGGGAAATCCGTTTTATTGCGAGTGGGTGAACGTAGTTTTAGCTTTCTCTTTATGTTATTCTTTTCTTCTTATACTATATGTTTGCTTATTTGTATTTTGATCCGCGAGCCAAATAAAATTTTGTTAATAAAAGTCTTTGACGAAATCCCATTTAGTTAGTCCTACTGATAAAGATGGTTTCCATTTCGGTAAGAGATTCAAGGCTCGGGTTTGATTAATTTTGTTTATATAATGTGTATAGCGGGTGCGAATAATTTTTTAATAAGACATCTACTTATCAAATGACTAAGAAATGAACAAATATTATTAATTATCATGATATCATATTATGATATCATTTTATTACTAAATTTCGACTCAAACCGAACCCAACACAAAGCAGCCACTTAGAAACGCCGGCGCAGCAGCCGGATCTAAACCGGCTGTGGCAGCATATTCTGGTTTATCGTCTTTTGTACGACTTAGGTGATTGAATGTTATCTGTGAACCATTTCGGATTATACATTAATCGAGAGCCGAATACATTAATCTCGAATTATAACGTTTTGTATGCATATTCGTCGAATTATAACGTTCATCTTAACTAGTTACTAACAGAGTACGACGTTGCCTTGACGGCGTTAAGGGAAGTTATATATACATCACATGTACACACCCAATAGAGGCTACCCCACCGCACGCAAGGAGGCAAGTAGTGTGACAGATCAACGTCAGGGGATGGGCGCACGTGAGTACTTGCTCCCTTATCACCCACGCCTCACGTGCTATACATACTATGCTTATAATTTGTTTTTCTTTTTACAAAACAACACCCCGCGGCGCCGATAAAAACAAAACCTAACCTATACTAAAATAAAAGAAAATTCAGAAAAAAAAATATTTTTTTAAAAGTTAAAGTGATTATAAGTGAGTTTAAATCAAAATTAATGATTTAATTTAAAATTTAAAAATATAATCTAGAGTTTTAAATTTGAGGGTTTAAGATTTAAGCTTATATTTCATACTATTTCATCATATTGTGGAGTTTAAATATAAAAGTTTATGTAAACAGAATTTACTAGTCAAACTAACATGATTTTTTAGTTTATAGATTTTATTGATCTAACTAATTTAAGTGGACTATTTATCTAAATATGCAATTTTATGTTAAAGTATTTAATTAATATTAGAGATTCAAATTTTGACAATGTAAATAAAATAATTAGGTTGAGAAATTACCTTATAATAAACTTTTATAGTATTGATTCGAACTAATTTATATGTGAGTCGAATACCAATAGTTATAAAAAAATATATGTTTTAAAATATGGGAGAATAGAATTAGGGGTGTAAATGAACCGAGCTTGAACGAACAAGCCTATGTTCGTGTTCGTTTGTTTAATTTTAAAGGTGTACATGTTCAGTTCGTGTTCGTTTAAATTTTTAATATTGTGTCTGTGTTCGTTTATTTATTTTTGAAGGTGTTCGTTTGTTTAGTGTTCGCGAACGTGTTTGTTTAAGTGTTCGCGAACGCGTTCGTTTAAGTGTTCACGAACGCGTTCGTTTAAGTTTCACAAATGTGCTCATTTATTCGTTAGCGAACATGTTTGTTTATATTTTAAAAAATGTTAACTAAATTAACAATAAATAAATAAATAAAAAGCAACAAATTAAAACTTACATTAAACATGAACTTAATATAATATCTTTAGTAATAACAAAAAATAGTATTTAGATACATTCACAAACATTTTCATTCTATAAACTAGCTTATAAACAAACATGTAAACGAGCCTATAAACAAGCTTATAAATGAGACTATAAACGAGCCTATAAACGAGTTTATACATGAGCGCATAAACGAGCCTATAATTGAGCTTGTTCGTGAACATAAACGAGCCGAACACACCTTGTTTGTATTCGTTTGTTTATTAAACGAACATAAAAATTTTATTCATACTCGTTTATTTAACTTAATAATCGAACATAAACGAACGTTATACGAAAAGTTCGTCGAACGCTCTGTTCATTTACACCTCTAAATAGAATCCCGTAATATCCACAATTATCGTAGCGTGAGTTGTACACGTGATTTGGAAGGCTGAGGGAAATGAGCGATGTGGTGGGCATGCATTTTAAATCACGTGGTATATGCGGATTTTACGGAGCAACTGACACTTGTCCTTTCACCAACATTAAACTAATTACAATTTTAAAAAATCCAATTAAATTAATTAAAGTCCATCAGAATAAATATAAAAAAGTACAGTATTTAGAGTAAAGTAATTATAATCATAAGAAAAAATAAAATATAAAATAAACAAATAATATTGTTAACTGATCCCTAAACGGATTCCTTAGCAAAGGAATGTCCACTTTACAGGGAAAAACTTCTGTTACTAAAAACAAAGACTTCTTCGTTAAAATATAATTTGTTCTTAGCGACAAGTCGACAACTAATTATTCTCAACGGAGATGATAATAGATGTTTTTTACTGATTCAGATATTAAATTTATAATTTAACATAATAAATTATTAAAATTTTAATTTTTTTAAAACCTCAAAACTGTACGTATATATAAATTAGAGATTAATTATTATAATCAATTATTTTTGTCTAACGAGACGAGACATTAAGAGTCCGTTCGGTTTTAGTGAATGAAGTCTATTTTTATTTTCTTAAAAATGAAAGAATGTGAAAAAATATGTTTGATTGTAAAATTAAAAAATAAATTTTAGAAAATAAAAACAAAAATAAGTAAAAATTAATAAATTTTAGAAAATGAAAAAAATAAGTAAAAATTTGAAAAGATAAAAAAATGTTTTTCCATCATTTTCCCTTTGGAAAATATGAAAATAATTTTTTTAAAAATTTTAACTTCATTTTAATCTGGGTTCGAATCTTTTAAATATCATTTTTAAAAATTTTAGTTTATTTTCTCATATTTTATTTATTACTATTATTACTGTATTTTATTTTAATTATTTAAAATTATTTTTTAAAACTAGATACCAAACACATTTTTCACTATTTTTATTTTTTAAAACAAATTTTCATCCCTATTAACTAAGCATGTCTTCTAATTTTAAAAAAATAAAAATTATTTTCTGAAAATTAAGATAGAAAATATTTTTCCATTGATATTAAGAAGTAAATGAAAAGATAATTGATGATGGAAATGTTGGATTAATGAGAGAATATAATATAAAGAAGAAATGAGTGGAACAAAAGTATGAAAGCAAATCAGCCATGTTCTTCTATAGTGTTTTTATTATATAATAATTAAAATTAAAAAGATTGATTATAATCTAGATATATAATTGATATAGACAAGCCAAGCTATTCCTTTGTACCTAATGGCTAATGCTATGCTCGCCACGATTGTCGCTGTTTAAACAATTAGCCATATGCTATTACCATATATGCCTTCTAATGTCAATTATATATATTTTTAAACAATTAAATTTTTGGATATCTTGAAGTTTAACTTAATTATTTAATGGTATAATCAATAATATTTGTTTCATTAGACGATTGATACGGATTGATTACTGTAAAGGTTTATTACTCCCTCCGTCCCACTAAAACTGTCACATGTTGATTTTTTTTTGTCAAAATTTTTCAACTTTGACTATAATTTATTTAAATATTTGAATTAATTAAAAATTATAAAAAAATATATTTAAAAACTAGTTGATTCAAAGTTTTTAAAATATATTTTTTCATATTTTTATCAATAATAAATTTTAAATTATAAGAGGTCAAAGTTGAAAAAGTTTGACTAAAAAAGTCAACATGTGACAGTTTTAGTGAGACGGAGGGAGTATTAGATAATTCTCACAATTTAAATTATTTCATTTAGAATGTTAAGATTCGAACTTGAGACGTTGCTGGAGAAATTCAATGTCTCATTCCCCTAATTCAAATTGGTAGATGGTTTTAAGTTAAGGTGTGTTCGTACACCACAATGTAATTGCATAAAAATGAAATGACTACCCTAGTAATTACACACGTGTAATTAGAACAAAACATAATGTTTTATACGTGTTTGTCTGGTAAAGTGTAATTATATAGTAATCCTTTCTTATGCTTGACATTACTGTTGGAATGAAAGACTGCAAAATGATACTGACGGAAAAAATAAAGAACGTTATAAATAAACGAGTTTAAACCGTGTCGTGGTATGTAGGTCACTGCTTTAGAAACAATTTTGTCTCGATAAGTGTAGTCGTTTTACAGGTAGATTGTCTCTCGAGGTGAACACGAACGCTCTGAGAGTCGTACACTCGAAACCGGAGTGAACAACGTTGGTATTACTGATACTGGCTATGGAGGAAAGCAGGGAGCTTAGAATATTTTGCATGTGTTTTTTTTTTTTTTTGCACTCTTAGATTGCATGAAACTATCCATTTACAGGCTGAAAACCATAGACAGGATCGTCCATTTACTGTGATATTAATCTCCATAATTGCAGAGCTAATCTGCAGTAGTAACAACTGCTGAAATGTCCAGTAACAACTGTTAGACAAACGAAACTAATCGAATAAGATCAAACAATTTAATCCTTATCATGAATCTAATTTAATATTTTAAAATTTTAAATTAAATTTGAATTTTTACAACTTAACTCAGTTCAAATAATCCGTGGCAGAATCTAAAAAAGTTGCCGGAGGTTCTGCGGTACGGCGCCTAGTATGCGGCTAATATACGGCGTAACCGGTTAGGGCGGTGAGCGGTTAAAGATCATGTTTTCGGTAAAAGTTACCGATTATGTTGATCCGATTATCGATATAATCGGTAGCGCCGAATTTATCATTAAGTTGGAGCGGATGGGCACTCGGACATTTGGACTATAACAAAACCGGTAAAATTACCGGTTATGTTCATCCGAATTTCAATATATTCGGTAGCGCCTAATTTGTTGTTTATTTCGAAAGTATCCATACGTTATAAATCATTATCGAAACTTTTTGAAAACCAACGTAACCGTGGTTGAAAAAAAAAGTCGAAAATATCGATATTTAATTAAGAGGGTGCAGAAAAGAATCGATATTTAATTTATATAATCTAACCGGTAAATCTAACCGGATATATTATTTCGAAATTATCCATACTTTATAAATCATTATCGAAACTTTTTGAAGACCAACGTAACCGTGGTTGAAAAAAATGTCGAAAATATCGATATTTAATTAAGAGCGTGCAGAAAAGAATCGATATATAATTCATATAATCTAACCGGTAAATCTTACCGGATATATTATTTCGAAATTATCCATACTTTATAAATCATTATCGAAACCTTTTGAACACCAACGAAACCGTGGTTAAAAAAATTGTTGAAAGTATCGATATTTAATTAAGAGCGTGCAGAAAAGAATCGATATATAATTCATATAATCTAACCGGTAAATCTTACCGGATATATTATTTCGAAATTATCCATACTTTATAAATCATTATCGAAACCTTTTGAACACCAACGAAACCGTGGTTGAAAAAAATGTTGAAAATATCGATATTTAATTAAGAGCGTGCAGAAAAGAATCGATATTTAATTCATATAATCTAACCGGTAAAACATAACCGAATATATTATTTCGAAATTATCCATACTTTATAAATCATTATCGAAACCTTTTGAACACCAATGAAACCGTGGTTGAAAATATCGATATTTAAGTAAGAGCGTGCAGAAAAGAATCGATATTTAATTCATATAATCTAACCGGTAAATCTTATCGGATATATTATTTCGAAATTATCCATACTTTATAAATCATTATCGAAACCTTTTGAACACCAAAGAAACCGTTGTTGAAAAAAATGTTGAAAATATCGATATTTAAGTAAGAGCGTGCAGAAAAGAATCGATGTTTAATTCATATAATCTAACCGGTAAAACATAACCGATTACATTACTAATTCATATAATGTAACCGGTAAATGTTGACCGGATTTATTGTTTGGTGTGGAAAGAATCGACACAATTCAAAAACATATCGAAACTTTTGGGAATTATATCGATTATATATATCATAATTATATAACCGGTTAAAAGTATCGTTTGTATTGCTTGCATTTACAGAAAACCTAAGAGAGGAGAGTATTTGAAATCGACCCGAGTTTGGTTGCTGTGAAATCGACACGAGTTTGGTTGCATTTACAGAAAGCCTAATTTGTTGTATCAGAATCGAAAGGATAGGTTTAGGGTTTGGGGACTTTGAAGTAAAAGGTATGTTGTCGAAACCGTAATTATTTGGTAATGTAGTATTGGGTAGTTGGGGATAATGTTTTGGGTTTAGTGATGTTGAAGTAAAATCGAAATTCTGATCTATATAGGTCGAAAATGTGTAAATATATTTAGTAATTAAATATCAGAACTTTGTTTTGAGAACTTATCGGTAGAAAGTAATAATGTCGGTATAATTTATATATCGATACTTGTGTCAGAAAACTGAAGCGAGATGGGTTCTAAGGATCATGAAGATGTTGTTCAAGATGAGACTAAAATGATTCAAATGGAGGCGGAGAGAGTAGATATGGAGGAAAATCCGAAGAGACCAAAGGGTGGATATCTGTACTTCTAGTAAGTAGAAATTGTGAAATAAATAATCTGTAAATTGTTATTGGATGAGAGTATTTAAGAACATTTAAACTTTCCTATGATGACAGTATTGATGAATTGCAGAGGATGAGGGATTCTGGGACTTACACTGTCGGTTCGGTATGTATATTGAAATTATAGTGAATATATTGGAGGTTGAATATTTTGATTGTTTATGGTTTATGTATAATTTGCAGGTGAGAGACGTGGTGGTGAAGAAATGGTACAAGATGAGTGCAACTGAGAAGCAACCATACAACATGTTGTCCATAAATGCTAGAGGAAACTATGAGGCGAAGAAGAAGAAGAAGGTATTCATTATAGTTGTAAATATTTTATAAATGATATATAAAAACTCTGACATTATATGAATATTATTTACATAGGAAGTGTCGACTAGGTGTAGCATAAAACGAGTGCACAACATAGTAGAGGAGTTGAAAGCGAAGGGTAAATCAAATCTATTGGAAGAAATGGGGTTTGGATCTCTTATTGGGATTCAGGACCGACCAATTCGGAGGGAATTGTGTCGGTTGTTGATGGGAGATTTTGATTTGCAGAAGTGTGATGTGCGATACGGAGAATATTCATTTCATTTTAGTGTCCGAATTGTTGTAGCCGTATTGGGGCTACAAAATAAAGGCCAGAGTGTGGATGAAGTTATAAACAGGGAGGATTGGAAATTACTTGTGCAGAAGTATGGCCTAACGTCTAATGTGTCATTTGCTACACTTGAGGACGAAATAAAAAGCGGCAAGTATGAAGGGGATGATCTGAAGGCCCGTGTACTATTGTACATTGTCGGAGTATTCCTTTGTCCAACGGGTGATTCATCCCCGAGCAAGAATAGTATGAAGTTATTGTGCGACTCCGGGTTTAGAGGTGAATTAAATTGGGCTTCATATGTGTATGAGAAAATAATTGATGCAATCACAACTTTTCAAAAGTCCAAAAACCCCTCATATCTGAAAGGATGCATTGCTGTCTTAGAGGTAAATTTTTCACGAGTTGAATATTGGTATTGGTTTAGAAAACTTTGTAAGTAGTTATTATAGAAAATGATAAAGTTTATACAAAATGCAGGTTGCATTGTATGATTTTTGGTCAGATTCTTCTTCTGTGCCGACATTCCGAAAAACCGGAGTGGCACGCATCACTGCCTGGGGCAAGGAAGAAGTTGTTCGAGTTATGGCAAAGTTAAAGTTGGAATTACCGAAAAAGAAGGTAATGGTAATTTCAGTATTTATAGATTACTAAGGACTTACAAAAGAAAGATGCTCTAATAATGTACTTTATTTCTGAAGGTTGGCGAGGAGGAAGAGGAGGAAGAGGAGAAGGTAGAATATAAGTTGAAAGTGAATGAAGGGGGAAGTAAATTTGACATATTGATTGCTGAGTTGGCGGAGGTTAAAAAACTCGTTTCTGATTGTTTGCAAAGACAATCCAGAATCGAACAGGCTATTGAGAGCTTAAAGGGGGAAGTGGGGGAAAAGTGTAATGGTGTTGTTAAAGAAGTGGTGGAATTGAGGGGTGAGTTAAAGGGGGTGATTGAAACGGTGGAAAAAAAATTAGAGGAGGGGTTAGATTTAATTCCTGAAATAAACAAAAAAATGGATGAGGGGATACATTTAACTCCTGAATTCAAGGAAGATATGGATGAGGGGATACATTTAAGTCCTGAATTCAAGGAAGATATGGATAAGGGGATAGATTTAATTCCTGAAACAAACAAAAAAAGGAGCTATGTTGAGGCTAAATATGAAGAACTTATAAAAAATATGAAGAAAATGTCGAAGAATTGACTAAGAGGGTGGAGGAACATATAAGAGAGGTCCACCATGAAGATACTAGGACACCGGGTCATGCAATAGATGTAGAGCTCGATTCAGGGTGTCCTGCACCAAAGAAGCAGAAGAGTAAAAAGGTAAAATGAATAATACAAATGACATCCATTTTGATTATTGTGTTGCGGCTAATATCTATTGATATATCGTAGGTTACAAAAGTAAAAATACCAAAGGGAATTGATGTCGTCGAGGCTGCTATGTGTGATTATGTATGGAATAGTGGCTTGTTAGAACCAGGGTAAGTTATATATATTGCTTTGCGAGTGATATTTAAATAAATGTGGTCAAAAAATTAATACAAAAAAAATTGCTTCTATAGAGATGTCATCATAGATTACGGGCTCGAACATTGCACAGCAGGCGACCTTTGCAGCTTAATACCCGGGGAATAGCTAATAAGTCCGATCATTAATTTGAAAGGCTGGTTATTGGGTTACGAGTCGATGAGGAATCCTACCATGAAGCGGAAGATTTGTTATCTTCCATCCGAATTTGTGGTAAGTAAGTTACATTTTTACACATTTTCGTGTCCAATTTGGTCATGGCTGGTCAATTACTGGAGATTGTTTTTTGAAATGCAGAACGCGTTCATAAGCGACGGTCAAAATGCGTCGTATCTTGTACAGTTCTATTCTAGAACGTTGATGGGCCATAATAAACTCACCGATTGTGACATGGTAAGATATTTTTGCTTACATGTTGTTAAGTATTTAAATAATAACAATAAATGTTCTAATATCTTGTGTGACAATTGTTGTAGATCTTCATGCCAATAAACGATTCGAATACTCATTGGTGTCTCTTGGTGTTGGATATGGTTGATCGTGTAGCATCGTTTCTTGATAGTCTACATAGATCTCCCCGGCACAAGACTAGAGTGGAGCAAACAAAGAAAACAGTATGTGTCGATACATTTTGTAATTTATAATGCATAAATTCTTCGTAATCTAATTGTATTTATTTTTTTTTACGCAGTTGGAATGTTTTCAGAAATTTAGTGAGGACGAGGCGTTTTCTGCCCAATTTGGGAAGATTAAGGTCCCACTGAGGGATTTAAAATTCGTGGTCCGTAAGACGAAGGTGCAAACGAACGGACATGATTGCGGAATGTATGTGGTCATGTGGATGGAAGCTATTTCTGAAGGGAGGTCACCGGATGATTTGGTAAGTTGTCGGAAAAGGACTTCTTTTTTAAAAAAAATTTTTGGACTGACATTGACTCCTAATTTGAATGTAGGTTGTTGGGGATTTTGATCGTCCGAGAGTTTTAAACGATCTCATAAATCACGATTGTAATAGATGGAGAGCGAAGGTCACAACTGCTTGCCTGGCACGTATGAAAAGATAATTATGTTACCATACTTTTTCCCACTATGTAAATAATGATATCATAGTTAGTTTTTTGTAAATTATGTTAACATAATAGCTTACTCTTGTAAAAATATCATACTTATATTCCTTTAGGAAACAATTGTCGATACTGCCATAGCTTACTGGAATAAAGTTTTCGATACTTTACTGCCGCAATGAGTAATAATATCGATATTTTTGTACGAAATATATGTATCCTTAGAGTAACAAACCCCGACAAAATCGATATTTTTTTTCCTTCGTTATTAAATTACCGAAACCTTTTGACACAGACGGACTTGCTTAGCTTACTGGAATAAAATTGTCGATACTTTTCTGTCCCAATGAGTAATAATATCGAAACTTGTATACGAAATATATGTATCCTTAGAGTAACATACCCCGACAAAATCGATATTTTTTCCTTCGTTATTAAATTATCGAAACCTTTTGACACAGACGGACTTGCTTAGCTTACTGGAATAAAATTGTCGATACTTTTCTGTCCCAATTGTTGATATTATCGAAACTTTTTACGAAATATATGTATCCTTATAATATTAATCCTCGAAAAACTCGATACTTTATTTCCTTCGTTATTAAATTATCGAAACTTATAATCTTAATCGGAACTTTAGGCGGGATTTCTATTTAAACCAGCTCTTAACTTAAATCAAACACCCATTTAGGAATTTATTCGAAACTATTGCAGAGATCTCTTCAACTCCAACGACGACCTGGGTAACATCAACACCGACGAGGACGATTACAACGATCATATTTTAAGGTTAGTAAAAGTAACTAACTTTTCGTACTTTAGGGTTAGGGTTTTGCACGATTATGGAGTAACCGATCATCTTCTGCATATAACAGTTGTAATGGCACCCAAAAAAGGGGCACCCAAACGGAAGAGAACTTTTGCTTCGAAGACAAAGTCATCTTCGAAATCAAGGTCTGTTAGTCAAGTAAGTTCAAGTTCTTCTGAAGAAAATTTGTCTTTTGAATCGCAAAACTTTAGAAGCACTGATGAGAAACTGACATATGATAGCAATTTCAAAACAAGGAAGATTCGTCCAGAACGTGTTATTGACTTGAACTTCTTCTTCGATGAGAAAAACAAATTTGGGTTTAAAGATACATTTACAGAATGGGGGTGGCTGGAACTGCTTGGTGTAGAACCAAAATATTACCCCAATCTTGTTAGAGTTTTCTATAGTAATGCAAAATTAGACCCGCAGCCTGGTACGGGAAAAATATTAGGATTTACGACTCATGTCATGGGTAAGGACATATATATAGATGCGTCATCTATTGCTGCTAGTATAGGAGTGAAGAATGTAGGAGATTCCGATGAACATGTTATAGATCCTACCATGAAACGTGTGGATCGGAATACTCCCACTCGCCTTGGTGCGGAGGGCAGATTGTTCCACTTTCTTGTCAGTTGGTTTCTGAGGCCGTCCGGTGGGAAATATTCAGAACTTCGAGATATTGATTACTGGTGGTTGTCTAAATATGAATCAAGAACCGCTCCAAACATAGCAAAACTGATATATGAGACAATGCTACATATAGTGAAGAAGGGTGCTTCCATTACAACCTCACTACCATATGGATGCATAATTTGCCATATATTGAGGAAGGAAGGAGTGCAATTCAATCTTGACTGCCCTCTTCGACTATCCAGGAAGATCGACATGATTACCTTGACAAAAGCGGGATACGAGTTTAATCAAAACGTCGGTTGGATAAACAAATGTCTAATTGGGGCAGAACAAGGCAACGACCAAGTGGAGAACGTTGAAGCAGAACAGCAGGAGCGGATGCAAGAACTTGAGATCGAAGGGGTCATTACCATGAAGTCAGTGATGGATTACATGGTTCATTTCCGCGAGCAAATGGATGCTCGTTTTGGCGAGATTAATCACCAAATCAGCCAAATGCGAGCAGAAATTTCCTCAGTTCGTGCTGACGTCTCCAACTTCCGTAATCAATGGCTTCAAAGCAAAGACAAACCCATAGGTAAAATAACCTTTCAATTTACGATTGACATTCGGTTATTTGACTATTGACATGCTTATAACAGAAGTGGACAATCCACTGGTGCGTGAAGAGGATAATACGGTGCCTGAAGAGGTACGCAGTTCAGATGACGATGACAGTGAAGACCCCAGCAGATATATTATTTCTGTAACACAGAACAAAAAACTTGTCATTTTTTATGTCAACGGAGTCCTTGCATATTATACAAAAGAAACTCCCAGAGGTAATTAAATTTCTGTAAATCTGCTTACGGCTATAAAGAAAACAATTATGTTTAATTTCCTTTCATGTTGTAGATGTTAAACTGAGGCCAGGTGTAGAAGAATTTATGCAATTTTGTTTAGAGCATTTTTTTGTTGGAATATGGTCATCTAAGTTGAGGTAAGCACCGTTGTGATCCAAATTGTTAACATTTAACGTTGACCTCTTAAATAATTTGAATTTTATCGTGGTAATTGTTCACGATTGCAGGCATAACATTGACCTTGCTCTTAACAAAATACCCGTACAAAAAGAACGATATTTTTTCATCTGGGTAAGATGCTTCTTACATATTGGTAATTGAATTTGTTATGATTCTTACATTTTGGACTGATACAAGTTACTATTAACAGGATCAATCAAAGTGCATAGAGGAAGAGGAATACACCTTCTGCAAAGACTTGCATCAAGTTTGGAATGAGTATCCTCAATTCAAAGAGGAGAATACACTGTTGGTGGATGATTCCTCCGAGAAAATGAGGCATAATCCAGTGAGTAATATTTTTTACATTCAATTTTTTAAATCCGTAATCAATGGCTATTATTTTCTAAATTTATCTTTTATTTATAGGAATACACCTACATATGTCCGCCTCCCTATAACCAATCATCTTCCAACGACAATGCGTTAGGTATTACAGTTACATATGTGACTAATTCCATTGGTTTATTTATATATTGAAGATGTTGACAGGAGAGTCTGCTAATTTGGGTTATTTTTATATATCCACAGAAAAGGGCGGAAGCATCCGACAATTTTTGGAAAAGTTGGCGAATGACCAGAGTACTGTACCCGAATTTGTAAAAAATAACTCTTTACACATTTGAATGTTATATCGTAATGTTGTATGCAGTCACCATGTCTGTTGATGGGAACTTGCTGTATTCCATGTCTGTTGATGGGAACTTGCTGTATTCCAAATGTCCTCGTTGCCCTGAGACATAAAAAAGTGATTGATATTAAAATTAACCATAAACAAACACTTGCGGACAATATGTTGTAGAGTACATATAGTAACTTACATTATAATCCTCATCTGCGGGGCCGTAGGACCATTCCGCATCGTTAGCAAAAAAGTCAGTCGAGGTAGGTTGTGTAAAAGAATCCAGACCCAGCTTTAATTTAGGACACGTTACTCTGTTATGTCCCTCATTATTGCAGAAAGAGCAACTCCTACTTTTCTTCTGGACGATCTTCTTTTGGACAACTTTTCTCTTTCCTTGTCTTCGTTTAGGGTCGCCAACGCGAACTCCATTATCAACATTTCTTCGTTTACTTGAATCTTTCAAACCGAAAGATTTTTCAAATTCGGCAGTTAGTCTTTTCATCTCATCTCTTGCGGTTATGAAAGATGCATCTGTCTTTGATGCAATGTAGCACAAACGACTTGACGTTGTACGTAGGGCCGCGAACCGTGCCATTTGCATAACTTCAGGTGCTACATTGAAGTCAAGGAAACTTGGTGCAGCAGCCTTCGCCTCCTTCGTCCATCGAGTTAGAATCAAGGACTTTGGAATACATGTGTAATCCAAGTGCTTCAGAACATGCAGTTGATGGCAACATGGAATTCCTACAGTCTCAAACTTCCTACACGAGCATGTGACGGTTTCCGAGACAACATCAAAAGATACGTCAAATCTAATGTTCTTTTCCTTGTACTTTGACAGAACAAAATGTACAGACTCATCTGATAAGGACTGAATTTTTTCGTCAATCCGGTACAAAGTCTCCTCTTGAAGTTCTTCTTGGAAGAAACCAAATGATGCTCGCGTATAAATTTCACCAGCATGGCTTTCTAGGTCTGTGAGTTTGGTGATCTGGTAGGGCGTTGTCTGCGAACTTAAGCAATCTGCTTCCAACTCGTTGATACGAATTTGTCGAATTAAATAGTGTTCAATTGTACGAACTACGTCGACATATGTCTTCTTCTGTATCAGGGCACGTCCGAGTGCAGCATTCAAGGACTCGCTTCTTTGTGTGGATCGCAAATTGGCAAAGAAATGACCCGTTTGATATGCTTGAGCCCATAAGTTCCGAGTATTTCCCTTCTCTATCACCCATGGATGGTTTTCGACGTTGAATTCGGAAATCACCCTAGACCATTCTCTATCAAATTCGCTGGTTGTCCACCACGACCTCATACATCTGTTAAACGCTGTGCTAAATTTGCTGTCACCAATGTTAGCTTGTATATTGCGAGCTAGATGCCAGGAACATAATCTGTGCTTAGCATAAGGGAAAACACATTTGATAGCCCTCTGCATTGCCCTATCCCCGTCTGTCACAACTGAAAGAGGCGCTTTATTCAGCATGGCTTGTAGAAAATTTCGCAGCACCCACTCGAACGATTGAGTCGTTTCGTCAGCTATGATCGCAGTAGCAAAAACTATTGTGCTATGGTGATGATTGACACCGACAATAGGCAAAATTGGTCGTGCATAGTAATTACCTTTGTATGTTGTGTCGAAGGCAATAACATCACCGAAGCAAGTGTAATCAGATCTCGATGTTGAATCAGCCCAAATAAGATGCTGCAATGCCCCTGATTCATCTGTGGAGTATGTCATAAAAAACCCTGGATCATCATCTTTCTTGTACTCAAAGTAATCAAGGAGTGCATTCACATCCCCATTGACAAGCTCCTTTGATTTACCTCTATCAAGTGCATTGTACAGGTCTTTACTAGTAAATCCAACATTACGAAATCCCCCTGCCTGATTCATGAAATATTTCATTACCTTTGATGTTCCAACACCAACATCTTTCAACGCTGTTGCCTCAGCCACATCAGCCTCAGTCACACCTCTATTTGAACGCATAAATGGTGTCATAAGAGGTGTGCACAATGCATGATTATGTTCGTGGAAAGACTTACTCAGAACCCACTGATCTTTTGTTTTTGTTGCTGTGACAACGATTTTGGCCTTGCATCCTGTTCGTGTGACTGGCGTATGCGCACGTCGACGATTAACATTTTCGACCTTCGAACACCTAAACCCTTCTTTTGAACAACAAAATTCTTGTGTCTTAACATTCCCTTCGCCATCCAGCCGTGATGTTCCTCGACGTGCACTAAAACCTTTTTTCATTGCGTATTCCTTGTAAAAATTCCAAGCTTCCTCCCGTGAAGAAAAGAGCTGACCTACCAACAGTTTCGAATCATCAACGGTCAACTTCTCATCTTGCAAATTCCCGCTACCATTAACATCGTTGGATGGAATATCTTCCATTTTCTTAAACACGATCGGTTGAAGTGGTCCTAACTTTTCCTGCACAGGACTTCTGTTGTGTTGCTTTCATTTTCAGGTACTAAATTCGGTAGGTGGTGGTGGTTGATGGTGGTTGATGGTGGTTGAAAGCATTTAGAGCAATTTATTTCTTCCTTCCTACAAAGTTAACGTGCAATAAATTCTATTTTTTTATCGATACATTTTTCCCTCTGCTGAAAAAGTTTAGATCCTTTTGTAAAATTCCATGATACATTACCAAATCTGCGCGAAAATATCGAATCTTTCTTTCCTTCACGATAAAATGTTTCGATACTAAAAGAAACAATGAATTCTCATAGGTTACTGTTAATAAAGTATCGATACAGTTTTCCCCTTTCTGAAAATGTTTCGATACTCTTGTTAAATTCCCTGTTACATTACCAAATCTGCGCGAAAATATCGAATCTTTCTTTCCTTCACGATAAAATATTTCGATACTAAAAGAAACAATGAATTCTCATAGCTTACTGTAAATAAAGTCTCGATACAATTTTCCCCTTTCTGAAAATGTTTCGATACTGTTGTTAAATTCCCTCATACGTTACCGAATCAGCTCGAAAATATCGATTCTTTCTTTACATGACGATAAATATTATCGATACCTTCAGGCAACATTATTCCAACTTACTAAATATGTTTCTATACTATTGTAAAAACAAAGTATTGTTAAATGAAATGCGAATTACAGTTTTCATTCCAGTTAAATTTACTTATGTGGTGTTTTGCTTTCCTATAAATACACACGAATTCCACCATCACTAACTCATTCCAAATTCTCTCTAAACACCGAGCCCAATCTTTGCTCACCTTATGGCCAAATTTCAGGCAACATTTTATTTTCTCGATACTTTTTTTCAGTCAACAATCACCACCAAAATGTCACTGAAAGATTTAATACAGTTGACAACAATCGAGGTTAGTAAACACGGCGACAAACAAATTTCTTCCATAGAATGTCGAATCCCAACACCGTCAGCAAACAAAACACACTACGTTATGAAGCTTACGAACGAAACAGACGTTCGTAACATGTATGACCGCCTCAATTCCGTCGGAGCTACAGACGTCGATTTACATGTTAAGTTTGACGACGTCAACGCCGGCGAAGGTAGTTCGTCTGCACCCGTACAACCTGATCCAAACACTGAACGCGCACCATCTTCACCGGATGTTGATGCGGCTGCGGATGAGCTGCAACTTTTTGTGTACAGGCGTAGAGAACGAAAACAACAGCTGATCGAAGAACTAAACCTAAGTTCAGACGTGTCCACTGACTACGATGATTCAGATTAACAAAAAACTTCTGAAATTATCTTCCAATTATGTTATATGACGTCTTATTTCATCCTTTATCCCTTACTTGTCCACTGCCTCCAAATAAAATTTCGATACATTATTCCCCCTATCTGAAAATGTTTCGATACTGCTGTTAAATTCCATCATACATTAGCGAATCTGCTCGAATATATCGATAGTTCCTTAACGTTACCATACAAATACCGATACTTTAAGAAACAACGGATTCCCATAGCTTACTGGAACAAAATGTTTCGATACAATTTACACACTATTAATAAAAAACCCGATACTTTTGCCAGAAAATCAATGTTCCGGTACGAATTTCCTTCGACAATATCGATAAAAAACAAGATTTTCGATACTTTTGACACACAAATATCGATAATTAACAAGATTTTCGATACTTTTCCATGTTTTAATGGAAATTATTGATAAGTTTGCAAAAACATTCATGATCCCGGTCTATTTTTACTCTATTCTTTATTCATTACATCAATGTATCCGGTTTTTTATTACCGTTTTCATTATACACTTCTACAACTTTGCACTCCAGTGTTATGTCATTTCTCACTTGTATCACATGCACCGTTTACTGCTCCTCCTGTATAAAGCTTAAACCCTTATTCCCAACAACGAATCTGATTCTTCCTTTTCAGTGTCGTGTCTTTTCACTTCTACCTCCCTGTATCACGCATGCACCGTTTACTGCTCCTACTTCTCCACATTTACTTCTATAACCCCGGAAAAAGAGGAGAAGAACGAATCTGATTCTACCTTTTCAGTTTCGCGTCTTTCCAATGTATCACATGTACCGTTTCTGTTCATGTACCTTCTCCTCATTTATTTCTATAACCCGGGAAACGAGGAGAACGAACGAATCTCTGCCTTTTCAGTCTCATGCATTATCACTTTCCCTCCCAAACGGAAATTGCCTATAAATTAACAACTCCTCTATTTTGCTCTTCACAACATCTTCAATTTTATCTACTCAACCCTTTCCTTTGCTTTTATAATCAGTTCTCTTTCCCAATCTTCTATTATAAAATGAGTTCAAGCAGAAATTCGGGTAAAATTCCTCAGTCTTTCGCAAAGAGGAAGATTGAATTCGACACATCATCAAACAGTGATGATGATTTCTACTTTGATTCTGATTCTGAAAATGACGAACAACTAAGCCACGAGGCATTAAAATCCAGCAAATTTTTCAGGAGTTTCTTCGAGGCCTTCGATCGAATGAACTCTATAAACGACCCTACTACTACATGGCGCTGTCCAGCATGCCACGGAGGTCCTGGTGCCTCTAAGTCATTTTCTGGCCTTCAGTCCCTACTCACCCATGCAAAAACCAAAAAAGGAGATAAGATGAAAATCCATCGCCTCATTGCTCAGACGTTGGACGAGGAATTACGAAGAAGGGCTGCTTCGGCCACTCCTCAACCTCAACAAAACGCTTCAGGCCATTGGCGTGGTCTGAGTAATGATGCTGCTATTGTCTCCCCCCCCCCCCCCCCCCCCCCCCCCGCCTTCAAGCCACCAGGAACCTAATCACCAAATACTCTGGCCACCCATGGTGATGATTAGGAACACACAACTTCATACAGATGAAGAGGGGAAGGTAGTTATATAACTTCTGAATTATGTTTTCATTATGTTTTCATTACTATTATAATACTTAACTTCTTATTTCTTTAATTTTTTGCTTCAGTGGGTTGGCATGGGAAACCAAGACCTTCTCAACGCTTTCAATACCTTTGGTGCTGTTGCCAAGGCTCGCCATTCATATGGTCCAGGAGGTCATCGTGGGATGAGCCTTTTGATTTTTGAGAGCACAGCGAGAGGTTATTTAGATGCTCAGCGTCTGCATAACCAGTTTGCTGCCCAAGGTTTCGGGTTAGATGCTTGGCAACGTCATGCTCCTTCCCCTCCATCCAGCCAGCGCCAACTATATGGTTACATGGCTGAAAAAGAAGATATACACACCTTCAACCGCCATCTCCAAGGTTTTCTCTATCATTTTCTTCTATTATTAATAACAAGATACTCTTCTGCTCATACTTATGCAAAAAAAAAAAATTTCATTAGCCAACCAAAAGGTCAAGTTTGAGATGCGATCATATGCAGAGATGGTTGGACAGCAAGCTGGTGCTGGAACAAGTTCCATGGGTGGCAGGGGGACTTGAAGGGAGGAGGCTTGAAGGGACAATGAATCTTTTGTTTCTTCTCAATTTCTTTTTATTTCCGTTGCCATATCGTTTTGTAATCTTTTCCTTTCTATCTGATGCCTACTATTTTCTTGATTCTAATTTTTATAAAGTTTCCATACTTTTTCGATAGTATCTTTACCTCTCATAGACGTATCCAAACATTTAATATAAGTATCCATATATTGATAAAAAGTTTCGAAAAACTTTTCAAAAGTATTCAAACTTTCGAATTCAACATATCCGGTACCATTGATAAATTGTTTCGAAAAACTTTTCACAAGTATGGAAACTTTCGAATTCAACATATCCGGTACCATTGATAAAAAGTTTCGATAAACTTTCCAAAAGTATGGAAACTTTCGAATTCAACATATCCGGTACCATTGATAAAAAGTTTCGATTAACTTTTCATACTTTTCAAAAGTATGGAAACTTTCGAATTCAACATATCCGGTACCATTGATAAAAAGTTTCGATAAACTTTTCAAACTTTTCAAAAGTATGTAAACTTTCGAATATAACATATCCGGTACCCGCGTTACCGAATACATTATATACCTTATAACAAATTAGACGCTACCGGTTTTATTATGTGTGACCTTTTACTTAAATTAGCCGGTTACCATTATTTTATCATTTTTTTGTGGTTTTTACCGGTTTTATCATTTCATATCCACATATCCGGTACCGCTTTACCGGTTACATTATATACACAACCATGTTTCCGGTAACGCCGTATATTAGCCGCATATTAATCTGCCGCACGGGGGTAGTTCTGCGGTACGGCAGCTTAATATGCGGCTAATATACGGCGTTACCGGAAACATCATTAAAAAATACCGGAAACATCATTAAAAATACCGGAAACATGGATTTCGAAAGTATGGATACTTCGAAATCAACATATCCAAAAGTATGGATACTTCTAAAGTATGGATACTTTCGAAATCAACATATCCAAAAGTATCGATACTTTCGAAATCCATGTTTCCGATATTTTTAATGATGTTTCCGGTATTTTTTAATAATGTTTCCGGTAACACCGTATATTAGCCGCATATTAAGCTGCCGCATGGTAGAAAAATCCGCCGCACGGTAGAAAAATCCAAAAGTTGCACATGGGAGTCATACATACCTGATGAAAAGTGAAAATAAAGTCCCGCGTTTCCCGGCACATAGAAAAAGAGCAGAGACATGAGGCGGAGCACGTGACATTTTCTCCTTTATCAACAACATCCTCCGATCCCAGTTTCCCTTCTCCCTTTGTCCTTTTCATACACACTCTTATCTTCCACCACAGCCATTAACTCATCGCAACAGGTAATTGGGATCTGAGCCAATAACCAGTAAATTGATTAAAGTTTCATTTGAAATCGACTAAATTGAATCGAATCGAAAAATAAATTTAAATCAAATATGTTATGATTATCGTCATAATCTCAACATATTACGATCCTCTGCTCACCAAGTTGTCCGAAGTTACCCTACCGAGTTCTGAAGCCACCCATATGACCATGCTCAGAAAACACTAGTCAAACATATTACTCGAGTGAGACATGATGAAGTCCTCTGAAATAACTTCATTTAGAAATTATATTGACCTCTACAATACAAACGTCAAGTTTATTAACTCTCACTCACATGTTGAGTCTATTAATTGGCAAAGTTAGTCTATTCATTCTGCATATTTTAAAGAGGTCTAGACTATATACCATGTTAGACCTCTTTGAATATATATATCGGCTTCTTTCAAGCTGAATCTCAGATAAAGGATACATCTAAACCATATTTTCATTATCACTTACTCTTCATCTATATTAATTTAAGCGAACCGCCTGAAAATCTAACCACGAAAATAATTCAACTCATCAACAAAATACATATGTGATATTTTTCAAAACTACTTCGTTAAGTTAACACCTCATTGATAATTCGGAATATTTTGAAATATATTTGTTGGTTGGTTTTGTCATGTTAGAATTGATTTTGGATCAACGTGATTTTATAGAATTGATTTTGTGTAAAATTGATATTCAAGTAATGTGATTTATGTTTGGACGTTTTTTTCTTCTTAAAATTCACGATTGTATAAAAATATAGTGTAAAAATTACGGCGAAACGCAAAAGATACTTCTACCTTACTTATCTAAGAATCATATTTAAAGTTTAAATTAATTTTAAATTTTTAAATCCAAATGTATGGACATGACGTTCGAGGCTAAAAAATCTGTTAAATCAAGATTTTAGGCCTCCAAACGTCCATCCAAATACACTTATAATTGAGCTAAGTTGGAGGGATGGGTGAGTCACGTGAGTGAAGTTTGAGTAGGGGTGAGTTGGGGAAATGAATCTAGGGTGGGGGCAGGCCTTGAATGGCCTGACGGGGCAGCTGGCTACGGCCTATCTTCACATGTAATGTGAGCCTAGCTACTCTTAGCCTATCCGTAATTACCTATATTGGGTTTTGATAACGATAGCCACTATATCATTAATTACTATTAAAATTACTTTCTTATTTATCTTTTTATATAACCATTTATATTCAATTCATTAGCTGGTTAATTCAGATCGAATATTGTAAAGTTATTATAATATCAATTTTCTTAACTTAATTTTTTTAGATAATTGTTGTATTTATTTATCCAAGACAAGAAGAACATACATCATACTAGACTTGGAGCTTAGGCATCCATCCCATAAGAAATTCCCCAAGCCTCAAGTAAGTTCCTATTTACATCATCAATTTGAACACATCTATGTTGAATCTTTACACTCAAAATCAACTGTATACAAGCAATTAAAGAATCTATCTCCCTATTTACTCCTTTGAAACGCCTTCGATTTCGTTCCTCCCAAACACAATACAAAAATGAGCCCCAAGCTAATTTCAACATGTAAACGAGTAAAGACTTCCCCTTTAAACGAGTACATAACCATGCAAGTTCTTTCTCCCATTCCACCATCATACGCTGAATACCACACCTCTCAAGAACAGCATTCCAGACGCCACTCGAAAAAGAACATTCAGCAAACAAATGGTTCCTTGTTTTACAAGCCTCCCGACACAGCACACAGGAATCGTTCTGATCAGAAGGCATAATCCCCATCCTCTTCAGTCTATCCAGGGTTGGTAGCCTATCCAGTATAATTATCCATGCTCGAATCGAGTGCTTTAGGACATGGCCTCCAAACCAAATCAATCTGTGCCACACTACTGTAGGTCGAACCTCACGTATCAAGTCCCAGATGGCTTTGATCTTAGCAATTGATCCTGCAGCTAGAGATGCAGAAAGAACATGCCTAAGCTTCAACATTTTCCTCAAGTACCAGCTATGGTGAGGCTTTCCCTCAACATCCCACACCTCATTTCCCTTGAACACATATTCTTTAACCCAGGCAACCCACAGAGAGCCCTCAGCAGCTAGCATTTGTCTCAGCAACACCACAAAACAAGTTGTATTCCATTCATGCAGGTCCCTTATTCCCAAACCACCTTCACGTTTAGGTTTGCAAATAGTTCCCCAACTTATCTTGGCACCGGCAGCAGCAACATCTTTGCCTTTCCAGAAAAACCTCATGCAAAGAGACTCAATCTTCTTGATAACACCTTTTGGAAGCACCACTTGTCTGCATCAGTAGTTGATAACACTGAATAGAACACTTTTAATCAATTGCAACCTACCAGCAAAACTCAGCAATCAATTTTCTTAACTTAATTTACTTCATTCACAATATTATAATTTATATATAACCTTATTTAAGATATTTAGCGTCTTATTTCATTACACTAATTCTTATTTATTGTGCATTTTGTAATCTACTTTTTCTCATGTATTATTTAATTGGATCAAATGTGGCAGCTATTGTGTAGCTACATAAATTCTTACTATTTTGGTAAAAATTTGTGCAGGAGGGATAAGAATTGTATAACTACATAAATTTTTATCATTTCTTGTAAAGATTTGTGTAACTACACAAATTCTTACTTTTTTAATG
Source organism: Hibiscus tridactylites (assembly GCA_958450335.1). NCBI lineage: Eukaryota > Viridiplantae > Streptophyta > Magnoliopsida > Malvales > Malvaceae > Hibiscus > Hibiscus tridactylites. The sequence goes on along the minus strand of OY288289.1, from coordinate 73,910,590 downwards.
AGAATTTGTAGATTTGACATTTGGTAAGAATATGTGTAATTGCACAAATTTTTAAATTATAACCTAAATTTTTATTATTTGTGTAAGAATTTATGTAGATGGTAAAGATCTATATAACTATACAATCTTTATCATTTTAATACGAATTTATATAAATACACTTTATTTTAACTCCGCCATACAGGTGACTTATTTTAGCCTCACCCCTCCATCAAAATACAATTGTTAGTATAGATTATTTTCAAACTATATAGTATAATTTAAATCATTGAGTTCCGTGATCCATAGAATGCCACGCCCGAATTACACTAAAAAGGGGAAAAATCAAATGGAGTCGTTAACTTAGCCTTAACGTCGTCAACCCAGCCGCAACGTCGTTACTTCAACGCCGTTAGCAAAATCAGTATATATACGATATAAGAAAAAAAACGCAAAAAAAGCACATGAAAAGATTTTTGGATCAAGCGGACGACGCTAAAGAAAACCAGAGAGAAAGAGCAGGGGAGAGTTTCATTTTCTCCGACGCCAAAAAGCCTCGTGTACGGCCGAATTGATTTGAATAAAATACTCGATAGCTGCATTATTACACGGTTGTTCTTTCTGAATTTATAATTCAGTGGTTAGATCAGCTGAAATTCTACGTTAAAATCGTTTGTTTTGCTTCAGATCAAAGCAGGTATGTACTTCATCCTTTTTGTTTCGTGGATTGTTATTGTTTTGAATTAGTTCACTAGTTTTGACTTGAATTATGCATAATTGAGCTCTTTTAAGGTGCTGAAATCATCGTTTTTATTTTTCTTAATTTGTGAAAATTTTCTGGTGACATTCGGTCAGTTAAACGAGTGTAGGAGTAGATCTCTCGGAGCTGTAAATCGGTCGAATTTTCTCGGTGTAAAAAGCTAAGAGAGTTGAGGAAAATTTTCTGGATTCTGAATTCAATTGTTTAAAAAGCTTTTGATATCGAAAGCACCAGTGAATGCGACTCCGATCTCAGGTGGAGACGAAAATTTTCCCGTCGAACATCACTTTCTCGATGTGAAACAGATCTGAATTAAAGCAATCCAGATTGAAGAATTGTCACTCTTTCCCCCTTCAAATCCTACAGCTCAATCTCTTCTAATCCATCGAGTTGCTGTAGAATTTTGAATTTCGCTCGTCAAAATATTCTTTCATAATTATATTTTCTGATCCAAAGTTTTATTGCTAAGAAGAAAAAAATTCTGAAGCCATAGATGGAGCTTCCTCAATCCTGGCCCATGGAAGCTGAAGGTAATTTACTTTACCACGGCTTTTTTCCCCTTTTACACACACACACAAATCAAAATGGTTTGTTTTCATTTTACGAGATAATAAAATCAGAAGAAATTTACTGGAAAAAATTGTGAACTAATTACAAATTTGGTTTTGAAGAACAGGAAGGAAACCAACGCATGACTTTTTGTCACTTTGCAGTCATTCAAGCGTCCAACAAGATCCAAGGCCACATTCTCAAGGTAATTCTCTTCTATATTTTCTTATTTTCACGATCCCAAGAAAAATAATAAAAAAAATCTCAATATCCTCTGTTTCCTTAACTATTTTCTCCCTTATCTTGCCAAATTTGCATTTTTTAATACTAATATTAACATCATTAGAGTATTTTACATTTTTTATTTTTATATAAGAAATGTTTAAAACTAATTATTAGATTTCATAAAATAATTATTTTTGTCATGCAGCTAAAACTTTAAGTTTAAACCGATTAAATATTTATAAGGTAAACTACAACGGAAGTCACTCAATTATGAGTAAATTTATATTTGGTCACCTAATTATTTATATATTAACCAAAAAATTTATATTCTAAAAAATAATTAAGTATTTTAATTTATTCAAAATTTGATAGACAATAACTTTTTAAAACTAACTAAAACACATAAATCAAAATGAAATGAGAAATTAGTTTATTTACGAGATAGTATATGTTTAAATAGATTCTTAACCTTTTGACAATGTACACACTTTGCAAACAATGTAATTTAAAGTCGAGTCTTATCGGATAAATATTATCCGCATTTGTACTGAGACAAATCGTTGGGTTCAATAAAATAACTATATTTAAATATTAACTACAAAATCATATAAGATAAATTAGATAATATTAGTATTTTTATGAAATTAAAAAAAGATATACCCTTAATAAAAGATATAGTCAAATTTAAAAATATATTATATTTACACTTTCCAGTTTGTTTTATTGTATGTTATTTTTAGTGTGTTTCGGCGGCCATATTTAGAGTTTTATTCCGGATCTGGATGCGGTGGAGTGCACGTGACTGCATTTTTTTGCGAACGAATTGGCCAATCGAACTTTATATGGGCCCATGAGAAATTAAATAGTGGCCGTCGTAACTCGTAATAATGAATAAAAGGGAAAAATCGATATAAAACAAATTTTGTGATAAGATATATAAATGGAGGAATACTTACAAGTACGAAAGAATTCATTTGTTAAAATATTAGCATTTAGTTATTTCTTTTTACTGAACTAGAGAAAAAAAAAACTAATTTCATTATATTTGTCTTTCCTGAGTGACACTAAGCACGGACTGATCTTTCCTTTCCGTATGTGTGTGTATATATGATTTACTAAGATATAATCTATGAGAAGTAATTAAATATTCAAAATTTACTCCTATCAAAAATTTAATTTATGTGAATATATTTGTACATACACAAATATGGAACAATTTTTTTTCTTTATATGCTTCAAAAATATTTTTATGTCTTGTAAATTATCGATTTTATTTTACTGTTTTATTGGAAAATTATTATATGGTCTCGTCCACTAAAAATCAGCCACATAATTTCTTTTTTATACGATAATTCTTTACTTTTTTATGACATGTAAATAGAGAATGTTTGTTTTACATAGAAATTGATTATGAATGGATTAGTGACATAGAAAAAGATGATTAGTTGACTGATTTTTAGTGGATGGGGACCATGGATGATATGGTGAGACGAGTCCATAAAATAATTTCTCGTTTTAATGATAATATATATCACAAAATCATTAGTGCGATAGAAAAAGAGCAGATGATTTTTATTCCATATACATACGAACATAGTCCGCTTGCCCTCTTTTTTTGTCACTTTATATGATACATCAATGCCTTTATATGTTTTCTTCTGATCCTAAATTTTCTTTGTTTTGTCGTCCAAATGTGCAGGTGGGTATCTTAAAACTCATGACTTCCTACACATGGAAAGACTAGCGAACGCCTGTGCCAAGGAAGAAACACCACTCGAGGAAGCAATGGCTGAAATGTCTCCGCCGCCGGCACCACCACCTCGTTCTGCAGAACACATTCTCCCGGGTGGAATTGGAACTTACAGTATAAGCCATGTTTCCTATAAAACAGAGGGGCCATTATTCGCTAGTACTGTAGCTCAAAGGAGCAGTAGCGAGAGAAATGATGAAGCCTCCAACTGCAGTTCTTACACCGGAAGTGGTTTCACCCTGTGGGAAGAATCTGCAGCTTCGAAGGGAAAGACAAGGAAGGAGAATACCGGCAAAACACCCGCCGTGAGAGGTAAAAACTTTTCTTACTCTCTTCTAGTACTTCAATTTGGCGATAACTACAACATGACTGAATTACTCACGGATTTTTGGTTAAGTAAATATCCTTGTGCATGTGGTATCACCATTATTAGCACAAGAGATTGACATTTATGAGCAAAAAGTAAGCTAAACTACACCTAAATAAATGCAACTGTTAGGTTTGTTTCCCATCTCATTTGCATGCCCATGCAACCGCTCTAGTTTCAAATTGGTGAGTGGGGCAGGGTTTTCGTAGCATGCAAGGCTTACCTAATCCTCTGATGGATTTATGCATGCTTCTGATTCTGAATATGCAAATATACAATGATGACCACATGCACCGTGTTACTAATTTAGGTAAGTTTTTACTAATCACGGGATGTAATGTAGTTAATGTTTATATTATACTTTAATTACATGACTGGGATTTTAATAATAAGAGTAAGGGTTAAGTATGACTCATATACTGTTAAAGAATAGATGTTAGAGCTGAGACAGAGTGAGCGTATAGAGCGAGAGCATCTGTCCCATAAAAGAATTATTGAGTTAGTCTATGGGCTTGGACTAAGTAGGTTGGGGGTGCCATATACCTTGCTTTTCACGAGAACAGAAGCACCCATAATAGACCATAAGTAATTTGTATAGTAGTAGAATAACAAGGACTCGAAAAATAAATCATGGTTAACATGTAATATTTTGAACTTAGAAATTAACTGGTATTAGACAGATTTTATCATATTGATATATCTATATTATCTTTTCAATTTTTCATTTCCTGTTTTTGTTATGTTCTTCGCATTGTATTTATTCGGTCGTCAGTTTAAGTCCATTATTTTCTAGGCAATCATACTGCATGCAAATAAGTTGTTTATTAATTAGTTCTTATTAGATGGATAACTCAAAATTCGCAAATAAGAATGGGAAATTTTTGATGAGAAAGTAATTTAGTACGCATAGTGTGAAAACGATTGTTGCACTAGATTAAAAGCCGTTATGTTCGTATAATTGAATGAAATTTTGGCTGCAACTTTTGACAGAAGCGGCAGGGAAGGAGCGGCAATGGGCCACATCATCGTTGGAGAGAGCATCGCAGTCATCAACAAACAACCACCACCACAGTTTCAGCTCTCTCTCTTCCTCATGGTTGGTCCAATCACAGTTTCGTTTCTTTCATTGCCCTTCTATTTCTGCTTTAAAAATTGAAACATTTATCTTCGAGATCTCATCAACAGGCCCTCATCAAAGCAGAAAAGCTTCATGGAAATGATAACATCAGCAAAGGGTAGCTCCCAATATGACGATTTTGAGGAAGATGAAGATTTCGTTCTCAAGAAACAGAGTTCTACTACTTCCCATAGTAAAGGCAATCATTCTTTTCGGCATATTTTTTGGATTTAGATATTAAAATATGACCGGTACAGATAAGTCTGAATAACATAGTGCTGTATATTATTGCTTAATTGAGTTATTGTTTTTGCAGGGGAATTGAGAGTAAAAGTAGATGGGAAGAGTGCAGCCGATCAGAAGGCCAACACCCCAAGATCAAAACATTCTGCAACTGAGCAGCGGCGGCGGTGTAAAATTAATGACAGGCAAGTATAACTATAACCTTTTCACATTTAATATTGGCAAAATGACAAAAGAAGCTCCCAATGTTTGCATGTTTTGTCATTTGGCCCCTTATTCTTTCTTTGGTCCAAATATGCCTCCTATTCTTTCTTTTGGTCCAAATATGCCCCTAATGTTTCATTCGTAGTCCAAAGATGCCCCCAACGTTTCAATTTGGTTCAAATATGCCCTCGTTAGATGGAAAATGTCAGTCAACTGACGTTCAACAGCTGATGCTGACTAGATTTGCCACACATTAAGATCTGCTGATGCCACGTCAATTTTTTTTTATAAGCCATTGACTGTCAGTTGATTGACAGTTTACATCCAACAGGGGCATATTTGGACTATGAATGAAACGTTGGGGGCATATTCGGACCAAAAAAAAGAGAGACAAATGACAAAACATGCAAACGTTGGGGTCATCTTTTGTATTTTGCCTTTAATATTGGTTTTACTTACTAGTTGTAGTGTGATATGAGGGGGAGTTTCATGTGGATTTGTGGATAGTTAGTGAATTATGATTGTTTGAAAGTCTTTCTCAAAGTGAATTTGGACATTGTTTGGCAACCAGAAATTGCTTAGACTCTTCATTGTTCTTGAAGTTGTATCCAATTATAAATATTAATTACTATTAGTACTAGTATTAGATACTAAAACCCAGCAATTCTTTTGCAGATTTCAGATGTTAAGAGGAATCATTCCTAACAGTGATCAAAAGAGAGATAAGGCCTCATTCTTATTAGAGGTAAATAGATTTCTTTCAATAATTCTGATTTATTGTTTGTCTATCTAAAAAATTTCAAAACATTTTAACAACGGTGTGTTCAATCTACTCACAGGTTATAGAGTACATTCAGTTTTTACAAGAAAAAGTAAACAAATATGAGGGAACATATCAAGGATGGAACCCGAACCATGAACCATCAAAATTGATGCCATGGGTAAATTTGATACTTGATTTTATTAACTAAGAATTACTTTTGAATATCAACAAACTTCTCAATGCCTGATCATCGACCTTATCCGAAACAGAGCAACAAAGAAAGACCCACCGAAGATCATGCCGATCAGTCTCGACATATAAACGGCATGTCCACTCCACCCTTGGTTTATTCCGTGGCCCCAAACATTCCCGGAACTGCAATAAACACTGTAGAATCTGATATGAACACAGCTACTACATTGAGACCAATAGACCTTGGTCCTGTGATGATGAATAAGGCAATGCCCTTTCTTGTGTCGCCACAGCCAAACTTCTTTACCTCAGCCAATGCAGAAACCAACGGTGCTCTTCCTATTAAAAAGCCGAAAGAACAAGAGCTAACAGTTGAAGGTGGCACAATCAGCATCTCAAGTATATATTCTCAAGGGTAAGCTTTTACCTTATATGTATGTATGTATGTATGTATGTATGTATGTATGTATGTATGTATGTATGTATGTATGTATGTATGTATGTATGTATGTATGAAAGCAGCGGTTTTAATAATCGACCATGGTGTTTGAGACAGGTTGTTGAATACTCTAACGCAAGCACTGCAGACATCTGGAGTGGATTTGTCACATGCCAGCATATCAGTGCAGATTGACCTTGGGAAGCAATCTACTATTACTTCTACTGCTCCAACATCCACACATAAGGTTTGTTTCCATTGCCTTTGCTGTTCCTTTCCTTTTCTCCTATGTCATGTCAAATATATATTGATTTTTTTCATGTATTTAAAAAGGGATTAATATACACTGGCGGTGGAAACGGAAGGTTTCCACAAGCGCCTTAATTTTAGGGTATAAATAGTTAGTTTATGATATAAGGTTTAGGGTTTAGGTGTAGGGGTTTAGAATTTAGGGATAGTTGTTTCAATTTAAGGTTTAGGGTTATAATTTAGGGTTTATTAACCTTAAATTGAAACAACTATCCCTAAATTCTAACCCCTACACCTAAACCATATACCCTAAACTAACTCATTATACCCTAAAACTAAGGCGTTTGTGGAAACTGAAAGTTTCCACTACCTGTATATAGAATATTTATCCTTTAAAAAACTACATGCTCGAATTTGTACTTGTAATATATTTGAGCCTCGTAATGAAAAAGTCCGAACAACATAGATTCTCTTGTTATTAGAATTTTTCACCTAATGCTTCCCAAATTTTACTCTGCTCTAGGGTAGGGAGACTCCTACAAAACAAGGGACGGAACATTCAAGAGTTGGATTTATGGAAGATTCTGATCGACCCTTAAAGAAGCTCAAGACCTGAAACAAAAGAGGAAGGTATAGCTTACACATTTTTAACATTATTATTATTTTAATTAATTAATTAATTAATTAATATTTTTTGGAGTAGCCTACGTTGTTCAACGGCTACGTTACTCGAATTCGAATTTAGGTAGACGTGGATTACAAATATATGTATTCCATGTGAAAGATCATATTTTGGTAGCCAACAAAACAAATTACTCCCTGTAATCTTTATCTTCCATTTTGTTTAGCAGCAAAATCTTCAATGTCACAGATTTTACAATATTGTTATTACACGTAGGAAAAACGAAATAAGTTTTTTGGACAGGTTTGTTGGAAGTTAACATTATTTATTGAGAGGTCATTTATTTATTTTTAATTACGTAGAAGTCAACAATAAATTATATATCTTTGAAGAAATTAAACTACTATTTTATCATTATCTCGATTTAATTTTTTTTTTGTTTTATTGTGAGTCATGACTCCTACTAATCTCCACTGAGTACCGCCCTGGCTACGATGTGATTAACACAATATATCAAAGCTAATGCCATGGCAATCACAATTAATCTAAGAATCCATAGCCGGGGTGAGAAAAAATTTAAATTCCAAATCCTCCGTTGACAAAAGCACACACGTTGCACACTTTGTGATTAAACTCGAGTCTCTCATATGAACATCATTCATTTTTTCTACTCGGATGAACATCATCCGTTTTTTCACTCAGATTGAACATATACCCTACCCAGTTCAATGTAGGTCTGTTTAGGGTTATGATCAAGATCTCATTGTTTTTATTTATTTGAGAATTCTTACTGTGACGGATGTAATTTCTACTTCTTTTTTCTAACAAAATCAGAAGCTATGTTTTCGTTAAAAGAAGGAAAAAAATAATGTACAAACAAAGATAACAATAAAAATCTAACGAGTGTGAAAAAGTAAAACCCAAAACTCCACAATACAATTTTTATCTTTCATAGAAAAATTCAACAAGTATCAATAGTGTCGTATGTATTCAAACTATACGTTATATTAATATAGGAATGGCGAGAGTAAACCAGCCTTATATATTGCTCTACAAACGAATCTAAACATATTGGCAAATTATCACAAAAAAATATCTAATCATAAGAGATTGTCGACTTTTCTTGATCAAGGGATGTGCCGTGATGAATGCAACACGAAATATCATATTATTATCACGATAGGCAAAAAAACATGTTAAAATACAGATAAAAGGCGTACTACAAAAACAAACGAAAACAAAACGGTTCAACGATATATGAAAAAAGAAAAAAAAATTAAAATAGATATTGTACATATTTATATATATATATATATATATAAATTAAAAGAAAATAGACAACACTTTTGAAGCAAATTTAGAGAACTGTTTTAGAAGTGGGAAAACTAGATTTTTTTTTAAATAATGTTAGAATACATTATTTTCAGTTTTTCACATTCAACTTTTGAATATAAAGACCAAAAAAGACAATGTTCTTACAAACATCTTTGAATTGCATGATTTACTATTTAATGTTACAATTAGATTTTTTAATTTTTTCATAAGTAGGATAATGACTTTGATTGATGATGTTTCTTCTGTTATAATTGACAGATTTTTTAAAATTTTATTGATACCAACTTTTCACATAATGTCTCAGACAAAGCCTCAATTTGAAAATTTAAGTATAGTATGTCTTAAGCTTTTAAGTATAAAATTATCAATTACAATTTGGAACCATAAGATATTTATATTTGAATTCAAATTTAATTTAATTTAATTTAACGATATTTGTACTATTTTCTCTAACTGACGTTTCACGACTCAATCTAGCAAGAATATCGGCAATGCAGTTTTAATTCCTTATTATTAAGGGAGATGATACAACTTAAGCATTAGCTTGAGTTCATATTTATGTAGTACCAAATATATATATAATTTTAATAATAATTTTTATATAAAATGTTAATTTTACCCCTTCAAATTTACCTATTTTCACCTAAAATCTCAAATGTTAATTTTTATATGCTATACATATGTATAACTTTTAAAAATATTAACAAACATTTATATAATATTGTGCATATCTTAATGCGTAAGCTCTTCAAAACTAATTAAGTAAATCTGTGCAAAGGTCAAGTTACTTGTTAGTTTGTACGGATTAATCATTAAACCCAAAAAAATATAAGCTTAACCGTCAAGTAGGCGCCTAAATTATGTCATTTTTTCAGTTAGGTGCCTAAACTATTTTTCGGGCCAAATTGGGACCTAAAGTTTCATTTCGTGACCCATTTAAGGTTCGCCGTTAATTTTTTCCGTTAAAGGACACATGTCACCTCTAGAAAAATTTAAAATTATATTAAAAATGAATAAAAGAAAATAAAAATAAAAATGTATCATGAAAGTTTCAAACATTCCTAAAATAGTCCCTAAATTCCTAAACCCCCCAAATTTGACCACTCCCGCCGGCGACGAAATGAAGCGCCCTCCACTCGCCAAAAAACCCACATGTCGTTCGTCGCCCCTCTTGCCGTCGTTCGTCGCGAATCGTTCGAAAGAACCATTCGATAATTTCGTCGATTCGCACGGTGTTGGTTGATTTCCGGCGATGGGGTGGTTGGAGAAATAGTCGTGATGGTCTGGTGATCGATTTGGTGGGCGACGACATGACAATCGGTGGCGGAATCAGTCTAAATTGGGATTTAGATTTGGGGTTTTAGGGATTTTGGAATTTGGGGTTGTTTTGTAAAATCTGGAAAATTTAAAGATTTTTTGAAAATTAATTAATTTTATTTATTTTTAATATAATTTTGGATTTTTCTGGAGGTGACACGTGTCTTTTAACGGAAAAAAATAACGGCAAACCTTAAATGAGTTACGGAATGAAATATTAGGTACCTAATTGACCCAAAAAATAGTTTAGACATCTAACTGAAAAAAATAGTATAATTTAAACACCTATTTGACGGTTAAGCCAAAAATATATCATAAATTTGGACCACACCCGATATGTCACTATTGATGCTTGCACGTTGGTAGCACAAACTTGCTTTAGCTTGGCGTTGATTTTGATTAATTTGTGTTAGTTTTGTTTTGTGCAATTTTATCTCAACTTTTGATATAAGATATAATATACTTTTAACATCTTTTCATCGATTAAGTTTTAATTTAATTCTATTAAAAAATTAATTCGGTTGATATATTTTAATCTTTAGAGATCATTTATTTTAATGTTTTCAAATGTAATTGTCTCATATTTAAGTGTTTGGAGAATTATGGATACTTTAGATATTAATTTAAAATAACAATACAATACACACAACTATAATCAGAATTGATCATTATAATACACTATTGAATTGTTAATCGAAATATATCTAAACAAAATTTACATATAACGAAATTTAAATTAACATAAAATTTGAAAATTATAAAATATAACAATCAAACTTAAAAATTGAAAATTCCTAAAACTTCAACTCATGCTTATTTAAATTTGAAGAGAGAAACTAATGTGGAGTTGGGATTCAAACTAAATTATGAATTATGAGTCAACATTTTAATATTTAAGCTACAAAGCAATGCCAGTTTTACAAGGCAATGACTGTACACGTCAAGCCTTATACAAGAACAAGTGTGCCATTAAATGACTAATAATGCCTCCATACCTAATCCAGGTTGGTCTTCTTAATTAAAATTAAATGCAGTGTCGATGATAATTCATTTTTTAATTAAAAATTAGATTTCATTACATGTAGAAAGATATAACAAAATATACTCTAATATAACACTTTTTTTAGATTACCCCTATAAAAAAATCATAGGAGAAAATACAAAATTGAAAACTCAAGATTAAAAAAAAAAAAACATAATTTTCATTTGAATATGACATTTATGTTTCGTATAAACTCAACAATTAAAACTAAAATTTTATTATCTTTATTCAATTAAACGTTTAAATAGTAATGAATAAAATTAATCTTATACGTTGTTCTGCTAGTAGTTTAAATATATCCATAAAATTATCGTGAAAGAGAATCTAATTATATTAAATTATCGTGGATTGAAGTTGATAATGCCGATGTGGTTAGGATTTTGAAGGACAATGATAGGCGGTATCAATATTGGTCGATTCTGCATCATATTGAGCGGTTATTACGCTTGGATTGGGAGATTCGCTTAACTCATATTGGTAGAGGAGGCGAACTTGGTAGTTGATGCTTTAGCGAAATATGGCTTAGGCCTCGATGGTGGTGAAATATAGTTTGCGGTACCGTCGTTAATTGCATGTCAGTCGTTTCAGTTGGATTGTTCTCATTTATCTTTTTTGATTTTTTATGCTTTTTCATGTTATTTAAGTTGCTAGATATACTCTTTTCCTCTATTTAGACTTAGAGAAATTTTTAATGAATCACCTAATTAATTTTATTTTTTTATAAAAAAAATATACATCCACCGCTTCATGAATATCAAACTAACACAAAATTAAAAGAAATTATTGCGTTAAATAAAAAAAATTATGCCACAAAAGAGACTAATAAAATTTAGGATATAAATAGAGTGCAAATAGGGTTGCTTATGATCTAGATATGATACTATTTTTCAAATATATATATCTACCAATTATAATACGCAACGTGGCACTCTTCAATACCATAGTTTAAAAACAGCGGTGGCCGACAACTTGGTTTTGCGAAGATCTCCACCTTCCACGTGTTCTCTACCAACGGTCTCGATCTCTTTATCGCCTCACACATCCCCTACTCATTTTCTCCCGTAACACATACACGCCTCGTTTTCGAAATAGGGGTAATTTGGTCATATCGGAACACGTTATTTCTAGAAGATAAATATGCAAAAACGATATTTTCAGACAAAGCTCAAAAACAAACTCACTTCTGTGATTTTTATTTTTACATATATTTTTCTTCAAATTATAATAAATAAATCTCTATTTTTTCGGAGCAATGCAAGACATACACTCGACCGTAGGCGGTGGTCGTATATTCAACGGCGGAGGAGACAGGATGTTACGGCAGCAGAACCACCACCACCAACCACTGATCAAGTGCCCCCGCTGCGACTCTCTCGACACAAAATTCTGTTACTACAACAACTACAACCTCTCTCAGCCACGTCATTTCTGTAAGAGCTGCCGTCGTTACTGGACAAGAGGTGGCCTGCTCCGGAACGTCCCCGTCGGCGGTGGCTGCCGCAAAACCAAGCGCTCCAAAACCAAACCTACACCCGAAATCACCACAGTCTCCGCCGTCTCTGCACATCCACAGCTACAGCAACAATTCAAAGAGAATCCTCATTCTTGCAGCGAGGGTTCGAGTCATACTGCCGCCAATTCTAACGTACTGCCGACGAACAACAACGTGAATAGCTCCGCCGAGGCTGCGTCAGGAGTAACATCTCATTCGAAGCTTGACGGGAACCCTTATAATTTAGGGTTGACGGAGACCAGCTTGGGCACATCGTCGAACGATGAAACGGTGCCGTTTGGTTTCGGTACTAGTGATTTAAGTGAGCAAGCACAGTGGGGAGGGAATGAAATCAGCAGGGGATTGTTGCTTGATCAGACGGTGCAGGTTGAGTTATCAAATTTGCATTATAATAGATCGGAGGGTGGAGGAGGATTCGGACCTTTTGATTGGGAAGGGAGTGGAGATGAACGGTCAGCGTTGGTTCATCTTTATAACGAAACTGATGATCAGACGTACTGGAATCAAAGTCAGTGGGATAATCAGTATGATCCTACGCTCTATCTCTCGTAAATTGTATCCTTCCTTTAATTCTCCTTTAAATAATTTTAACTACACAAAATTATTTATATATATATATATATGAATGTGTATTTTTATAAAAAAAATTATTTCTTAATTTCTATTTATATGATATTGCAAGCTGCTACAAGATTGATATATCTAAGGTATATTGCGAGCAATTTTGTTGTGATTATAAAATAATATTTGTTTATAAATTTTAATCTTTAGTAGAGTACTTATTATAAAGAAAATTTATTCGAGCTTGTATTATTTAAATATAACAATATTATTTTTTTATTAAGACCATTGGTTCAATGTAATCTTATTAATATATATCGATCTTTAGATACCTAAATATACCAAACAATATATGCCAATATGTTAAAATATCTTAAACATTAACAAGTGTTTGGTAACTTTGGTACAGTGACCAATGCTTAATGATAATGCTTATTTGCATTCTCAACGAAAAAATATATGTTTGAACTTTGAAAACGACGTTATTAAAAAAAGCCATAAATTTGGTGTAAAATTAATTTTAAAGTAACGTAATTTATGTTTGAGAGTTTTCTTTTTAAATCACGAATGTATAAAATAGTGTAAAAATCACGACAAAACGTAAAAGTTATTATCCTGTAATTTTTTCAAAAATCACGTTTGGTGCTCATAACTAATTTTAAATTTGGGTAAACTACTGCAGGGGTCCCTTACGTTTAGCGTCTGTACAGAGTTAGTCACCACTTTTGAAAAGTGCATATTAGTAGTCCTCTACGTTTTCGATGTGTAAATACTTGGTCACTCCGACGTTAACTCCGTTAGTCCCCTAACGGATTGCTGATGTGGCGAAAGGATAAATTACTGCAATAGCCATTAAAATTTATCTCATGTACATTTTTTCTCCTCAATTTAAAAAAGTAAACATTATAGTCACTAATAAAAATGTTTCTTTATAATTTCACCCTTAAATTTTTAAAAATTCATTTTTCAATCCTAAAACTTTACAATCAATTAACACAATAATATTATAAATGCTTAGATGAAAAATAGGTGCCCAAAGTATACCCTTTGAAACTTAGGTGCCCAAATTGCTCCTATTTAATAACTCAAACTTAAAAATTTAGTCCACTAACTACTAAAAAATTCGAGTTATTGGAATTTCTATTTTATAATTCAAACTTTATTTTGAATTTTTGAGTTGAGTTTATGAAATTATGAGTCGAGTATTTTCACATCAAACCAAAAAATTTAATTTTTTCGAGTCAAGTCGAGTTATTGGAATTTTTATTTTATAATTCAAACTTTATTTTGAATTTTTGAGTCGAGTTTATGAAATTATGAGTCGAGTATTTTCACATCAAACCAAAAAATTTAATTTTTTCGAGTCAAGTCGAGTTATTGGAATTTCTATTTTATAATTCAAACTTTATTTTGAATTTTTGAGTCGAGTTTATGAAATTATGAGTCGAGTATTTTCACATCAAACCAAAAAATTTAATTTTTTCGAGTCAAGTCGAGTTATTGGAATTTCTATTTCATAATTCAAACTTTATTTTGAATTTTTGAGTCGAGTTTATGAAATTATGAGTCGAGTATTTTCACATCAAACCAAAAAATTTAATTTTTTTGAGTCAAGTCGAGTTATTGGAATTTCTATTTTATAATATAAAATTAATTTTGAATTTTTGAGTCGAGTTTATGAAATTATGAGTCGAGTATTTTCACATCAAACCAAAAAATTTAATTTTTTCGAGTCAAGTCGAGTTATTGGAATTTCTATTTTATAATTCAAACTTTATTTTGAATTTTTGAGTCGAGTTTATGAAATTATGAGTCGAGTTTATTGGAATTATACAACTTGTGAAGTTGGAAAAGTCTGAAGTTTGAGAAATACGGATGTGTGTCAACCTGAAACCTTATGTTGTTATTGCATTTGCACAGCACAAAGTTCCTCACATTACATATAACAATCATTTATGCTCAAATCTTAGGCACCGCGGTAACCTTTAAGATCATGTCTAGTATTTAAAAAATTTAATTTTTTGGTTTGATGTGAAAATACTCGACTCATAATTTCATAAACTCGACTCAAAAATTTAAAATAAAGTTTGAATTAAAAAATAGAAATTCCAATAACTCGACTTGACTCGAAAAAATTAAATTTTTTGGTTTGATGTGAAAATACTCGACTCATAATTTCATAAACTCGACTCAAAAATTCAAAATTAATTTTATATTATAAAATAGAAATTCCAATAACTCGACTTGACTCAAAAAAATTAAATTTTTTGGTTTGATGTGAAAATACTCGACTCATAATTTCATAAACTCGACTCAAAAATTCAAAATAAAGTTTGAATTATGAAATAGAAATTCCAATAACTCGACTTGACTCGAAAAAATTAAATTTTTTGGTTTGATGTGAAAATACTCGACTCATAATTTCATAAACTCGACTCAAAAATTCAAAATAAAGTTTGAATTATAAAATAGAAATTCCAATAACTCGACTTGACTCGAAAAAATTAAATTTTTTGGTTTGATGTGAAAATACTCGACTCATAATTTCATAAACTCGACTCAAAAATTCAAAATAAAGTTTGAATTATAAAATAGAAATTCCAATAACTCGAATTTTTTAGTAGTTAGTGGACTAAATTTTTAAGTTTGAGTTATTAAATAGGAGCAATTTGGGCACCTAAGTTTCAAAGGGTATACTTTGGGCACCTATTTTTCATCTAAGCATTTATAATATTATTGTGTTAATTGATTGTAAAGTTTTAGGATTGAAAATTGAATTTTTAAAAATTTAAGGGTGAAATTATAAAAAAAAACATTTTTATTAGTGACTATAATGTTTACTTTTTTAAATTGAGGAGAAAAAATGTACATGAGATAAATTTTAATGGCTATTGCAGTAATTTATCCTTTCGCCACATCAGCAATCCGTTAGGGGACTAACGGAGTTAACATCGGAGTGACCAAGTATTTACACATCGAAAATGTAGAGGACTACTAATATGCACTTTTCAAAAGTGGTGACTAACTCTGTACAGACGCTAAACGTAAGGGACCCCTGCAGTAGTTTACCCTTTAAATTTTTACATCCAAATATGTAAGCACGATGTTCGAAAGACAAAATTCACTTTAAAAGAGATTTTGACTCTCCCCGTAGAAACAAACACGCAGACGAATACAAAACAAATCTTATTGACATGATGGTGGAGCATGATGCGTTGAAGATTGGCAGGGATTGCGATGCAAAAATTGGGAACTCAAAGTTAATCACGTTATTTGTAGTTTCAACTAATAAAATTTATTTATTTTATTTTAATTTTTAAATAATCATTTACTTTTTATTGACATATAGAAAAGAGGCGAAGATTCATCTTAAAAAAAATAAATGAAGTTTATTAGTTGAGATCATAAATAACGTGGTGAATCGAGTCCATTTAATAATTTTTCCGAACTGTTGGAGACACTCATTTTTGACGTGTGCAGCTGATTACCCAATCATGCTTTTCCAACCCTCCCTTTTGGGTTTCAATGGGTTAGGTTAGATTTTTATTTTTTAAAAAATAAAATTTAGTTTCTAACTCATTAGTTGACCGATCAAGGATTGTAGAGGCTTATTATGAGTCGATCCTCTTAATCTAGGGATAACAAAATTACTCGAATCAGCCTTGACTCAATATGTCCGCCCCGCCCCGAGCATTTTTTTTCTCTTAAATTTCGAATTCAGTTCGATTTTTATAATGATAAAACCCGAGTCGGGGCAGGTTTAAATTTTGGCATTATATATGAAATAAATTAGATTAAAAGATATCTATAATAAAATTATAATATTCGATTTAAATTAATTAAATAATAAATTAAATATTATAATATACCTATATATATTCCTATAATTTTACACAAATAGTTGATGTCCACTAAGTTTTGTAGTGCACACTCAATTATTGGTTATTAAATTATCATTATTATTTGAAAGTATTGGTGCAACCTCAAAAAATGGTGTTGGTGTATTTTTTTAAATATAAATTACTTGAGAAAAATAGAAATTGTAAATAAAAAAAATGCCAATAAATTTAAAAAAATGCAGAAGAATGCCACCTTTTCCCTTCTTGAGCATTTGCATTCATCTTATTCTAGAGACCGTTCAGGGGTATTTTAGTAATATTATAATATGCCTTCAACAAAAGTTTGGTGAAGATTAATTTAAAAAGGTAAATATAATTTTTGGTACTTAGTTTTGACATTTGTGTATTATGCAGTACTTGTTTTTTTTTTTTGCAACTATCACCTAGTATTAGTGTTCAAGTGCAATAAGGTACCCAATTTTTTGATTGGCAATTGGGTACCTATGTTTTGGAATGCAATTATTAGGTACCCAAATTTTACATTTTGGTACAATTAGATATCTAATTTTTTTGAGCAATTAGATACCTACCATTTTTTTAATTACACGTGTTTAATTATGATTGGTACATACTTAGAATTTCAACATCAGTTAAAATGATAATATGTGTTATATATTCAAAAGTTAAGAGTTGAAATTCTAAGTATGAATATGTATAATTAAAAGAAATAGATACCGTTATAAAAAATAAAAGTTGGATGCCTAATTGCATTAAAAAATGCTAGGTATCTAATTGCACAAAAAATAAAACTTTGATGCTTAATTGCACCAAGAAAATTAGTACCTAATTATATCGTTAGGAAAAATTAGGTACCAAATTGCACATAAATGATATGTTAGGTGTCCAAAGTTATACTTTTTCTCAAAAAACAATTAAGAAAAAGGAAAAGAAAAAAGCCATTGTTAACTGCTGAAACTTCTTCATTTCTTCGCTTACGCTTTCACTCTTTCAGACTCTTTGAGTTCTTGATTTCTCGATTCTTTGAATTTTAGAAGGAAAAAAATGTTTGAGCCGCAGCATTTGGTCGATTTACAAGAAAATGCGGGTTTTGGAACTTGGCTTTCAGGGGATAACAGCAACTCGTCCCCAACTCACCATCGGACTGAGTCATCACTCGCTCGCTCTGTCCCCGGCAATGTGGATAGTGAACTCTACAAGGATCTCGTCGAGATGATCCCTCTCGTTCAGTCCCTCATCGTAATCTTCTCTTCTCTTTTTACTCTACTGTATTTTTTTTTCAGTTTCTGTTTGGAATTAAAGAAAAATGGAAGGAAACAAAGAAGATTAGCTGATTTAGCCATTTCACTGTCTGGAAAGTGAAAAGAGATGTTTGTATTTTAGTTTTGATTTATTATTATTTTGTAAACTTGGATTTGATTAGGAGCGTAAACCAAACAGTTCATTTACAAGGCGTGGATCGATTATATATACCAAGACACCTTCAAGGGAATCCCTATCCCGTAAGGTAAGTTCTTAAATCCTTACTTCGTTTGTAATTTAATTTGTTGAATTTATTTATGGTTTGTTTGGAAAAATTACTTCAAAATTTTGGATTTGGATTTGATTTTCCTGTATAAATTGTGAGAATGAAATGCTTATATCATGTATTTGAAAGGTATTAAATTCAGCATTTCAAAATTCATCATAAATCAGCATCTAGCGAATTCAAGAATCTGAAAAACAATATGTATTTTGTTCAATGATTGATTTATGCAACTTTTGAAATTCAAGTTTCCAAAAACATGGTTGAATCAAGATTTGGGGAAATATGTATTTCTTGCCTTATCATTCCTTATAGGCTTATACTGATAGTGATAGTGAACTAGAGCTTACCGTTTCATCTTAAGTAACATTTATTAGTAAGATTAGAAAAATATTGATGTGGTATATCGTTTTAATTTGCTAGTTATCAAACTGGCAATGTGGTGAACCTTAATTAGGCATAGCAATGGAAATGGTATTTGAAGGGTCCTTGGAGGGTTATGCTATCACTTTGTCTCCAATGTATATCCGAACATTAGGCATAGAGATATATGACCCTCCAAGGACCCTTCGAATACACGAAAAACTTAGAATGGAAATGAGCATTCCCGTCTTAGGTACAAACCATAACCGTATTTGATACTTGTTGCCGAATCCAAATATCATAGGCTTATTAATCATTGGTTTTTTTTATGACTCTAAACAATTGTTTTCTTCTTCTTTTGGTTATCAATTGTTGGTATTTGTTGAATCAAAGTGGTAGTCTTATTATAGTATGCATAATTGACTCTTTATTAGACATTTGTCTGGAGAGCAAAGATATAAAATATAAAACATCCAGTGTTTAATAGGTTTCAATTACAATTTCCCATGAATTTTATTATACAATTCTTTTTCCTATCAATTTTTTTCTCATATTCCTGGATTTAATCTAATAGCTTTTCTTCTGTGAGAATTTTCTTTTTAATTTCTTTGTATAAATATATTATGTTGCACTTTTTGTTCATAAAGGTTAGCTGTGTAAAAGGAAGGAATGGAGCTCTATCTATTCCAGTGAAAAGGAAAAAGGATCAAGTAGACAAGAATGGCAGTAATAATGGTGATAGTTTATCAATCTTTTCCTCGAGGGATTTGATATCGGAAAATGAAAATGATGAGTTAATTGTACTGAGAGAACAAGTGGAGGATCTGCAAAAAAGGTTATTGGAGAAAGAGGAGCGTCTGAAATCAGCAGAGATTTCGAGGAACCAGATTAATGATGTTCAAGCAGAACTTGATCAACTGAACCGACATGCTGCAGAAAAGGACTCTTTAATCAAGTCAATTCAGCTGCAACTCTATGATGCCAAGGTACACTTTTCATGTCTTGCCGCTAGAGATATAATATATATGTAATTATGTACATATCATCTCTTATGTTGCTCCAACTTGTCATTTTTCTTTGTATCCTTGTTTGAAACTTATGTACAATACATTTCTGTACATGGATATGGGATTATGACCCTCTAAGGACCCTCCAAATACATGGAAAAATTTTAGAAAAATTGAACATACCCATTGTCAGAAACATACCTATATCCACATTCACATCCAAATCCAATTAACATAGATTTTGTGTGATATTTATTGCATCGAAATTATGTTCTGAATACTTATCTTTTGAAATCTGATATGAGGCCGTGATATTTTTAGATGAATATAAATTTGGAGCTCATGTCAATTGATGTTAACATTTATATTATTCTTAGATGAATTTTGAATGTGAAATTATTTCCGAATTGACAGTAAAAAAAAGCAGTTACAATTGCAAGAATTATCTGTCCAGAAATTTCC
Organism: Hibiscus tridactylites; assembly: GCA_958450335.1. Lineage (NCBI taxonomy): Eukaryota > Viridiplantae > Streptophyta > Magnoliopsida > Malvales > Malvaceae > Hibiscus > Hibiscus tridactylites. The sequence continues at coordinate 73,890,149 of OY288289.1, read as the reverse complement.
AATGATTCTGTAATATTGTTTGTTTAATTGACATAGAAAGGAGGCATTAGCATAGAGATAGGAGAAGAGGTTAGAGATGTTGGGATTCAAATCCCAGATTGCTCGATATCACCCAATAAGAGGTTGTATGAACCAATTGTGTTAAACTTTGTGTTCTTGTTCTGTTGTTTTTTTTTTTGGTTGAAAGGAGAAGTTACAGAGGTCGGGATTCAAATCCCTGATACTACCTTGTAACATAGTTTGGATGAACCTACTGAATTAAACTCGGAGCTCGTGTTATTTCCTTATTGTTATCGATATGTTTGCTTTTCTCTTTAGATTAAGCTAGCAGACAAGCAGGCTGCCTTGGAGAAGACACAGTGGGAAGCAATGACATCCAAGCAAAAGTTGGAGAAGCTGCAAAATGATATAGACTCCATGCAAGGAGAATTTTCATCATTTATGCAGCTGTTAAATAGCTTGACAAAGAATAATCGCACTGCATGTGACGAAGATTATGATGTAGCGCCGTATCCTTTGGAGCATCTCCCTTATATAGTAAGCTCACTATCCTTTGCCTAATCAACTTTTCTAAATTGAAGTTTCCCTGGCTTTTGTTTTCTAAGTTCGCATATTTCCTCAAAAGTGTTCATATCGAATGAAATCCGAACAGGGTCCCCAAGAATCCTCCAAAACATGGAAAAATCTTACGGCTGTACATGTATCTTTATTCCTTTTGAATTGAAAGAATCTATATTTTAAGTGCTTTCATTAGCTTTGTTATAACAGCGTGGATTCGTATTTTCTCATGCCGTAGTTGGTAAACATTTGGTTTCGGTTTAAACAGGATGACGTAGATGACAAGGAGATGCCACAAATGGAAGAAGCGAGGCGGGCTTACATCGCCGCTCTCGATGCTGCCAAAGAGAAGCAAGATGAAGATTCCCTTGCCGCCGCAGCTAGCGCACGGTTGTATCTCCAATCCGTTCTTTTCAAATCCGAAGGCGCGTAAGAAAAGCATTACAAGGATTTCATAAGTTGGCAGCACGTTCACACGAACTCATTGTTTGCATTGGCATATTAGGTTCATACAGCAGCATTAATTTACCTCTATATGTTATGTATGACTTTTTTTTCTTTCTGTTCTTAATTGTCTAGTAAATGCATGGATGTTTTTGCATTTATATGTAAAATCCCCAGTGGAAATATACGAAAGACACGAATTGTCTGATTTAAGTACAATTTAACAAATAGTTCTTAGAATAGGAATATACTTGTATAATTATGCAAATATAAAAATATATGTAAAAAGAGGTTATGTTTAGTTGTATTATTACATTTTGTCATTTATAATTAGGTTTAGGGCTTATGGTTAAGGTTTAAGAAATTTAAGATAGGGTCTATTTTTAGGGTATATGGTGTGGGATTTAAAATTTAGGGTTAGGGTTTGAAATTTAATTGTGTAGTGTTTTTTAGTGTTGGACATAAGTAGAGACACCGAAATAGGGCAGTTTATTTTTATTGTTAGTAGAAGTAAATAAAATTTGGGACATAATAGGAATGTGGATTAATACAAAATCTGCCATGAATGAGCCATTATAGGATCCATATAACATCTTCAAAATAACTGGATCACATTTAAACCCTAACCCCAAACCTTTGTAATACGGTGACCAACTTGTAATTCGGGAGAAGAGTAAGGATTAAATTGGTGAACAATTTGTAATTCGGGAGAAGAGTAAGGATTAAATTGATAGTATTTTTGAGTTAGGATCAGATTGATAGAATGTATAAATTTTGGGACTAAAATTATTATTATATCATAACACATTACAATATTGTCTAATATTTAATGATCCAATGACGTGTTATAATAATATTTTAATTGAATGATTCGATTGTAACTTATTTATAATTTGACTAATAATTGAGTGACATGAGATATATTTTATCCTAAACTATATTATCAAAATGGTTGATTTTTAGGTGATATGTCCTTAAAAAACGTAACCCAATCAAATTAAAACCAAATTTCAAGTCTCAAAATTAAATTAAACTCGTTTCTTATAATTTAAGCTCAACTCGATTAAACCATCGCTAACCTAGCATATTTGCTCATGCAAATTGCAATCACCATTAACGCTTACCTTCCCTTGTAATTATTTTGTTTGCATTTAGCAAAAGAGTAGGTTCCAAATAAACCGGGGTTCCATATTGCATGTGCCTTTAAACATGTTTTAAATGCAGTTAATGATTTCCATTTATTTTCTTGTTAAACAATCACAAATTTCATGGGCCCACTCCAACTCTCTAACTTCGGCCCCACCCTAATAACTCACAAATTAGGCCCTACAGACAGCCCATCAAATCCAATTTATTATTGTAGGTAAATTATTAGTTACTTAAATAATCCATGGCCATTGTTTCGTGCTTAACTATCCTAACTTTTACATCTATTTAGATTATTATTTTTATATAAATAAAAGAGATTGAATATTTAAATATATTTAATTTTATATCCTCATATATATATATATTATACTAATGATAATGTCAGTCAAATTATACTCAATCGACTTAAAATTTTAAATACAAGATGAAAAATAATTGTTTGTTTCAATTCAATTAATTATTTCTAGAGTTGTCTCCAATATTAATATATTATAAAATTTTAGTTCTTAAATGAAGGCATTTTCATTTTTATTTTTTAACACTCTAATGCGATTACAATATAATATATGTTCATTATTTTTAGTCCTTTAATAATACATAGATATTATGTAGATAAATTACTCGAATTCGGATCACATAAAAATAACAATATTTTTTTCTTCACTTAAACCACCGGATAAGTTCAAAAAATAAAATTATTTATTAGAGTTCCTTCCAATACTAATTTATTATAAAATTATTGTATATTAGTGAGACTGCTTTTTCGGGTTCGATCGGTCTTAATCCTTTGAATTATGAGCTTATCATTTGGTAGAGAGAGAAAGTTTATTTTCAATAAAAAAAACCCACTTTACTTTCACAAATTAATTTTTCATCCTCTTCCGTCTCTCTTCGGTCCATCCATGATTGAGAATAAATTGTGTTGTGAGTAATGTTTCCTTGGAACATGGCTCAGATGGTTGGAAGGAAGACATAGTTGGTGATTTTATAGGCTTAAATTAAAATTTTATTTAATTATTTTGAGTTGGCAAAGATGCAAAGACAAAGCAAGAATGTCCAAAAAGGTCATGTTATTCTTTCTTCAAATCATGTTAGGTTAGCCTAACTCCATTCAAGCAACTTGGATTTCATTACATCACACATAACTACTTCAAACTATAATGTCCATTTATCTGATTTTGGATATTTTTCCCTAAAATCAACCATGCCTAGTTCAAATTATGATTCAGTGATAATTTTTTATTTACATTTTCAAGGTACTTGAATTTTTGCCGTTTGGTGAGATAGATTGATCTACATGATTGTACGCGCTCCCATTTTCGGAGAAGGTATCTTTATTTCATAAGGATCTTTTAGTAGGTTCCAGTGCTGGATAGTTTATTTTGTTGTCGGATAGTTTCTGTGTACATACGTTCTGAGTGTACTCTTTTTCCCTCAAGTTAAGATTAAGAGATTCTTTTACCGAGGCACTCGTTCGTATTGTTTTCCTTTTTCTTTATTTATAAAAAAAAACCCTAAAAAACGATTATAATAACTAAAAAATCTCTCGTGTCATGTTTCCAATCTTAAAGTTGAATTTGACAAAAAAGAATCAAAAACCGATTCAACAGAACTTATCAAATTCAGGGACTAATTAGTATATTAAACCAATTAAAAAAGCACCCGAACCGAAGCGGTTGGCATTCCAATTCCTGATTTTCTTTGGGCTATCTTTATTCTATTGTCCTGACAGAATCACATGGCGATGCCATGCAGCGACAGATGTAGACCCACGCACATGCTTTGCCCACATGGATGTGTAGGATACGACCCTACATTTACACCCCGGACTTTGGTATATTTGTATTCAGACATTAATCTTAAACTATACAGAGGTTAGTATATATGCGTATCTATTTATTGATCGACTAATCTGAATCGAATATATTATCCTGTTATAACAACTCATTGTGTATTTATATGTCAACTTCCTCTTCTCTTACCTATTTCTCACACAAAAAGTAATGTAATATGTGTATTTTTTTTTTTGAATATGGCAGTGTGATGTAAGGATAACATCTATTAAACATTTAGTCTTTTTAAAGACGTCATATACAACATGTATTATTGGTACTTGAACTTGAATCTTAAAAAATGATGAACATCTACCTTTGCCACCAGAACACAAGAGGATGGATATGTAATATGTGTATGTATACACATAATATATATATATATATATAAATATGGATTTTTTAATTGGCTATGATTGATCAGAATGGGTGTTTGACATGGTGGCATAATAACAAACCTTCCTATCACTTCTGGGTTTGTCTCACATTTTATTTTTCTGTTCTTTTAAAATCCTTCTTGGATCTGAAGATATTCCTTTTTACAGTTTTGCCTACATTGGTTTTCTGTTTTAGTTTCTTACAAGTAAATAAATAAACTGTAGTATTGCTATACAAACTGTTGATTTTGTGTGTGTGTGTGTGTATATATATATTTGTGAAATGGGGTATTTGGGTCCCTTCCTTTCTTCCTTCCTTTTTGGTTGTATTATCAGATACTACTCAGCCCCATTCTCTGGTTTGCCTGTGAAGTTTCAGTAAGATATTAAATATATATATATATGTATATGTATGTATGTGTGTGTGTGTGTTCATTAGAAGTATATGGTTCTATGTTTCTTAGCAAGTTTTACCTTTTTTTTTCTCTATTGCAGTTTTGTTTGGTTGCTGAGAAAATAAAGTTTGAGCTTTGGGGGATTTTCATGGCAAAAAGGCAAATTTGATATTGTGGGAAGCCAAAAGCTTATGGCTTTGAGCTGTGGTTGGATTTTGGAGATGAAATTATAATTTGTGTGTTGAAATTTGGATCATCTTTGAAGGGTGAATTGTAAAAAGAGGCTAAAGGGATTTGAATTTATATTTTGGTTTCTGAGGTCTCAATTTGAGCCCTTGAAGATGAAATGATGATTGCAATTCAGGTGTTTGGGAATAGGCTGATGAATCTTTAGGAATTTTTAAGGTTCTATTAGTCGAGTCAAATATGGCTGCCAAGTTGCTACATTCGTTGGCGGATGAAAACCCCGATTTGCAGAAGCAAATCGGATGCATGACCGGGATTTTCCAGATCTTCGATCGGCATCAGATGATTACCGCGAAGCGCCTGAGCCATCGGAAACTTCCTGCTGCAGGTAGTTCTCTTAGGAATGAATGCAATTGTAATATGTATTTTTATGTTTTCTGTCTAAATTTAATGTTTGGTTCTCTGGTTTAAATGAATAGTATGTTATGGTTGATGTATATTTATGTATTACCGTATATCGAGGGGCCGGTTTTCCAACAGATTGTATTGATTTCAACTGCTATCTGTCTTTACATTGATGAATGTAGGTGGAATTCAATTTCAACTGTTGAAAATTATGTTTTTGTCTGAAACTCTTATTGGAAGAGTTATATGTAGATGTAGATTATTGTACCTTGTATTTTCGTAGTTTTCGGTTTCTTCATAGTTTCTGGTATCTTTGTTTTCCTTGGTATTTTGTGAACTTGCTTCAAAAAACAATGCGGGTGGAGTTTAAAGTAGGTTCTGATCGTGTCACTCGTTTGCAGGGCACTCCCGGTTTAACAATGGATTCGTAGAAGGTGACTCGAATAATGTATACCAAAGGCACACTGCAATTGTAAGTTCCTTGCAATTTTCTGTGTTTTGTGGTTCATTTCTTAGTTGTTGTTGAAATCTGTCCTTATGGTCTTTCGATTTCCAGGAAACGAATATGGACAGAACCGTGTATGAGAAACAAAGAATCTCCACGGAGTCTTCGAGAGCCTCGTTTTCGTCATCATGTTCGTCTTCCATGTCATCACTGGATTGTAACAAGATAGCTCAGCAAGAGGCCTCTTCCTTTGATAGAATCCTTTTCCCCGAAACTCCATATAGGGATACCATGATGAACCAACCGAGTACTTCTCCACGTTTAGGGTCACAATGCGTCGATCTTCGAGATGTGGTCAAGGACTCAATGTACCGAGAAGCTAAAGGACTATCGGTTAAAACGATGACCAAAGAGGAAGTATCAAGCAGTTCTGTGAAGCATAGAGATTCGCCTAGGCCGTTTCCCCTTCCGAATTCAATGGACGGGTCTTATGGTGTCGGGATCAGTGGAAAGCAAAATATGTCTGCTGATCTGAAGGAATCATTTCGAGTTCTTGCAAAACTTCAGGAAGCACCTTGGTACTATAACAATGAAGCTAGACAACTTCAAAGATCATCGTGTGAAGCAAACGGCTCGTGGAATTCAACGTCTAGGGATGCTCCTCGATTTTCTTATGATGGAAGGGAGACTAATCGTTTATCTTTTGAATCACGGGACACCTTCAAATCTACACCGAAGCTTAAAGAGCAGCCGAGACTTTCTTTGGATAGTAGAGTAAGGTCGATGAAGGGTTCAAAGTACCTTGCTAAAAGTTTCCATAATATTGACCACTTGAACACCAGAGTTACTAATCCACCACAATCTCCAGGAACTCAGACACGCCCTTCAAACATCGTAGCCAAGCTGATGGGCTTGGGACCGCTGCCGGATTCTTCCTCGGCTGGTGAGCATTTAGGTGTGGTGAAAACCGGAAGTGTTGAGGATAACAATACTTTCTTGCAGCCTCTTAGATCAAACGATCTGAACAGGCCAACCCGAACTTCTAACAGCGCGAGAAGCTCGTTAAAAGATCCTACTTCACCGCAGTGGAAAAATCCGGATATGATGAAGCCTATTTCCAGTTCAAGGTTCCCTATTGAGCCAGCACCATGGAGACATGCAGATGGAACACGAGGTTCTCAGAAACAATCTCTTAAACATGTAAAATTTCCGTCCAAGACTCCGAATTCTTCCCCTTCGGTTTATAGTGAGATTGAGAAAAGATTGAAAGATCTAGAATTCAAACAATCTGGAAAGGATCTCAGAGCTCTTAAACAGATACTTGAAGCAATGCAAGCAAAGGGACTCCTCGTGACCGAGAAAGAAGAACAAACTGCAAACTTGGTGTCTCAAAGATACAGTGAACCGAAATGTACAAGCCCTGGTCCGAATCTGAGAGGTCAACAAAGCCTGCAGAACACTCGTGTCAACACTTCCTCTACTAGGGGTTCAGATTCTATTAGAACATATGAATCTCCTATTGTGATAATGAAACCTGCAAAACTTGTCGAGCAAGGTATTATGCGTGCTTCAACTGTAATTCCTATTGATGACATTTCCCGTCTCCCCAAGATTCGGAGTGCGGCATCTGTAGATAATAAACGAGGTTCAATAACTAGTCGATCAGCTAGAGATCATACTGCCCGAAACAGTCAAAGCACTTACACCGTCAGCTCTACTGATAAGAGAGCTAGTAGTAGGAATGTCGGATCCATACAGTCTTCAACGAAACCTCCAAAAGAAAGCACCACAGCTTCAGTAAAGAGCTCAGGAGGATCCGGGAGCCCACGACTGCAGAAAAAGAAGCTCGAGTTGGACAGGCGATCTCGTCCGCCAACTCCACCACCCGATCCAAGCAAACCCCGAAGGCAATCCAGCCGGAATTTGTCGGAATCAAGCTCCCCTGGAGGTAAACGTAGACCAAAATCTCACAACATGCAACAATGTGACGATCAACTGAGTCAGGTTAGTTCCGAATCATGGACTTCGAGTCACCAAGGGGATGAGATCTCTCTGCAATCAGACAGCAACATTACCATGGAGTCCAAGTTAGAAATGGAAGTCACCAGTCACGAACAATCTATCGAGACCAATAGTAGTCAAAGTCCATCCATCGATGCTGCCAAGTATTCGGCTTCTAGCATAATGCAGAAAGTAGGTGATATTAATCTCTAGTCTTTGCCATTGACCGAATTGTTTATTTTGGTTACCTTACCTTACATGTCACGTTTCATTTTTTTCTTCAGAAATCAACATCAAGACTTGTTGAGGATGTATCAGTAGCTGAACTTGCCATGGCTACTCCGGAACATCCAAGTCCGGTTTCTGTTCTTGACACCTTGGTTTATAGAGATGACGCACCATCACCAGTAAAGCAGATATTGAACATTCCAGAAGGTAGTACATGTTTTCTTATCCCGGTAACCTTTTTTTAAAAAATTACCGCTCACATTCCGAGTAGCATGCATATTTTTCCAGTATTTTCCATGCAAGATGTTGCGCCTCTAGGTTATTTTAGAGAGATTACAGTTGTATCAGGATCTATGAACTGAATCTCACTCAAATATCCATTGTATCAGGTATCGGGGCAGAAAGTTTCGATGACAGACACAAAGATGATCAGTGGAACTCTGCAGATAACTGCTTGTCGAACAATGTGGGGTCTGGTCTTGTCTCGGATATTAGTCGCAAGAAACTACAGAAGGTCGAGCATTTGGTCCAAAAACTTAGAAGACTGAACTCCACTCATGATGAAGCCAGTACAGATTACATTGCATCCCTTTGTGAGAATACGAATCCGGATCACAGATACATTTCTGAGATATTATTAGCCTCTGGCCTTCTACTGAGAGACCTAGGTTCTGGCTCGACAACGTTTCAGCTCCATCCATCAGGCCATCCGATCAACCCGGAGCTATTCTTCGTTTTGGAGCAAACCAAAGCAAGCTCTTTGCTATCAAAAGAAGATGGTAATTCCAGAAAGGTTTCGCTTTCAAATCCGAACCATGAGAAATTCCATCGGAAGCTTATATTTGATTTGGTTAATGAGATCCTTGTTGGAAAGTTAGCTCTACTTGGAACCTCTTCAGAGCCTTGGATAAATTCCGGCAAGCTGGCAAGGAAGACCCTCAATGCACAAAAGCTACTAAAGGAACTCTGTATGGAGATAGAACAGCTTCAAGACAAGAAATCAAACAGTAACACGAAGGACGAGGAGGATGGCCTGAAAAACATATTGTGGGAAGATGTAATGTGTCGATCCGAGAGCTGGACGGATTTCAACGGTGAGATTTCCGGGATGGTTCTTGATGTCGAACGGATGGTCTTTAAGGATTTAGTGAACGAGATCGTGATTGGCGACGGGGGTATTTTACGATCCAATCAACAAAAACATAGGAGGCGTCAGTTGTTCTCCAAGTAAACCGTTTGTGTTGCTATTCTTCATTCACTTCCTCTGTTCTGATTTAATTTTTTGTTTTTTCTTTGCATGAAAGCTTAATAATTCATGGTTAACATTAAGAGCTTCAGTCCTTTGTTACATCATACATATATGTAAGAACAAGTATATAAGTTCATGTTTTATTCGGTTTATCATCTTAACTCACTGAGTTTCATCGGTTCACCCATAACCATCTTTCAGAGGTGATATCCACACCAAATGAAACCAGATTGAAAATAAAATTGATTAGATTTTCCATGTTTTCTCATTGCAGAATAGCTAATAGAAACCAGATGCTTATATGAAAAAGTAGGCCAGGTTTCAGAAAATCATACAAACTTGAACTAATCAATCACATCATCCATAATGCAAATGCATTTGTATCTGGATTTATACATACATGAAAACATGTTGATTAACGGAATAAAAAAATCCAGGCAAATAACCTTATTAATGTAGGACACTGCATCCTGTTTAATTTCAAGTCTCAAGAAACTGCCACTGCATTTGCCGGCAAGAGAGCGAAACACGGGCCTGCGCACATGCCAGAAACATTTTTAAAAGTCAGTAATATTAGTTTGGTAACACAAGGAACATAAGACACAATCTAAATGAGATTACAACATATCGATGAACAATTCTATGTTGCTCCAACTCTTCAATTTTCTTCAAGTATCCATGCTCAATGCACATCCAAATATATCGAAGCAATATAGACTAACATGAATAAGCCTTTTTCCAGATACATAGTCTTAGTATATGGATCATATCGCATCACTCTGCTCTATCTATCCTTATCACCGGTAAGCATGGAAAAAGTGAGGTCCTTTATTTCATAGGTTCAAATATGTATATAAGTTGATACTGAAAACAAGTTAAGAAATTAGGCTACAAAATCGAGCACACTTAAATATCTTGAATGACCCCATTCTTCTAATTTGACAGTGATTGAAGAACAAAACAATGGAAGTCGTAAAATCACTAGACTTGTATAATAGGTTGGTATACAATTCAAAGATATACATGGGCGTCTTCCACTAAAGATGACAGAAGTGCTTGATTGCATCATTTTTGCATTGCAGTCAAGAGAGAGAGAGAGAAAGAGAGCAACTTTACTTTATAGATCCAAACTTATAGAATGTAAACGAGCATCTTATTGTTATCTCTCACCGACTTTTTAATCCCCAGTTTCAATGGAAAATGGGAAGGTCACAAACTGCTCTGTACAGTTGCAAAGGGGAAACAATGCAAAAGCAGTGCCCCCTGAATATGTAAAAGGACTGCTCAATAGAGACTTGAGTCACCCTGGAGTATGTCAAGCAACATATTTAACCGTCTCTGTTCCAATTGTCGAATTCTACAATCAACCCCAAGATTAATGACTAATACCTAACCAGCTTTGACACTAAAAACAACAGGCGGGATAGCCACCTTTGGAACAATTGCAATCTAAGGCTTTCTAAGGAATCCTATGGGAATTTAAAGTTTGTAGCATTTGGTGCACAAGTCAATCTGAATTAGAAGCAAAAGATAAGAACCTTCCCCAAAACACAACATGCATAAAAAATAGGATTGTTGTTTCATTTTGCACTTTGGCATCGAACAATGCCAAGGTTTATCGTGCTAAAAGTAACGTGCGGTGTTTAATGCCAAGGTTTATCGCACATTAGCACATTATTTCCTAGCTTCCTTCCACTTAATCCCACAACGATCAATTGATGTTACCAAGCCATAATCACTATTTGCCAATAAATCAGGATACAAAAAAAAACTACCAGAAAAGACCCATGCTAAGAATGAACAAATGCACCGTCAACAACCTCTACTGCATCTCAAAGCAACATACAAGATCTCGTAGAAGTATACCTTCAAACTTTAACATCCATATATCAACATTTAAAATCTCACAGTGTCCCTAATTCCATCCAAAACAAAGCGTTCTTGAACCTAAAAAATTAGGAAAACCTTGAAAATCACATTCATCCTCAATCCTAGAAGTCATCTAGTTCCAATGCATTCATTTCTACACAATCATATAGTAACTCATAATCGATGAACAAAATATATGTATAGATAGTAACTCATAATCAAGCTTCAATAAAATTCAACGCAAAATCCTAGTTGCATTAAACCCCAAACCACACCAATAGTGAGAAACCAATCACCATATCCCAAAACAGAAAATTAACCAACACTCAAATCTTCAAAGATCAAAATGCATTAAAACAACCAAATGCCCACATCTTAGAACATAGCAAGCAGCTAAATTAAGCCTCAAATTTAAATATTAATAGCAATAATTTTCAGGATTCCAATAATCTGGCCTATTTCTGGTAGCTTCCACACATACCTATAATGAGAAACCAATCACCTCATCTCAAAACAGACACTAACCAGTACCCAAATCTTAAAAAATCATAATTCATTGGAAAAAAAATGCCCAAGTCTTAAAACATCACGAGTAGCTAAATAAAGCCCCAAAATTTAAGAATTTCAATTAAACCAATCATGGCACCTCAAATCAGAACATTAACCAATGCACAAATCTTTAAAAAAAATACCCACGTATTAAAACATCACAAGCAGCTAAATAAAGCTTCAAACTTTTAAGAATTTCGATAATCTGACTGACCTATTACTGGTATCCTCCACCGATGGCATTCTCATCTTCTTCGACTTTGGCGGTCAAGTAAACCTTGGGGAAATCGTTGACATCAAAGGTCTTCTCTTTCATCATTTTCTCCACATCGGCTTTCTTCAAGATGGTGCGGCGGATCGGGGGGCGGTCGCGGCGTTGGTCGCGGGTGTAATATTTGATATCGAAGACGGTTTCGGGATCAGATGTGGGGACGATGGGCTTCTGCAAAATGGTGGCCGGGCAGTGAACACGGTACTCGGTGGCTTTGGGCACAGCGTCCTTGTACTCTGGGTGGGCGCATGGTCCGGTTATCTCCCATGGCTTCTTGATGTATTTTCTCAGGGTTTGGAAGATGGAGGAGCTGCTTGCTTTGGATGCCATTGATTGATTGTTTCTCGACGGATAATTTTTTAGATGACGACTCAAAATGGGGATCCAAAAGGGATTCTGAAAATAAAGATAAAAAAATGAGTTTGGTGAAATAAAGCAATGTTTAGTCCTTTACTTATACAACTTTTTTCAATTTAACCCTTAAACTTTATTTTGATCTACACTAGTCTTTAAATTTTTCAAATTTTCCATTTTGATAATGTGACCCTTAATTTTGTGCCATGTGACATGACATCTTAAGATTATGTCATGTGACTCTCTAAGAGTGTACATCATTATGATGGTCAAAATAGGCTAAAATTCAAGTTCAAAGATCAATGTGTTCCCCAATTCCTAAACTACAATCTCAATCCATAAACCCTTAAATCATTCCCTTCTTCTTCAACCATATTCTCACGAATCGGACTTTCATCGTCCAAACTTTCACCGACGTGTTTTATTTAGCTTTTAGATTTCTAAGGCTTTGAATTCCCAAAATATAAAAAAAAAAATCACATCCATTCAACTTTTAAAATATGTTATGTTCTTCAACATATGATTTACAGTAATACAAGGAAAACATAAATAAACTATAACTTTGGGGTGAACCTAGCACCGAGCTTAACATAAGAAGAACAAATTATTGTAGATTCAGGCTCAGATATTTCTTGTTTTTTAAAGTCTGGCTAATAAAGATGTGGCCGGAGAAGAAAGGAAAATTTTTGAGGTTTATGAATTGAAATTATAATTTGGGGATGAGAGTTTGTATATAATTTTAAATTATTTTTATATTTGATAATAATAAATAACAAGTCATAATAAAATAATAATAAAGAAATAATTTAGAGAAACAATTTGAAAGTTTAGTCAGTAAATTAAAAAAATTAAAAATTAAGTAGCTAAAATAGGAGTGAGAAGATACTTGAGTGATGATTTGTGTATTTCACCCAAAAGTGAAAAAAAACCCTAATACCCTAACTGTGAGTCCCAAATAAACCCTCTGATTACAAAGGCAACAAAGAGTATTCATTTTCAGCGAAGCAAATAGCAATGGCAGTCACTATGATCTCTCTTGATAAGGTGAAAGGATTCTTCTACTCTCAAGTCCACGATGAAGAAAACTGGGCTCAAAACATGGTACCTCGTTTTCCTTCATTTTTCTTTTCTGTTGCCTTTCTGCGTTTCAATGTGCTTTTCATAATGATTTTGCTTTTCTGAGATTGGGTTTCTGGGAATTTATTTAGAGAATATATATATGTGTGTGTGTTTTCGCGCGCGCTCGGATGTGTTTATACATACGAATTGGTGTGGCGAAGAGTTAATAAACTTCTAACGTCGAATTCTTGTTCCAAATGATCACTTTCCATTTTATTATTCTCGAAAGAGATTGAAGTGTGTTTCTTTCACCTCCTTTTGCAGAAACTGCTTCGAGCTGCCGGGTTATTTGCCGGATCGATTCTTCTGATGCGCAATTACGGTGATCTTATGACTGTCTAAAGAATTAAGTATGGGTTGAGAGCTTGTGAGTGATCTTGTATTCAGTTACTTTGTTGGCATGGTGTTGTTTTAGCTGAAATTGTTGGGTTATTTGCCGGATCGATTCTTCGTTGGCATTCGCCTGTCCGGTATACAGTTTAATATGCAAATGTTTGCTATTTGAATGAAATGCACACATTCAGATGATTGCTGAAATTGTTCTGGCTTACTTATTTGAGATCTCTGATGCATGCATGCCTTTAAATTTGCAATGAAATGCCATTAAACATTGGAATGCAGAAGCCACTTGCTTGACTCGTAACACAAAGTTAAGTGCTTTATGCAAGTTTGCCTGCTTCGTCTCTTGAACGCACACACACACACACTAGATATTGACGGAACTTAATGAGACGGTTCGATTTATAACCAGTGCAGCTCTTAGACCATTAAGAGGACCCATAAGGATGCACCTCTTGTGTGCTAGAAGCGTCTAAGTAGCAGGCCTACTCCGAGATGAGTGCTCTAATTGAACAAAATTTGAGACTTATATTTCGGGTTGAGCCGGTATTTAAATCCTTGGATGTACCTAACTGGCCAATAACTTGCATTTTGCACATGCACATTAACACCTTCAATGTGAAAGGTCCTTTTCTCATTGATGAAAACTGCATGTGTCCATAACCATGCTTTAATATAAGTTCAAATGCCTCATCAGCATCATTTGGTTTGGTGCTTTTACTCTTTCATTAAACCTGGAGCAGATAAGTGGGGCATCAATGGAGTCCCACCCGAAATTAAAAGCAATCGTGAAAGGTAAGAAAACTTCAGAATCTGTATATACTCTTCATTTTTCTTTAAGTGCTGGTGTCCAATGTGTATATGGATATTGGAATGGAGATACAACCCTTGTATGACCCTATATTGCATCAAAAACTATATGAAATATATATACTCGTATCCGACACCCACCCAAACCCGAAAACAAACAATCCTAACACAAGAATGAACCTAGAGAATGAGATAGATCATATGCCTAGGACCGAATTTATCAAAGAAGTATTGGTTGACACTTGCAGGATAGCTAAGCATACTGTTTTTCAAGCCAAAAGAAACACAGGCTCAGGCATTATGCAATCAGAGAACCAACTGCTGGTACTATAACATGTTAATTATATAATCACATTTACATCTATGACAAGCAAGAGTTTTATCAGGAGAAAGAAAAATTCCGAAAATGTGACAAAGAAAGAAAGAATGGTCGAAATTTATGACCTGAAGTGTTCACCATCTGCGTGAATTGCGCGATGATCTTGGTGATCCTTCAAAAAGGTCCAAGAGCAATTTTTCCACATGTTCTACGGTGTGCTTAACGCACTTGTCTTCGATGTGAGCAGAGTTTCTCCCAAGGAAAGTTCGATAAGCAAGGACTACTTGAAGTGAAGTTGAAATTCGCAAATCTTCACGAAGCTGAGGATCTGGGATACACCAACTTGTCTGGGTCTTGTATACCTCCTCAAAAGCAATGCTAAAGCCTTTGCATCGTTCTTTGAAGGTCGATTTCGAAAAGGAACTTGAGCCCGGGTTATCGTCCTTGAGGAAAGAAATGACCGAACTCCAAGTGGCTCTCTCGTAGTTCTTTGCATGCTGCTGAAACTTTCCATTATGCTTACGAATCCATTCATCTCCAAAGAAGAGTCTGAGTTCTGAACCCTTAACCTTTTCAACCAAGTAATGGATATTGTTCATCAAGAAAATATGTTGCAAAGCCTCATTCTTGTATAGTTGTGACTTCCTTTGAAGATTGGACTCCAAAGAACTTGTGATTGATCGAAGGTGACGAGCCATGGGACAAGAAGTTGAAATCGACGAGCTTGGCCCTTTATCTGGTTCAAAAACTTCATCAGCAACATCGACATGTTGGTCCTTAAGAAGCAAATTGAGGGTGTTGCAATATTCAGGGAACATCCTGATGTAGTTCATTACATATTTATTGAGAGGGTGAACTCCACCACCAGGGAAGGGGTATAAGGATCCATTCGAAGAAATAGCAACTCGAAATGCCTCGAATGCTGCTATTGAAGAGTCACCCAATCTCCCCAGAAGCTCATGGAACTGGAGCCGAACAAAAGAACCAGCCTCTTCCGAGAACAGTGTATCTATCTCTTGGAGAAGATCTGCCAAAGTCTCATACATGTCAAGCAAACGGAGCAGCTTTTCAGGTCGATGAGGCCCCATTGCTACGGCTTCTCCGAAGTTCAAGAGGCAACGAATTGTTGCCTTTGAGATCTCAAGAAAACAAAACGAACTAACAGATCCGAAGTCCCCCAAGACTTGATCACATAACCGTTTTTCACTAGCGAGGTAGACTCGAACAATGATCTTCATGGACCAGGTCCATTTATTCATCTTGCTACTCATGCTAGTCCATTCCAATTTCAGCACATCCTCGATTCTGAGTTTCTCCGTTTCGAGAATGGTAAAGTACTGCTCCAATGTTTCTTTCCGTACACCGATAAAAGCTTCACAAAATTCCGGACCATAATCTGAAGTAAACATAACCTTGGCAATGGACTTGATATCAGGAATTACACCTGCATGGACCAAATCTACAATATACTCACCAATTTCATCACTAGAGCAGTTTTGGCTCGATGTTTCCTCGGCTGGTTCATCTTCAACCGAAACAAATGACTCGTCGTAAACAACATCCCTTTGAGTAGATCTAGAAGACATGTGTTTGGGTTCAAACTGTTGCCTATGCTGAACAAGTATATGAATAAGCTCTTCCTCGAGCCTAGACATTGCCATCTGCAAAACACTCGTTGCACGGTGGAGAAGTTCTTTCTGCTTCCTGTTTTCACGCACAGATAACCCTCGTAAACCGTCAACTAGCGTCTGAATTTCATCAACAGCTTCGAGATACTCGGAAGCTTCCCTAGGCCCAGAGTCCCATATCATCCTCGGATCCGATTCCCAACTCAGAATCTTTCTCTCTGCTTGTTTGAATCGCTCCTCAACATCCACAAATCCCCTTCCTCCCTTGCTGTTTGTATTCGAAGTCATCATCGACAAATGAGCATCAAGATCGATAAGGATTTTCCGCAAATCATCGCTAAGATTCTTAGTTGCTCCTAATGCCTTGACAATATGGTGAGCTGCAGCAACAACATGAAGATCTCCTTCGCATGCCGGGATGGTAGATTGACTTCCGGCCATATCAAAACCAATGATACACAAAAGAAACCGAAAAAACCAATCAAGTGTAATCGACTTAACACCGAGTAACTTCCCAGGCAATCAAGCCAAGCCTTTCAATCGAACCTAAACCATATACCAGCCACAACCATGATTCGG
The DNA here is from genome assembly GCA_958450335.1 of Hibiscus tridactylites. NCBI lineage: Eukaryota > Viridiplantae > Streptophyta > Magnoliopsida > Malvales > Malvaceae > Hibiscus > Hibiscus tridactylites. The sequence continues at coordinate 73,873,043 of OY288289.1, read as the reverse complement.
ATTCGATAAACCCCGGATACGATCAAGAGCAGATCAACACAATCGGATGCTTTGGAATTCAAAGAAATCAATCAAACAGAAACAGTTTACAACTTGACAACTCCACAATCCAGCCAAATCAAGAGCAGAACAACACAATTGGATGCTTTAGAACTCGAAGAAATCAATCAAACTGTTTATAACTTGATAAATCAAAAGGATGACGGTATGAATTGAAAAAACCCCAGATACAATCGAGAGCAGATCTAGACAAACAGATGCTTTTCGAATTCGAAGAAATCAATCAAGCAGTTTACAACTTGATACAAATATCACATGACAAATAAAAGTTTAAAAATTCAGAAAAAAAGAAGAAGAAGCCCATCAAACCTTAGAACTTGTTTTTCCTTGAAATCATCGAAATCCAGCAGCATAAACCCAGAAAAAATAATAAAGTCAAACGAACAACAAAGGGATGATTTCGAAAGAGAGTAGAGAGATAAAGAGGTGAATTTCGTGGGAAAATGCAGAAGTGGGATTTATTTTTCTTTCTTGAAATTTGATCATTGAACTGGGTTTTTTTTATGTGATTTTCCATTTTTGAAGGAGTTGAATACTCTCGGTTTGCTGGAAATTTTTAAAGTCGTGGGTTTGACCTTTAGTAACTTTTTGTCAACAGTCAAGGATTGTCCTGCTTTTGACCACTGACCATACGACATCGTTTCAGTTATGCCAAGACAGCATTTGTTATCTAACATATGTTAAAATAATAAAATATTGTCACAGCCCAACCTTCCTTAGCCGCACAGCCCGCACACCATGGGGCCTATGAGACCACATTGCCCGCACATCATCGGGACCAAGCCCACACGGAGCGCACAAGCCTGCACCAAGGGGCCTACGGAGACGCACTGCCCGCGCACAACCAGGGCCGAGCCCACACGGCGCGCACCAGCCCGCACCATGGAGCCGATGCGGACACCACCCAAGCCCGTGCCATCCAGCACCACCAAGGGCCCGAGAGCCGCGCACCCTGGGCCACACAAGGGTCCGCAACCGAGGCCTTGGACTTGCTCATCACCATTTCGTCCAAGGCTGCCCAAGAGCCCGAGCCAACTCATGGAGAAGCCCAATCCGGCCAAGTCCATGCCAAGGTGTCAACTTTGACCACCATACAAGGCAAGCCTTCATCCTTCAAGCCATAATAAAGGAAACAAAGCCAATGACAACAAGGCGATGATGTCATTGGGCATATAACTTAGGCAAGTGTGTATTAGGATGATAGACTTTCCTCTTTTATGAGATTCCCTTGTAAGACTCATCCAAGACCGTTGGATTGAGTCATTCTTAGCCATTGGATCGAGGGGGCCAATGCTATAAATAGGAGCCTTCCCCCTCCTTTGTAATCACTTCACTTTCTTTGAGTTTTCTTGAGCATAAATAAGATTAAAGCACTGAGTACTCTTTTCTCCCCGACTAGGCTTAGGGGGAGTTTTTAACGAGGCTCTTTGCTTCTAAAAACTCTTGTCTCGTCTTTCTTTCTTTGCCAAGCCCTTGCCTTCATCTTTCCCACGTTTCCGCAACCCAACCAAGCCTTCCAAGCTTAGTTTCCAAGGCTGACTTGGTCCCCTTTCATTCTCTTTTCGACCAAGTGCCGCACGGTGCAAGTCTTTCAATCCTAGCCCCGTGACAAGTGGTATCAGAGCCACGCTTTCAGCAAAGAAGAATCCGAGATGACGAACCCGAGTGATGCCGTCGTGCTCCCACCAAAGACCATCGAAACTCGCGGTGATAAAAAGAGGGCCAGTTCGAGAGATGCAATTTTGTCATTGCAAGACAACGTCACACGATTGGAGTTGTTAGCGAAAGAATCGACGGAGAGAGTCGATGTCGTTGACGTCCGACTAGAGGAGTTGGAGAACCGTGGTGATAGTCTCAAGCATGATTTCCAAAAACTCATCGATGAAGCCGTCGAGAGTTTGGAGTTGCAAAACGGGTCCCTCAAGGCCGAGTTGATCGATCTCAAGGAGATGATGAGCGTGCTCAAGAGTGAAGTCTCTATTTACAAATCCGCCGTGACCAATGGCGTGGTTGCTAGCCCATCGAGGGGGTTAGCCGATGTCCCTAAGCCGAGGCATTACAAGGGGACAAGATCCGCCCAAGATGTGGAGAACTTCTTGTGGGGACTCGAGCAGTACTTCAAGGCGTCCGGCATCGTGACCGATGTCGACAAGGTAAGTACCGCGTCAATTTATTTATCTGATCTTGCGTTGCTTTGGTGGCGTCGCAGGTGTTCGGATGAAAAGCGAGGAGGCACATCCGTGGGGACTTGGGCTGAATTTCAAGAGGAACTCAAGCAACAATTCTTCCCCGGAGATGCCGAAAAGGAGGCCCGCTCAAAGCTTAGGAAACTCAAGCAAGAGGGGTCCATCCGGGATTATGTGCGGGAGTTTAGCGAGTTACAACTCCTAATTCCGGATCTAAGTGAGAAAGACGCCCTATTCCAGTTCATGGATGGGCTAAAGCCGTGGGTAAGTACCGAATTGGAGCGGAGAGACGTGAAGGAGCTCTCAAAAGCCATTGCCGTAGCCGAGTCCTTGAAAGACCATAATTCCAACCGGGGTGAGTCCAACAAGCCAAAAGCAAGGCCTCACAACAATGGCGACAAGCCAACTAAATCCGGGGGCGACAAAGACGGTAATGGGCGACAATCCTACAACAAATCCACACGGTTCGTGAGGCCGTGGGAGAGAAAGGATCGTGGGCCAGTTCGATGCTTCCATTGTGATGGGCCGCACTTCATCAAGGATTGCCCAAAGAAGGCCGCCCTATCAGCCATCAAGAGTGATGGTAAGACGGACCAAGCTGTCCAACTTGGTGCGATCGTTAGTTCTCTTCAAGTCAAGACGGGCCACAAGAAGAAGGGGCTCATGTTTGTTGAGGTAACGATTGCGGGTAAGCAATTGAGTGCTTTGGTGGACACCGGGGCATCCGAGGTGTTCATGTCCGAGGGAGCCGCCAAGAAGCTTGGCCTTAATGTGGAGAAGGCAAGCGGATGGATCAAGACGGTCAACTCCAAGGAAGAACCTATTGCCAGAGTGGCAAAGCGAGTGGAGCTTCAACTTGGAAGTTGGACGGGACGCAAAACCATCAAGGTAATCCCTCTAGACGATTATGACTTAGTTATTGGTTTATCCTTTTTAGATCGGATTAATGCGCTTCTCTTGCCATTTGCCGACTGTTTGTGTATACTCGACCGCGCACACCAATGTGTGGTGCCCGTGAGCCGAGATGCAGGGATTCAAGCCAAGATGCTGTCCTCCATCCAATTCAACAAGGGTGTTCAAAAGGAGGAGGAGTCCTACCTTGCCGTGCTCAAGGAGGATGAGGCCATTGAAGCCGAGGAGTTCCCCGATGCCGTGGGACAAGTCCTTGAGGAGTTCAAGGACACCATGCCTTCCGAGTTGCCGAAGGCGTTGCCACCCAAGAGAGAAGTGGATCACAAGATCGAGTTAGTTCCGAATGCCGAGCCGCCTGCCAAGGCTCCATATCGGATGGCACCACCGGAGCTAGAGGAGCTTCGAAGGCAATTGAGAGAGCTTTTGGACGCCGGTTTCATCCGACCATCCAAGGCGCCTTATGGTGCACCGGTGCTTTTCCAAAAGAAGCACGATGGGAGTCTACGAATGTGCATAGACTACCGCGCATTGAACAAACTCACGATAAAGAATAAGTATCCGATCCCATTGATCGCCGACTTATTTGACCAACTTGGGAGTGCAAGATGGTTCACGAAGTTGGACCTTCGTTCGGGCTACTACCAAGTGAGGATCGCCGAGGGAGACGAGCCCAAGACCGCATGCACTACAAGGTATGGATCTTTCGAGTTTCTCGTTATGCCTTTCGGTCTTACCAACGCACCAGCCACGTTTTGCACACTAATGAACAAGGTATTGCATCCTTTCCTTGATCGTTTTGTGGTGGTTTATTTAGATGACATAGTTATTTATAGTTCCACTTTTGAAGAACATATAAGGCACTTGAGAAAGGTTTTGCAGGTGCTAAGGGACAACCAACTATTCATCAAGCGAGAGAAGTGTGCGTTCGCCCAAAGAGAAGTGCCGTTCCTAGGCCATATCATCGGAGGAGGCACCATCAAGATGGACAAGAACAAGATCCGGGCCATCGAAGAGTGGGAGCCTCCCACTAAGGTAACCGAGCTACGCTCATTTCTTGGGCTAGCCAACTACTACCGTAAGTTTGTCCGCAACTATTCCCTTATTGCCACACCTCTAACCGAGTTACTCAAGAAGAGCAAAGAGTGGGCGTGGGATGCAAGTTGCCAAGAGGCATTCGAGGGGCTCAAGCGAGCCATGGTAAGTGAACCGGTGCTAGTCCTACCCGACTACACCAAAGCCTTTGAGATTCACACCGATGCATCGGATTATGCAATCGGCGGAGTGCTAATGCAAGAGGGGCATCCCATAGCCTTTGAGAGCCGCAAGCTCAATGAGACCAAGAGACGATACACCGTCCAAGAGAAGGAGATGACCGCCGTCGTCCATTGCTTACGCACATGGAGACATTACGTTTTGGGTTCGAGGTTTGTCGTATACACCGATAATAGTGCTATTAGTTATTTTCTAACCCAAAAGAAACTTTCTCCTAAGCAGGCTAGATGGCAAGATTTCCTTGCCGAATTTGACTTTTCCATGGAGCACAAGCCGGGAAAAGCAAACACCGTTGTCGATGCCTTAAGCCGAAAAGCATCGCTAGCCGCCATTAGCCAACCAGAGGGTGATTTGCTAGAGAGCATCAAGGAGGGTCTTCTTCATGATCCTTCCGCCAAAGCCTTGATCGAGCATGCCAAAGAGGACAAGACTCGACGGTTTTGGGTTGAAAATGGGCTACTATATATGCGAGGACAACGCCTCTATGTTCCTCACTACAACAACTTGAGAAGGCAACTTATGAAAGAGTGCCACGATTCGAGATGGGCAGGCCATCCGGGGATGCATCGCACCTTAGCGCTGGTTTCCGAAAGGTATTATTGGCCCAACATGAGCGACGACATCGAGGCTTACGTCAAGACTTGTCTCATTTGTCAACAAGACAAGATCGACGCTAAGAAACCAATGGGTCTACTCCAGCCATTGCCCGTACCCGAAAAACCATGGGAGTGTATTTCCCTTGATTTCATTATTGGATTACCTAACGTTAACGATTTTTCGAGTATTATGGTTGTGGTTGACAGGTTTTCCAAGTATGCCACCTTTATACCCGCAAGCAAAGTATGCCCAGCCGAGGAGGCTGCCCGCTTGTTTTTCAAGCACGTGGTCAAGTATTGGGGGATTCCCAAGACCATTGTGAGTGACCGAGATACCCGATTCACCGGCCGATTTTGGACCGAGCTCTTCAAGTTGATGGGTACCAACTTGAACTTATCGACGGCCTTCCATCCCCAAACGGACGGACAAACCGAGAGGGTGAATGCGTTGCTTGAGATCTATCTACGGCACTATGTGAGTGCTACTCAAAGGGACTGGCCAAAGCTCTTGGATGTGGCCCAATTTTCGTACAATCTACAAAGGAGTGAGGCAACGAACCGAAGCCCGTTTGAGATTGTGAATGGCCAACAGCCCCTCACGCCCAACTCAGTCTTGACTAAGTATGATGGGCCAAATCCAGCCGCCTTCCACTTCACCAACGCTTGGCAAGAAGAGCGAGACCTAGCCCAAGCGTGCCTTCACAAAGCCGCCAAACGAGCGAAGAAGTGGGCCGATCAAAAGCGAAGGGACTTCGAATTTCAGGTAGGTGATTTAGTTCTTGCAAAATTGAACCTAACTCTTCGCAATTCTTCTGTTCACAGGGCGCTTATTAGGAGATATGAAGGGCCCTATCGAGTGGTGAAGCGGATGGGCAAAGTAGCATACAAGTTAGAGTTGCCGCCCAAACTTCGAGCCCATCCCGTTTTTCACATTAGCATGCTCAAACCATACCACGAGGATGCCGATGATCCGGAGCGGGGTAGATCGAGCCGAGCACCCGTTGGAGTCAAAGTCTCCTTTGAGAAGGAGGCCCAAGAAGTTCTGGCCGACCGAGTGATCCGACGACCAGGCCATAGGCCAAGGCACGAATACTTCGTGCTTTGGAAGGGACTGCCCGAAGCCGAGGGTAGTTGGGAACTTGCCGAAGACCTATGGCAATTTGAGGAGAAGATAGCCGAGTTCCACCAAGACCGAGCGACGAGGGCGTCGCTCAATTTAGTGCGGGAGAATGTCACAGCCCAACCTTCCTTAGCCGCACAGCCCGCACACCATGGGGCCTATGAGACCACATTGCCCGCACATCATCGGGACCAAGCCCACACGGAGCGCACAAGCCTGCACCAAGGGGCCTACGGAGACGCACTGCCCGCGCACAACCAGGGCCGAGCCCACACGGCGCGCACCAGCCCGCACCATGGAGCCGATGCGGACACCACCCAAGCCCGTGCCATCCAGCACCACCAAGGGCCCGAGAGCCGCGCACCCTGGGCCACACAAGGGTCCGCAACCGAGGCCTTGGACTTGCTCATCACCATTTCGTCCAAGGCTGCCCAAGAGCCCGAGCCAACTCATGGAGAAGCCCAATCCGGCCAAGTCCATGCCAAGGTGTCAACTTTGACCACCATACAAGGCAAGCCTTCATCCTTCAAGCCATAATAAAGGAAACAAAGCCAATGACAACAAGGCGATGATGTCATTGGGCATATAACTTAGGCAAGTGTGTATTAGGATGATAGACTTTCCTCTTTTATGAGATTCCCTTGTAAGACTCATCCAAGACCGTTGGATTGAGTCATTCTTAGCCATTGGATCGAGGGGGCCAATGCTATAAATAGGAGCCTTCCCCCTCCTTTGTAATCACTTCACTTTCTTTGAGTTTTCTTGAGCATAAATAAGATTAAAGCACTGAGTACTCTTTTCTCCCCGACTAGGCTTAGGGGGAGTTTTTAACGAGGCTCTTTGCTTCTAAAAACTCTTGTCTCGTCTTTCTTTCTTTGCCAAGCCCTTGCCTTCATCTTTCCCACGTTTCCGCAACCCAACCAAGCCTTCCAAGCTTAGTTTCCAAGGCTGACTTGGTCCCCTTTCATTCTCTTTTCGACCAAGTGCCGCACGGTGCAAGTCTTTCAATCCTAGCCCCGTGACAATATGCTCAAATAGAATTTAGTGCTTTGATTTCTCAAATTTAAAATTAATTGTTAATATGGTTATTTTTTTATTAAATCCAAATTCACTACTACAAGTTTTTCTTGTTACATGACCTTCAAGCTAATGTTTTATTTATTTATTTTAAAACATCACATCAATCAATTTAATCGAAGAATTTTTAATAATTTTAATAGTTGAGGTTGAATTTTAAAATCTAAAAAGTATGATTAAATTCCTAAAAATAAAATATGAGGACTATATTTTAGCATATTTTAACCTTTGTATTGATGTCATGATTTTACTTTTATTTTATATTATAATCGTGTTTAACAACTAAAATTATGTCAAATCCAACTAGTGATATCATTGGGGAAAATAATATACACCCTAACAAATTCGAGTTCAAACAATTTATCTGTAAGGTGTATGCACTTCATAAAAAGGAAAAAAATGAACATATACTACGTCGTATTACCTCAATATTATTACAAAACAACTAAAATTGTGTTAATTTTTGTTTATTTATGTATTTATATTATATTCATATATTTTTAATAATGACATCAGTTTTTATTAAAAATAATAGAATATATCACAAATACAATGCATCTAAAAGAAAATTTTGGGAACTAAGTCCACCATAATATTTATACAAAAATAAATGTGAATACCACAAGTACAAAGAAAAACTATTTTTCCTTTAAGATCGACGTACATCATCAAAAATTTAGAATTAAAGCTACTCTTCATAATCATATTTTTTGTTCGAGTTAACATTGGTTTTAAGTTATATTTCCATTTGTCATGCAATGGCCTACAAAAAGAGTATAATTTTTGTTTAGTCCTTGCAAAAAAAATTGTAATACAATTATACGATACAATATAACTGACAAAAAAATTGTATTTAGGGAGTCAAAAATAAATTATTATAATTTTTATACTTAACATTATCATTATAATTCCACAATTTTTTGCAGGGACTAAACAAAAATTATACTCTTTTTGTCAAAGTGAGTTTGAGTCTTTCTATGATTAGTCCAAGTGATAAATAATTTGATATTACTTAAATAAACGTTGAGTTTGAGTCTTTGTGTATAAAAAAATTCTTAAACTCACTCACTAAGACTAGATGTGCGATAGAGTCACTCCAGATTAAAAAAAATAAATTTCATTTATTGGGTTTAAAAACAACGAAACAACAATAAATGGCTATATAAAAAAATTTAGACATAAAGATATTAGTTAGAGAAAAGATTTCAAAAGAATATTATAAATAATTTTTATTTTGTTTTTTAGTAGTAGATGGCATGTCTCTTACACACGATGTCATTGATTTGCTCGTCTAGTTTGTGTTTGTATATTTGAAACATGTTTTATTTTATTGGAAAAATCGTGTATATTTTTATGTATGTTTTGAATTATTTTGTGTAATTATAAGATAATATATGTTCATTAATTATTTATAGCCCCTTAACAATGCATACATAGAACAATTATGTTGCTCAAATCCAAATCACATATGGATAGGGATGAGCATTTCATCGGGGCCCGACAGGTTCTGACCCGACTCGGCCCGATCGAGTCGGATATTTTTATGAAAAAATCAGGTTCAGTTCGAGTTAGGTCGGGTTTTTGTGTGGAGCGAGGTTGGGTCAGGTCGGGTTCGAGCTTTAGAGTGTAAAAAATCCGACCTCACACGACCCGATACTAGTAGTGTAATTTTCTCCCAAATATTTTAAAAATATTTGTAATAATATCTTATATATATATATTTATAATTAAGTCCTTAAGATACATCGTACAATTATGTTGCTCAAATCCAGATCACGTATGGATATGTATGAGCATTTCACCGGGGCCCAATGGGTTCTGACCAGACCCGGCCCGATCGAGTTAGATATTTTTATGAAAAAATCGGGTTCAGTTCGAGTTGGGTCGAGTTTTTGTGTGGAGCGAGGTTGGGTCAGGTCGGGTTCGGGTTTTAGGGTAAAAAAATTCGACACCACCCAACCCGGGACTAATAGTGTAATTTTCTCTTAAATTTTTTAGGAATATTTGTAATAATATCTTCTATTTATATATATTTTTATAATTAAGTCCTTAAAATATTTTTTATTTATAATTTAGTCCTTAAATTTATTATTTTTATAATAATATATCTTAAAATTATTTTTTTACAATTAAATCCCTAAAATTAAATTTTTTTCTATAGGTCGGGTCAGGGTTGGGTTTAGAATATTTATTTTCGGGTTGAGTTTTTTAAAGAATGAGATTAAGTCGAATCATATTCAATTTTAAGATTATTAGTTTCAGGTCAGATTCAGGTAGGCCAAAAACTCGATTCGTGCCCATCTCTACATATGAATAATGCCATTTTCCTTTTTACTATGACCACGAGTTCAATTTTTCTTAAATTTATATTTTCTAAACTATAAACTATGTCAGAAACCTGTTATGAGCAAATCTTCCTAAATAAAATTGTTGAAAAAAAACTATGTCCGAAACAAAATTAAAGAATGGACGGAAAAAACATTTTTTTGGTAATTTATAATATATTTAAAAAAGGGTAAACTACATAAATAGTCCCCCGACTATGCTCTAATTATCTTTTGCATCCCGACTATCAGAAGTTACAAACTGGTCCCTTGACTTAAAAAAATAACAAATTGATCCAGTGCCGTTAAAAATTTAACGGTTGGTGACGTGGCAGTTAACAAAAATTGGCATAATAACACATTTAGTCCTCAACTTTTACACTTTGTTTAACTTTGCCCTAATTCTAAAAAATGACCCTTAACATTTCAAAATTCTATCAATTTAATTCATTTTTTCTCTCCACACAATCCTAAACAAGAACAGTATTCTTTCTAAAACAAAAATCAAATTTTCACACCTTTAGCTTTGTTCGGTAGAGCCACACGACGCTCTCTCTTCACACCTTTGGCTTTGTTCGGTAGAGCCACATCTCCAACCTATAAACAACAAGTACTGTTCAAATAATGGCCACTACTTGTGGGGGAAAGCAAGTGCAGATTGGCATCTATAAGCTTAAAAATCAGTTTTCGTCTTACCTTCTGATCAGGAATGTAGATCTTGCCAATTGTACCTTTTATTGCATCCGAGCTAACATTTTTTATCTGTGAAACAACAAAAATGGGTTAATTAATCGAAAATTGTTATAAAGAAGGATGTATTTACTGTGCATAGTCATCCAACCTTCTTATTTGGTTGATCTTTAGCAGTTCTCATAGCTTCTTTCCTTAAGCCTTTGTTTGGAAGATGATGACGCCGAACCACCAAATCCATGGAAAGACCTACTTCTACGAGTTCAATCCTTGGAACTACAGTGTTAGACTTTTTCAACCGAAGAGCACAATGTGTAAGGTATACCTTATTTGAAGAAATTGATGTACATACATAAGCTTTATATTCTCCACAACCTGAATTAATTACAGACATTATAAAAACTATTCCAAAATAGAAAAATGAACTGCCGAAAGTTGTGCATACAAACCTCTCCTCGCAAAAGATCAAGCAAAACTTCCTTCAAATGTTTCAGCTCATCTACATTCTCAAATCCTTCTCCAACAAAAGCAATGAAAGGTTTTGCCATCTTCTTGTCATAAGTGAAAGATTCGATGGATTTAAAATTTTCAACCCCAACCTCAACTAAATCATATAGATGATGATCATACATGCGCCCTATAACAAGGTTGTTAGGTCGTTTCTTCGAGTCTGAACCATACTGCCAACATAAAAGCATACATTCACAAAAATGGTTGAGAAAATGGGTAGCACGTAATGTAAGCAGCTCTAAAAGGATCCGTGTTTTTAAAACTAATTAAGCATTGATCAATCTGAGAACTATCCTAAAACAGTTAAGCCAATAAAAATAAGGGCGGTCCTAAAATATTTTCTCAAAGAGCCTGAAACCGGGAGGCTCTCTAAGTCTTCAAATGGGGGAAATTAAAAGCATTAAACCTTCTTTACTAAACTAAATTTAGCATTTTACGAGCCAATGCAACATGATAATATAAGTTAATAACAATTGTAGCCTAGAAAGCGAATATATAGTTGAAAATTGAAATCAATGAAAAAAACAGAGGTGAAAAATTGAAACTTTAAGGTTTCGATCACTCACGACAAAGATGCTGCAATCAATTTTAAAAGAAAAGAACTCCAAAGAAGTTTCACCCCCACTTTCAAAAGGTCTTATATTGTCATTCTTCCTAGTAAACCTCACAGCTCCACCCTTCTTTAAATGGTAAATTTCACTCAAAACACCATTCAATATGTCACTCGTCTTTGTACCTTGCAGTATCAATGTTTTCTTCCCTGTTTCAACCTGCAAAACAAATTTTTAATAAAAACCCATTATTGTTTCATAAATCTCTATCGAAAGGAAACCCGAAAAATTTGTTAAATACTTACAAGCTTTGGAGCTTTGAATGACTTTGGCTACCTCTGTCTCATTTTGATGGTTAAAATGAGAATGTTGAAATGATGAGATTGTTTCTCCTTTGGTTCAAATACACACAACTAGCTTTGACAAGTATATAGAAAGAAGAGAAATGAAAATTTGATTTTTGTTTTAGAAAGAAAATCGTTCTTGTTTAGTATTGTGTGGAGAGAAAAAATGGATTAAATTGATAGAATTTTGAAATGTTAAGGGTCATTTTTTTAGAATTAGGGCAAAGTTAAATAAAGTGTAAAAGTTGAGGACTAAATGTGTTATTATGCCAATTTTTGTTAACCTCCACGTCACCAGCCGTTAAATTTTTAACGGCACTGGATTAATTTGTTATTTTTTTTAAGTCAGGGGACCAGTTTGTAACTTCTGATAGTCGGAGGATGCAAAAGATAATTGGAGCAGAGTCGGGGGACTATTTATGTAGTTTACCCTTTAAAAAATAATTACAAAAAAAAAAGTAAGAAAACTTTTTTATGCAGATCAAACGGTGGAATCCTGAGCTTTGTTAAAGCGTGGGAGCCATCGTATAAATTGTGACGTGTCAAAATTATACTCGCAGGACCACCAAAATTCTTTCTTTTCCTTGCGCACCAAAACATTGCCCCTCCTTCCTTCAACCTTCTCCTTTCAGCTTCGACTCCAAACCTCATTTACGTTCCCTCCTAACCTTACCTTCGGATCCGAACCTCAACTTTGCTCCTCTGTTCGTTGAAAATTTCGCACACTATTTCGATCACTTTATCGCTCTCTCCCCATCTTTCTCTTCGAGCTTAAACAAAAAACGCCCATTTTTCGAACCCTAATAGATTTTCTCAAAATTTCGACACTTTCTAAGGGTCGATTTATCGAGCTCCATTTCAACAGCTTCACCACTCAATTGTAAGTTGATTTCTCTTCTCTCTCTCTCCAGAAACCCTAATGTAATTTTTCCACTCTTCAAGTTCTTTTCCCCTTATAAGAGATGCTGAATCGATGGTAAGGATTTGATAGTTTTGGGGCTGGGTAGCTATGTTGTTTGTATTTCGTTTTAGTGATGAGGATTGCTTGCAGCCGTTTCGATCTTTTGTAGGCTAGGTTAGAAATGCACAGTTCATCCATAAATTGACAATATATCACAGATGAACTGTGCCATTTGATTGCTATTACCAAATGAGGAAAAGAAAGGTGGAACAATTTTCATGAGCTGATAGTTGCCTTAACTTGCGTTAACTTTTGTTTCTATGAAGAGATGATGTTGGATTATATCCATGCAGGAAACGTCACAACCAGGGTGAATGTTTAAATGCACAGAAGAGGTTTGTTTCCAATTATACTTGGATTTAAAGAAGGATTCTTATGGTTGTGTGGCATATAATGGAATTGAAAGCTTGTTAAGACTTTAACTTAATTCTAATTTTTTAGGCAGTAATTTTTCTCTCAAACCTTTAGCTGCTGAGTATTTTTGGCTTGGATTATCTCTATGCCTGGCAACGAGGTTGGAGACAGGATCCATAATTTCCTTGGTCAAGAGGGTTTGTCCCAAGGTCAGCATCATTCTCCGTTCCTTGACACTGCCTGGCCTGGCTTAAGTAACAATATATGGGTTGGAGGCCAGAGGCAAGTTGGTGGACCTCTTGTTTCCAGTTTGAAGAATATCAATGCCAATCAATTAGGTAATATGAAGACATCTTGATTGTTAAGTTTCTGCTATCTTCTGTTACTACAATTTTGATTTTAGTGCATGGTTGTAGCATGCTTCCTAACCACTGTTCAATTGACTTATTATACTCTTTTGACATTAGCTGAGTCTGACAGAGGACATAGTGGCCAGTCTTCTAACCAGCAGCATGAAATGAACTTCACTCAGTCAGGTTTGAGGCCTGAGATAGCTAGAAGTCAATTACAAAACCAATCACCAAATGCAAATGGCTATTTTCTTGGGCATCAGGCTCTTCAGGCAAGGCAGAATGAAACAAACTTTTTCGGAGTGGATGCAGCATCTAGATCCTTATCACCTCTTGATTCACAGATAGGAAATGGTCCTGATCTTCATAATAAAAATTCCCCGAGGTTGGAATCTACGGAATCTCCCGTAAATTATGATTTTTTTGGAGGGCAACAGCAAATTAGCGCACAGCATTCTGGCATGATCCAGACTTTGTCTAGGCAGCAATCAGGGATGAATGACATGCAGCTATTACAACAACAGCAACAGCAACATGCTATTCTTAATCAAATGCAGGACTTACGAAGACAACAACTCCTGAAGCCACAGTTTCAGTTACCAGATACAAGGCAGTTGAGCTCTGCAAATCAGGTTTCCTCTACTCTAAAACATGGATTGGGTAGCCTTTCTCCAGCTCCAATCAATGGCCTTCCTCTCCATGATGCTTCAAATTATTCCTGGCAGCCTGAGCACATGACACCAAATGCAAATTGGCTGCAGCATGGTGCATCTCCGGCCATGCATGTATCCTCCGGAGGATTTACGTTTTCCCCTGAGCAAGGGCAGGCGTCTTTGATGGGTTTGGTTCCTCAACAGGTTGATCAACCATTTTATGGGATCTCAACTGGTGGTGCAAGAGGAAACCCATATCACCATTCTTCTGTCCAAATGGACAAGCCTTCAATGCAGCAGGTGCCAGCCAGCAGTAATTCTTTTCCAGGTAATCAGCATGCCATATTTACAGATCAAGTTGGCTTGCAAGATGGATCTTTGGTTTCTAGACAGGGTGATCAGGGTAAAAATGTGTTTGGGGCTGAAGCAGGACAAGGCTTAAATACTGGATTTTGTTCAGAAAACTTGCAGGAAATGACTATCCAGCCAAAAAACGTGATGATGCAGGAGTCTTCTGGAAGGCAAGAACTTCCTGGTCCATCAGAAATATCCCTGGGCAAGTCAGCGATTCAGGCTGCCCCCTCACAGAGTGTGGCTACGCTTGATGAAACTGAAGAAAAGATTTTGTTTGGTTCAGATGATAGTTTGTGGGATATCTTTGGAAAGAGCAACAGCATGGGCTCATTGTTGGATGGCACGGACTCATTTGGGACAGTGCCTTCTTTGCAAAGTGGCAGTTGGAGTGCACTTATGCAGTCTGCTGTAGCAGAAACATCTAGTAATGATTTAGGGGTACAGGAAGAGTGGGGTGGTTTAGGTGTGCAAAATAGTGAACCTTCAAGTGGGAATATGCCATCACAAATTGTCAATGATGGCAGCAAACATCAATTAGTTTGGGCTGATAGCAAATTGCAGACTGCCTCGACATCGAACTCTAAATCTTTTGCAATGTCTAGTGATGCCAATATCAATATTGACTTTTTTAGCATTCCCGGGGTTCAGCAATCAGGTGTCCCATTTGCAAATGAACAGACTGAGAAAATGCATAATTACTCATCTGACAAATTTGTTCAACAGTTAACAGAAGAAAGAAGCAAACGGTTAGGTGGCAGTCCTCTACAAAAGCCTGTAGCTGAAAGTGTGCAATTCTTTGGAAATGTTGCTCACTCTCCTAATATGCATGTAAGTGCAAAGAGCATTTCAGGTCACCAACAAGGCATAGCTGTACATAATATGCGTGTTCAGCCACATAATAAGACAAATGGTTGGAAAAACATCATTGACTCTGCATCACATAGCGGTGATGCTATATCAAAAAGTCAGAACATAGATTGTGCATTGCAACCTTCTCAGAATAATGATCATAGAGGTGCCGTGTATGAGGAGAAAGGTTATGGTTCTGCTATTGATCATTCCTTTCCTAATGCAAATATTGAGAGGGGAAATTTCAATTCCGGCTTGAGAAGCCCACAGGCAAATAGGGAAGGTTCTGACTTGGATAATGTTGCAGTAACAGATTCAAGAACCACAAGGGTCACTGAAAGCAGCCAACAACTTCCAAACAATCATAATCTTAATCTTAGGAAAAGTACTGATTCTAAATTAAATTCTGTCCAAAGCAATGTTCAAGCAAAATATCAGCAAAATCAGGATAAGAATCCTCAAGCTTTTGATTCATCTGGAAATGATTGCTTGGACAAGAGAGCGTATGACTATGAAGCGAATATGTTGGGAAATCACAATGTCAAAGAAACTTGCAATGACAGTTTTCACCCAAACCCATTCCACCATTCTTCTACTGGTGGTGTGAGAGACAGTGTCTGGATGGATGTAAATGATTCACGTGGAGGAAAACAGAAGTCATCTCTTCGTATTAGTCATAAGCCTTCTGGACTCCGTAAATTTCAGTATCATCCTATGGGGGATCTGGATATGGAGGCTGAACCTTCATATGGAACTAAAAGTATTGCACATTCACAGGCAACATCCCAACATGTTTCGGGAGGATTGAAAGGTCATGACCAAGGATACTTTGGGCAGTCAAAATTTGCTGGTCATACTGCTAGAGAGTCTAGAGAAACTGAGAAGGTAATTTTCTGCGTGAAACTGCCAACTATTTTTGTGTCCTTTGTACAACTGCTGAGTTTTACTTTATTTTTTTTAGAATAATATAAGCCTTTGGAAGACTAAATAATTTTTTATTAATTTTCTCCTACTTAGGGGTGTTTTCCTAGCATTCAAGCAGATAAGGCACCTTCAAAAAGCTCAAATCAGGGTTCTGCTTCTGACAGATCTTTTGTTGGTTCTGTGCCAAACAAGACAACTCCAATGAGGTAGTCAAATCTGTACTTATTTTTTTAGCTTGAGTTGAACTTCATGCTTTTTTCAAATTTTTATTGTTGTGATAATTTAGCTACAAATAATATTCTCTTTGGTTGTTAAAACTATGATAGTAAAAACTTATTCATCACCATATATTTGCAATCTGATTTTTATTTGGCAATGCCGGCCCTTCAGCTTTTGTTATTATTATTATTATTCTTGTGCTGTTTTTTTTATTTACTTTCTATTGTGCTCTCGATATTCCAAATTTTCAGTCAAAACATGCTGGAGCTTCTTCCTAAGTTTGATCAGTCAAGAGAACATGGTACTGCATCACACTTAAGCTCTTCCGAACACAATCTATCATCTGAAATGCCAGATGCAGAAACTTCTGATGGATCTGTAGGCCAGTTTCAGCATGATAGGCCTTCTGCTTCCCAAGGTTTTGGTTTACAATTAGGTCTTCCATCACAAAGGTTTACCATTCCTAATCGTGCAATCTCATCTCAGAGTTCTCCTGAAGTAGTTAATTCTTTAAATTCAGTTCATGTCTCTTCTGAGGTAGGAAGGAAGGGTCATGCATGGTTGGATCCAAAAACTTCTGTCCAGTCCTCAACACATGGTGCATCTTCTGGGGACATTAGGAATAATGTTTCAAGTGTTTCTGGTCAAATCAGCAATAAATTGTCACCATATAATATCCAGGGAAACTTTTCTGCCAGTTTTACCTCTGATTACCAGTTAAAAAGTCATCTTCAAAGCCAGCATGTTACTAGTGTGGGTAGTCAGGCAACACCAAGTGCATCTATGAATGCACCTTTAGGTAGGTTGGCATCTCTGCCCAAGCAGACCGATGACTCTTCTGAGAGAGCTCAAACTAGTCAATTGCGAAGGAAACCTGCACCTCGCATGCCTAAATCTGCTGCAGATAGCAATCTTGCTTCCTCGGAGACTTCTCAGCCAAGTAGCAGCGACCAAATCCACGCAAAGGATCCAGGTCAGCAGTATCCAGTTTTGGAGGCTCTGCCAGCTTCCCAACCGTCTGCTACACCTGAATCTCCAAAGCCAGGGGCTTTTACCAAAATGCCCGATGAGTGGACCAGTGTTTCAACTCCGCAACATCTATTAGGATCACAGTCGTCTTGGGCCTCTCAAAATTTATTTAATCATCAATCGAATATTAACTCTGGAACAACTCTTCCTGGAACAAAGAAGCTAGATCAAATTGCTGAGGCAGGAGGTTGTGGTCAATCTGAGTTGGCCGCAGGCTCTGCTAAACCACAGAGCTTTGTTGGAGAGGAGCAACGAGCAAAAGATCAGCAGTTATTGGCAGAGAATGGTGCTGGCCCAAATCCAGCAAATATGCCCCGAGACATCGATGCTCTTGGCCACTCTTTGAGACCAAATAATACTTTACATCAGAATAATTCATTGTTGCATCAGGTGCAATCCATGAAAGATATAGAGACTGAACCAAGTAGTAGGAGCGTCAAAAGATTTAAAGGCCCAAGTCTAGACACTGCTTTGGATACTCATCAGGCAAGTTCTGAAGGTGCAGAGAAGTTATCTTATGGATCCGATACTATGATGAATGATGCTTCGGTTAATCGTCTGTCAGCTCCTTCTAATGATATCGTGGCATTCACTCAGAATGATTCCCGGCATTTCTCTAGTGCTAATAATTCAGCTGCTAATCTCAAGGGCGGACACTCTCAAATAAGTCCCCAGATGGCTCCATCCTGGTTTGATCGATATGGAACGTTCAAGAATGAGCAAATGAGCTCCCTAAATGATGCTCGAAAATTTGCCATGGCGAAGGCTGCAGAAAAAACATTCATTGTTGGTAGGCCTTCTGACAGTTCACATGCTCTTCATTCAAGTGAGCAGGTTATTGCTGCTGCTGATGTTAGTCAGCTGGATAGTGCCTGTAAAAACTCGAAGCCAATATCAAGTGAGCTTATCTCCTCTCACTCACTGCCTCCTGACATCACAAATCGGGATTTGGCTGTTGTGAAAGCAAGAAAGCGGAAAAGTATGGCATTTGAGTTTCTACCATGGCATAGAGAAGTGACACAAGTTTCTCGAAGATCTCAGAACATCAGGTGATTGGAATAAATAACCCATTTGCTGCAATTACCATGCAAAAATTAGTTGCTCTCTTCCCACACTATGTTTCTGTTTTTCTTATTTTGGAATTATATTGAAGTTTTCTGTTGATCACAGTGCGACAGAGATGGAATGGGCGCATGCAGCAAATCTATTGATTGAGAAGGTGTGTTCAGTGTTTTAACTGTTTTACTTTGCTGTAATCTTATTCTTTCGTAGAACTGTGACAGTTCTAAGCTTAAGGACATTGATCTAATCACAGGTTGAAGATGAACCTGAAATTATTGAAGATTGGCCGCCAGTGGTTAGATCAAAAAGAAGGCTCATCTTGACAAGGCAGCTTATGCAGCAACTGCTTTGTGCTCCTCCAAGAATATTTCTTTCTGCAGATGCTAGCAAGAACTATGAGACTGTGGCCTACTTTGTTGCCAGATCAGTCTTAGGAGATGCATGCAGCACAGCATGTATACCAGAAATTGATACTGCTGTTTGTCCTGAAAGTGAAAGCGCGTAAGAACATGTTAATATTGTTGATATCATTGAATCCTGTTTTTACTGATCTCGTCCGCTGATCATTGTTTCCATTAACTGATACTATCTGACAAATTTTCCCCCCTTTAATTTGCTTTTAGCCTCTCGGAAAAGCTTAAGGAGAGAAAACAATCCACCTTAAAGGCAGCAGAAGATTTTATCAGCAGAGCAAAAAAGCTTGAAAACGATTTACAGAGGTAACTCACATCTAGTTCTCGCCAATTCCTTTTATGCATGTTACTTCTTTTGTTGGTCTTTTGCAACATTGTTATTAATAGGTGAACACTTGAATTATAGTTCAGTGTTTTGTGGTAAGAATTTCCCCTCACAGACCACCCATTAATTTTTTTTGTCGTCACGAGTGTGCCAAGGTGTCATGTCAATTTATTGGTAAGGCATGCTCTTAAACAAGCAAAATTATGCAGAAGGGCTTCCTTGTCAGTTCTGTTGGTTTCCCAACATAGGCTCAAAATCCTTTGGATCTAGAGGTGCATTATGCCTGTTGAAAGTATGCTGCCTCATATGTTTCCCTGTTATTTTTCTTAGTACTTTGACTCTAGCTACTAGTTCAATGGATAAGATGGCTAATTAATTAGCATATAATTGTACCTTTATTTATTTAGAACCATCGGAGATGGTTTTAAGCACGGGATATTTTTTTGCTATGATTTGCATCATGTTTTAAAGAGTTTACTTAGGCCTCTAACTATTTGTGTTCCTTTTTTCATTTTCTATAAATCCTTTGGTTTCCCATTGCTGCTCCCATTAGTTATTTTGGCCTAGGCTCTTTTTATGACTGCTAGTTTTCTTATCACCAAAAGTTTCGGCTTTGTTATGCAGTCTGGATAAGAGAGCCTCATTCTTGGACCTAAGATTGGAATGCCAGGATCTAGAGAAGGTTTCCGTCATCAATCGTTTCGCCAAGTTCCATGGTCGGGGGCAAGCTGACGGGGCTGAAACCTCATCGTCCTCCGATGCGATTGCTAATTCTCACAAACTCTTCTCCCAGAGATACGTAATTGCTCTACCGATGCCTCGGAATCTCCCTGACAGAGTACAATGTCTTTCCCTTTGATCGTTACTTGAATGATTTTTTTCCATCCTTTTTGGCCAATTATCTTCCCGTCCCTCATGCATCTCTGCTCCAAATTTGAAAGCAACGGAGGCTCTTAGATCTTTCTGTTGGAGGCCATTCATGTCGATTTCCGGAGAAATATATATAAATATAAATAAAAGTTTTACCTTTGAATACATGTCTGGGAATGGTGAGAGAAAGTTTAGGGTAAGCCCCATGATTTTTGGGTAAATGGGGAAGAACAGTCTGAAATATTTTTGAAACAGGTAAAAAATTAAGTGTATTTATTAATCCTTTTGGATGCCTTTCATTCACAAGTAAAGGGTTTCTGCATTCTTCTCTCATAGGCTGGAAAGGGTATTGTTTATGAATGAAAGAAATTATTATTTCGTTTGCTCAAAAAATAAGGATGACAATGGAGTAGCAGGACTGAAACAAAGCTTGCTTTCGTGCACGGTGACGGCGGTTGTTTTTATGTTCGATGAATGATATTCGGTTAATCGTTTGAATGAAGCAAACCGTGTTCGAACGATTGATATCCGAATTCACATTACTTTTGAATTTGTTGCTAAAGTAGAAGAACCAATTCATGTGAAACTAAAGTCGAAGAATCAATTCATGTTAAACAATTGATGATATTAACTATTTGGACCAACTAGGGGTGATAACGGGCTGAGCCTGACCATGCTCGGCTCGGAAATAGTGTAATTAGACTCGAGGCTCGTCGAGCTCAAAATTTTAGGCTCGAGCTCGGTTCGAAAATAATACTATTGGGCTCGAGCTCGAAGTTCGTCAGGCTCGGTTCGGGTTCGTCAGGCTCGACTTGGCTCGAAATGAAAAAAAATTGCTATAGTTTTTTTTTTATAAAAGATTTGTTAAAAATCCCTTTTCATAACCAACACTGAAACAAAATTCAATGACCAAAAGGAGAGAAAAATGTCAAAAATTAGATTAATTCAAATAATCAATAAATATTCTTATAATACAAACACATAATTAAAGAAAATATAATATCAAACAACAACCAACTAAAAAAAGAAAATACAAACACATAATTTATTTTAGTGCATATGTAAATTCCGAGCTTGATCACGAGCTTTTTGAGCCGAGCCTGGATAAGTTTGACTCGGCTTGTTAAGGTTTCGAGTTGAGCTCGAGCCTGAGACGAGCTCACTCGAGCCGAGCTTTGACCGAGCTGAGCCCAAATAGCTCGCGAGCCGGTCAGACTCATTATTACCCCTAGGACCAACTGATGTCAAAGTAGAAGAATCAAATCACGTTGAACTAAAACATATGATTAGATTTACTAATTGGCCTAGTGACTGAATACAAATCTCGAGCATAGTGGAAGGACCAAAGCTAAAATTTGACCCTTTTCCATCACGATGAGTGAGGGGTCTTGGCTTTTGGGAGGTTTGAATTACAACAAACACGTTTTAAACACTGGTTTGATTTTCAATTAACGAACAAATTCTCAATCCGACAAGCAAAGGAGTCTTAGAATTTTGTTACATGAAAAACACAAATACCAAAAAAACATCATTTTAAGCTAATAAAGTCCCTATATCATGTGTAATTTGTAAATTAGTCCTTATACTTCAATTTGATCGGTTTTAATTCTTAAATTAGTCCCTACAACGAAATAAGAGAATATGAGTATATAGAAATTAACAAGGGACAATTTGAAGAACAATGACTAAATATGCAGCTTACGCATAGTACATGGACCAATACGATAATTTCACCAACTATCCACAACATAATGAAAAAAGTTTTCCGACTTCTTTGGTTAAAACACGTATCATTATCAAAGTTCTAATAGGATTCCATGAGTATCAGCATTTTCAAATTCATTCTCTGTATAAAAACCAATCAGATCTCCCATTAACGTACTTGAAATTAACAAAATTATACAGTATTTTGTGTTAGCACTCATGGCTTATTCAGTAGCGGAATTGCTGCTAAACCGTGAAGAAGATGAGCTTAGTGTTCCAACCATAGAACGGGTGCCAAACTGCGAACAATATAAGTTTCTGGGTTCGCCGATGGACCGGGCGGAAATCTACGAAGAAGCTGAATTTAAGATTCCTGCGCCATGGGAAATGGTGGGAAACTGCGGAGAAGACGATTCTTTTAGGGATCCGGTGGAAGACTATGGCGAAAATGATTCTTTTAAGGCTACGGAACCGGAACCGGAACCGGTGGAAAACTGCATCGACGAAGATGAGAGAATTCCGGTTGGGTTTCGGTTTGAGCCGACGGATGAAGAGTTAGCGGTACGATACTTGATCAGCAAGGTGTCCGGCGATCCGTTACCGGCTTCGGATTTTAGAGAAGTTGACGCTACGGAATTTTACGGCCAGCATCCCAAGTGTTTAGGTTGGTATTCATCAACACATTGATAATTTTAAGTTCAAATTTGAAAATCAGATCAATCAATGAACAATGCCATGGCTTAGTTGTACTCATTGACATCTTGATTAATCAAAGATTCGACAACTCATTTGAAATCTAAAAGTAAAAATACTGAAAAATGTATTTTTCAATTTGATTTTTAATTTTAAAATTTGTTTTTCTAAGATTATTTAGGAAAGTTTTAAAAAACGGCTGCTTAAAAAACAGACTAAAAAATAGTTGTAACAAAAATCGTAAGGAATTGTATACATTGTACCGAAATTCTTACAAAAGTAGTAAAGATTTGTGTATCTACACAAGAATTTCGATACAATGTACACAATTCTTTACAAAAATTGTATAATGTAAGATTTATGTATAATGTACACAAATACTTACTAATTTTGTAAGAATTTATGTATTTACACAAAAATACTAAAATTTTGTATATGTACATAAATCCTTACTATTTTTGTAAAAACTTAGATACATATATATAAATACGTGCTTTTTTAATCGATTTTTAAGCTACCGTTATATAGAACTTGCCGATTATTTATGTTACTGCTGATTTTTTCTGATCCATCTTTAGCTTTTGCAGCTTTTGTTTGGTAAATGAGGATGCAAAAGCTAATGTTGGTGGAAAATTGAAAGGGAAACACTACACATCGGCTAAAACCATGTGTGTATGGTTTTGAATTTGATTGTTTTTATTTACAATTTTTTACTATCAAATTTATATTATAGATTTTAAAATTTTAAAAATAGTGTTATTTTTTAAATTAATTAGGGAGGTATGTATTACATTCTCATACGGTTTATTTAAAAAAAAACTACTACAGACATTATAGTCTTCCTTTCTAAAAAAATTGATTGTAATTGCTCATCTCCTTGTGTCCTGGTGGGAAAGGTAGATATTCATTATCTCTTGAGACTCGGGTTTGAGCACCATCAATGCATGTTGTGTGTGTCATTTTTGAAAAGACCTAAAAAATTAAACAGATGTTACCCTTGTATCACACCAACATATTTAAAAAAAATTGATTGCAATTTCATGTATAATTGTAACCGTTAAAAATTTCTTAATTTTTAATTAATATATATATATACGTGTGCATTTTTGGCAGTTGATTTCTGTAACGGAGAAAGAGAATGGCATTTCTTTATTCACACGAAAGAGAACATTCAGGACGGAGCAATTCGGAGCATGGGGAATAATTTAGGGTTTTGGAGATTAGACGAAGAAGATCCCATATCGGACGCGAAGGGAAATGTGTTGGCCATGAAATCTCATTTCATTTATTTCTTTAAAGGTGCAAAGAAATCACATTGGAAATTAGATGAAATTCGATTACCTCTTGAATTTTACCATCTTCACAATTGTAAGGTACATAACAGTGCACATCATAGTGGCTTTTTTCAGACCCAGGGGACTTTGATTAGAGGGAAAATTATAATTTTAATCCCTCTCGAAAAGTATTAATTTAATTTAAAATATTTTAATATAATTTTATTCTGTTTTGGTCCCTCGAGGTGTCGTATTTAGTAAGATTGTCGTGTTTGTTGTTTTGATGTGAATATTTGCAGGAAAAATGGGCCATGGTGAAACTTACAAGAGGCAGAGTTTTGGGTTAATTTTTAATTGTATTACTCTCTCTAAGATTTAGAATTTTAGAGACAGTGAATGTAATTATACGATTCAAAAAAATATGAATGATATTCAATATAGGAGACAGAGATTCAAATCATTTTGTCTATAAATATATGCGCATTGTCAAAATGTGTCGACATTAGGTTCATAAGATTGTATCGCTCATGTTGGTATTCTTTTGTATGACATTTTTTTTGTTAACATATACAATTCTTTTCCTTGGCCAAAAATAATCCAAAAACTAGCAATTACTATACTATAAGTCTCTAATTAATAAAGAAATTTAAAAAAACATATAATTTATTTTAATAAAATTTTGCATGAGAAAAATAATGTTATTAATCTCTCTCGGAATATATATTATAAATATAAGAGAAAACTACCTAAATAGTACCCTACTTATTCTAGCGTTTATTTTAGTAAACGCCGTTAAAAAATTAACATGTTGACTAAGAGAGAAAAAATCAGAGAAAAATTCACACGTGACAGCCTGTCGTTAATTTTATAGAAACAAAACGTAATGTTAAGCATTGTTTTGCCAAAATAAAAACATAGGTAAAAGTGGGTACCAAATATGTAGTTTTCCCCTAAATATAAACATAAATGCATAAAAAGCATAGTTATGACAATATAAAAGATAATATTCTTTTTGTTGAATTTGATTCTAAAAATCAAAAGATAGCAGGCACATTTAGCCGGTTGACCAAGCTGCCTATCTTTATTTTTTCATTTTCCTTAGGTCATGGTTTCTAGACCCACCAGGAATACCCCTTTTCTTCCCCTATAGCCTCCCCTTTCCCCTCCTTTCTAAATAGGATTAGAATTAAAATTAAGTTTTGTCAAAAAAATTAAGTGATACCATAATATTTACTCTCTAAATTTGATAATTTCTTTCAATTTAATCCCTATACGTTTTAGATAATGACATGAGACAGTCTCAAAGAGTACATCATTAAAAAAAATCAAGTTTAGGGACCTAATTAGGAAGTATTTCTAAGAACAAGGACTTGATGATGATTTACCTCAAAGATTCACACTAAAATTAAAGTGACTTAAAACACAAATTACCCAAAGTAAAATACCCAGCTATATATAAACAGGAAACGTCAAAAGTCCTACTCAAACCCCAACAAAAACAACGCGGAGTTTCGTCTGGAAAACAAAAAAGAAACGCACCATATGAAGACTATTCAAAGCCCGCGACCTTGTTGACTCATCTCTTTAGTCTCCTTCCTTTTCCCCCTTCTTCAATTTCTGTAATTTTTGGTGGGGGAAAAAGGGGAAATTTTTAGAAAGATTGAAAGATGGGTTGTTGTCAAAGTAGAGGTGCTGATTCCAAAGCTAATAGGATTGCTCGATGGCGATCAACCGGCATTGTTGCTTTACGTGACGCCAAATTGAAGGCAAGTTATCTAGGGTTCTTCATTTTTTGTTTACATGTTCATAATTCATGTGTTTGTGGAAGTATATCGGCGTTTTAGATGATGGTGAATTCTGGGTTTATCTTGATTTTTTTGATTCGATGTTGTTTCATAGTTTTTAAGACTGCTTTTATTGGTTATATGATAGATCAGTTCCTTTATACAGTTAGTTTTAAATATTTTTATTGTTTTAATTGTATAAATTCTGGTTTAATTTTGTTTGCTAATAGTTTTGGAGAATTGCAAATTAAAAAGGCTTTCTTCTTGGAGAATTGTAGGCCTGAGTTTGCATTTAGTCAATTAGGTCAAATTTAGTGTTGTGTTTTACTCATTAGTTTATTTTGTATCAATTACACTTACTGTTTTGCTTTTTACCATTTTTCTTATGAGCAAAAATAGAAATTAAAGTAGCTGAAGCTAGGGCTGAGGAAAAAACCAAACATAAATGACTTTTATTAATTATGGTTTCTATTTTCTGCTCAGGTGGTAATAATTAATTATGTTTGGTCTGGTTCGGTTTACGGTTTTTTAGTTAAAAAACTGCAATGATTCCGGCTGAGCTGAAATGAACCTTAAAAATACTACATAAATGACTTTTTTAAAGAATTTAGAACACATGAATCAAACCAACCTGAAATGATTGACTTCGGTTTAAATGGCAAGCAAAGCAAGCCTTACTCTACTTGTTCACCTTCACGTGGGGTTCAGTTACAATTAAATTGATGCGGTGTTTGTGTTAATTTATTATTCAAATTTTATTCCGTATTGATTGAGAGCACATGGTAGTTCAAATGAATTCTAATACAGCATTTGTTCAATTGTGTGTCTGCTGATGAATGCGACTTGAACAGACATTTCCCGATGAAGTTCTTGATCTGGATAGATCTGTGCGAACTCTTGATTTAACGCACAATAAGTTAGGTATGGCCCTTCCCAAGTTAAGAACTTTCATTTAAAAAATAAAAACTCTTAAACGGCTTAGTGAATCCTTAGTTTTCACCGTTATTAATCAATCTTGTCATTCCACGCAGTTGAAATTCCTATGGATATCAGCAAACTAGTCAACATGCAGCGTCTGGTAAGAATTGTGCAAGTGTTGTTTGCAATATTCATAGATGTTGGTAATGCTGTTTTGATGTTGAATTAAAAGTGACAAAGTGATGTAATGGCTTACTTCATTCTTTCTTTTTACGCCACTCTCACATTTTGGTTCCTGTTTGCACATTCATTACTTTTTGGGGCATTAAATGAGCTCTTATATTTAAGAAATACATTCGATTAAAATAT
The DNA here is from genome assembly GCA_958450335.1 of Hibiscus tridactylites. Lineage (NCBI taxonomy): Eukaryota > Viridiplantae > Streptophyta > Magnoliopsida > Malvales > Malvaceae > Hibiscus > Hibiscus tridactylites. The sequence goes on along the minus strand of OY288289.1, from coordinate 73,846,296 downwards.
TTTATCGATCAGTTGAATGTCAGTCCTTGATAGCATTTTGATTTATTGTGATGGATGAAGAGGTTTTAATTCTTTTCCTGAAATCAAGATGATGAAAGCTTATCTACCTTTTAAAGTATCTCTTTTTTCCCCTTACAGATTTTAGCCACTAATCTTATCGACCGACTACCAATTAATCTTGGGAAGCTTCAGGCTCTAAAAGTTATGATACTTGATGGGAATCAAATTACTTCCTTGCCCGATGAATGTAATACCCTTTTCTAAATACGTAAGAAAAGTCCAATATATACCCATTTCTTTGCCTCCATCGTTTGCAGATTTGCTTCGCAGCAATGTCTGCAAACTTCATTGGGGGTAAGTGTACTGTCTCAATGTCTTCTAACTCCATTCTTCTGTCCAGTGGGCCAGCTGGTAAGACTTGAGAAGTTATCGATCTCTGGAAATATGTTAATGTCCTTGCCCGAGACTATTGGCAGCTTGCGCAATGTAAGCGACTCTACTTGTTGAATAATTAACTCGGGGAACTGTTCTTGTACTTGGCTTCACAAATATTTGCATCTTTTCTTAGTTTAAGCACCAGTAATAACCTCAAGATCAGCCAAGTTAATCTTATTTTGATTTTTGTGTTATTATATTGTTCTATGTTAATGAAGAAAAAGAATGCTAAAAGGGATTAGACATTTGTTAAAGCACCAAGTAAACCAACTATAAATGATTGCGGTATATCATATGTTTAGAATGTTTCAGATAGTTTATGGATCTAATTTACGTGATTTAATGCAGTTGTCATTGCTTAATGTGTCTAACAACAAGTTAAAGTATCTTCCTGAATCAGTTGGGAGCTGCTTTTCTTTGGAAGAACTGCAAGCAAACGGTATGTTTATGCATGCATATTTATTTAACAGTTCTCACTTCTCTACTAAAACTGCTTGTCTGCTTTCAAAAGATAAGCTGTTAAACGTGTTTTTTCGAATAGTGGTTCAGGACGATGTCTGTCTTGTTTGAGGATGATTGTCTTTGGTTTAGTAGCATTTGGAAATCTTCTGGTGTGTTCATCAGGAAATGCTTCATACTGTAGTTGATATATTTTTATGAGCTACATAAGATCTGGCCTTGGTCCTCCAGAGTTGGGATGCATACAGCATAGCGACGCTAAAATAAAATGCTAGTGTGAGGTTTTCTGGTTGTCATTTAGTTGATAGGAGATGAAAGGGTTTGTGGCCGAGTCTCCACTCTGTATTTCACTTATGTTTGTAATTAATGACTACAATAGTTGCGGTGGTACGCTTTCATGCATTTCCATCGTATTTCTATAACTTACGTGTTCATAACTTTGTGTAAATTTGCAGATAATCTTATCGAAGAACTTCCTGCATCTGTTTGTAATCTCGTTCACTTGAAGTCACTTTGCTTAAACAATAACAAAGTCAGCCAGGTAGTTAATACATTGTTCATACCATTTCTAACTTCCCCTGCTGCAAAACACTCGGTAGAATATAAATATATATACATATATATTTCTTTTTCTATCCGTTGCATGAGTTGTGCCGGTTACCTACATTACTCAGACTCGGGTGGAATGTCGAATTCAAGTATGTGTTCGATAGAAGTATGATCTGAAGTATTCAGATGATCCTTGGAGATCATATCCCTGTACCCATGTATTGGACACATGGGTTTCGTATTTGGAGAGTCATCTCCTTATGCATGGAAATGTATAGGACACAACTGCCGAACATGTGTTGTAGTTTGCTTGCGATTTATACACGGATATCTCATGGTTGACAGATTCCTCCTAATTTATTGAAAGACTGCAAAGCTCTTCAGAATATCTCGCTGCACGACAATCCTATTTCAATGGATCAGTTTCAGCAAGTAAGCATCTCCATGATTCAGTGCTAGATATGGTTCGAGTTCCCTAGGGGGAAAAATACTAAACCTTCATATGTTTTAACTAACCAAAAAAATACGTCTTCAGATGGAAGGGTTCCAAGAATTTGAAGCAAGAAGGAAGAAGAAGTTTGACAAGCAAATTGATTCGAATGTGATGATCGGTTCGAAAGGTCTCGATGAGGGTGTCGATCTATAACTCTGCTGCATTCACAGTTCCGGTAAGACCGAGTCTTACAACATTAATGTTATGGCACATGCCTTCAACAACATCATATATCAAACACTCTGGATTGGGACAGATTATGTTGATATTTTACTAGTTTTTTCTTTAAAAATAAAATGTATATTTACAGAACTGGGTTGGATTTCTCTGTAAATAACTGATATTAGCTTTACTTTTATTCATAGTTTTATCATACACCTGTAACTAAAGTAAATTAGGTCACTTGGGGGTGTAACTAGCTCCGGACTATCGACCGGCCTATCGACCGGCCTATTTTCTTCTATAATCGGTATGTAACTTGGGGATCAAGGTATTGTGTTTGTAGATGCTAAAACTCGAATCCCGACTTACGTGAATCAACTGAACTAAGAGCTTTAAGAAGCTGTTGGAGTGAGGCTGGAAGACAATATCTTAGAGAAATCAAATGGTCAAGACATGCATTTTTAGGCAATTTCAACATTATTTTCCCCCGGAAATCACGCTAGTAGTGGCATCTAAAAAAGAAGTATGGTATCGTGAAGCAACTAATTGCTATATTCGCACAATATTTAGTGTCTCGTTCTGTTAAACCAACTAATTGTTGCATTGTACTAGAAATGGCCGGCAAAAGGGCACAAATTAAGGGATTTGTTTCAAGTATGATGCCATTATCATCACCTCCCTAAAAAAACAACCATATGCAATTCCTGCAAACAAAAGCCGGCTTTTTTCATATAGATACCCACTTATAAAACTTAATTCATTCACTTCATGTAATTAACATATGATATTTATTATATTTGGAATTTAATTCTCTCTACAATAATATTCATATTATAATTATTGAAAAATTTTAATATTTTTAACTTGAAACTTTACTAAATTAGCTCATGTAATAAATCTGAGTTTACAATCGATCTTTATAATATATTTATATAAAATCAGACTTTTGATGATGATGATGAATAAAAGGCCGGCAAGACCGTCTCTAACAGTTTGGTCTTGTTGGAGAATTCCTGACAATGAAAACAAAACATGAGCTAATATCTAAACCTTTTGTTTTTTTTTTCTTTTCCTTTTAGTTCACAATCGCGATACTCATAATTATCAAAATAGTATTTAAAATAACATATGTTATCAAAAAAAATTCACAACTGCAATACTCACAATAACTAAAATAATATTTGTTATGTCTGCAACCGCGATAAATACAACACGATTATAACCTCAATTTAAATTCTTGATTTAAAGTTTAATTTTTAAATTCGCTCTAAAACCACTAAAATCCAAAGGCTGACCTGCACAAATTAACTCGTATATATATGAGTTAGGATCAACTTACACAATGTAAGTTTTACATGTTTTTTGGATCGTTAGATGAGGAGAATGGATGGCTCAGATTAACTCCTTACTCTTTTTTCTAAGTGATAATTTTCACATATTTACTGTTAATCTCATTTATTCGTTTCACTCATCCAACGGTCCAAAAAAGTGTAAAATTTAAAAAGTTTTACATTGTGTAAACGGATCTTATCTCTCTATATAAATAAATAAATAAATAAAGAGGGAGGAGTTCTCCAAAATCAAGCCGGAGATCTAATATTATCTAAGTCCTAAGATTAAAATAATATATTTGATGAGTATATTAGACTTGATTGACAATACCAATATTTTAGGTGCCGACAAAGAGTTTCGTAAGATTGAGATGTTTCAACGAAATTACCTGCTCAACCCAAAACTAACTTTCTTGCTAAATAAGCTGCTCACCACACTTGTTTCTTTATCCACTTCTACTCTTACGGTACAAGCTTACCTATATCTTGCAATTCATAACAATAACATATTAATACATTAATATGAAATATAAATTATTATTGTAATAACTATAAAATAACCTACTTACACTTATTCAAATTTTTTTTTATAAATTACGCAAATGATAAGGTATATAGGAAGCTAAAGATTGGATTGACGGATATAAACCATTGAATTAAAAATCAATAATCTATTTACTTCAAATATTATCCAAGAATGAGACTATAATTACCTTAGCCAGTGGTCGAGGATATGATATTCACCTTGAATATGAACTAAACGTAAAGAATTATGTGTGTTTGGTTTTGCGGTGGTAGAATTGATTTTGAATCATCGTGATTTTATAGAATTGATTTTGTGTATAATTGATTTTAAAGTAACGTGATTCTTCAAAATTATGATTGTGTAAAAATATAGTGTAAAAATCACGACGAAACGCAAAAACTACTTCTACCTTGTTTTTTTCAAAATCAAGTCTAAAACTACATTTAAATTTTCAAATCTAAACATATTGACACGGTGACCAAAGCATATTTTTCCGTTCAATCGAGATTTTTAAATATGCAACTAGTGGCTTACCCTTTAAAATATAAAAGAAGTGGGGACTGGCTATTCCTTAGTAGCAGGACAAAGGAAAGAATAGTTAGGGCAGTTGGGTGTTTATATTTTCAACAATAGAGATGCTGAACTGGACAAATCATGGCCGTCGGATATTTTGTGGTGATGGCGTAGGATTCTCAATTGAGTACACGTGTGCTGCCTATCTTTCCATCACCTCCTTTTTCATCTTTGCTTCATTGCATGAACTTCTCCTCACATGATCCAAAATTTCGGAATTTTTCCATTTTAAATTTCAGACCCTGTAATTTGCTTCTGTTCATCGCCATTTGTTAAACAAGGCAAGCTCAAAGTTCCCCCATTTCTTCAAACTTTTGATCCAAGAAACCATACTTAAGCTATAGTTCATACTTGAATCGAGTTAGAGTTTACCAGATCTTGTTTCCCCCCAGATTTCTATTGAATTCTCGCCAAAATCCATTGTTTTTCAGCGTGTTTTGATCTGGGTTTTTGCTGTTTTTTGTTGTCTTTAATCAGAGAATTGAAGCATTGTTTAACAATTGTTCAACCAGATTTTGTAAAGTTTCAGTTTTTTCTTCTGATCTGAGTTTTTGTTCTTGAATGGAAGAAGGACAAGAATTGAAGCATGTTTGTAAGTTTTGTCCGAAAAGCTTTCCTTGTGGTAGATCTCTAGGTGGTCATATGAGGTCTCATATGAATAATTCAGCTGAAACAGACGAGAAATTCAACAAGAAAAAGCTTGAACCCGACATCAATGGCGGTTGTATTCTCAGACAGAAACCTAAGAAGACGTGGACGAGATTATCATTATTCAATGACAGAATCTGCAAAGCCAAAGAAGATTCATGGAGTTCTGGTTTTAGATCCAAAACCAAAAGAAGAAGGACAAGGTACAAGGTTGTCCCTTCAAATCCATCTTCCATGTCCGAGATCGAGCAAGAAGAGGTTGCTTTGAGCTTGATCATGCTTTCTAGAGACGCCATGAACTTGGAGTCTGAGGGTTTCAAAAGAGAATTCCACTGCACTACTTGTAAGAAAATCTTTCACTCTCACCAAGCTCTGGGAGGACATAGAGCCAGCCGTAAGAGAATCAATGGCGGCTGTACTGAAACTGATGCGACAAAGCTTGTCGATGAAGCTTCCATGGCGGCTGACATAGTTGCAGAAGACAAAGTGCATGAATGTCCCGTTTGTCTTAAAGTTTTCGCATCCGGGCAGGCGTTGGGTGGTCACAAGAGATCTCATTTACTCACTGATGCAAAACAAAACCAGACAATTGTAATTCAAAAGCCAAAAGTTAACGAGTTTCTTGATCTTAATCTGCCGGCTCCTGTTGAAGATGAAACCAGTGTTCGCATGGGGTTAAGGAATTTGGTGTTATTTAAGGAAATCTCGAGTTCGAGTGTTGCGAATAAAAAGAGTAAGGTTTGGGGCTAGTTGCCTTTCATTTGGGGTACGGCATGACTTGAGTATGATGAATATGATGAGCTCTCTGCTCTTTAAAATATTCAAGTTCGAGTCTTGTGAACGAAAAAAAACATGCGAAATTATCTATGAAATAATCATAAATTCTGTGTATCGAAACCACAATTGTACAATTTGACTCTGTATTCGTCCAGGTAAGTTAGCAAACCGTAGAAAAGCAACACATTTTGAATTTAAGCTTGTTGAGAAATATGGATTTTTATTTATTCAAATGCCACCATTCCCTGATAATTTTGGGAAATGACACCTGCCCCAATTAGATACGAAAATACCATCATCTGTTGAGTTAGTGCACTTTTGTCCTATGTGGCATGCCTGTCTTTTTCTTTTTGTGAAAAAAAGACGGTTTAACAGTTTTTTTTCTTAAACTGTACAAGGACAAAACTTCTTATATGTTTTTAGGGGATAGAATTCGTCTGCCTCCTACATTTATCCCAATAATAAGTCGTTTATCGAATCGTTGCAACTAATGTTCGATCTTGAAAAAAGAGAAGGGAGTGGGAATGAAATAAAGGGTACACTATGCAAATAGTCCTTCGATTATAAGGGATCTTTCGTTGAACACCTAACTATAAAATGTTACAAATGAGAAGCTTCTTTGGAACTGAATGGTTTGGTTTGGCCCTTTAAATGCCGAGAAAATAAGAAGCTTCTTGGGAACTGAATGGTTTGGTTTGGCCCTTTAAATGGCAGCTCCCATTGTTTGCCATTGCAGACAATGCTTGAAGCTGAAAGGATGTACCATATCGGTAAAGCGGCCGCCGAGGAAGAAGCCAAGCAAAGGCAACTGAATGCCATTTTGAATAAGCTAACTCCTCGAGACTTTGAGGAGCTCTTTGAGCAAGTAAAATCCGTATACATTGACAATGCTGCAGATACACTTTCTGGTGTCACCTCACAGATCTTTAACAAAGCTTTGATGGAGCCTACTCTTTGTGAAACGTATGCAAACATCTGCTCTCTTCTGGTGGATGTGTTGCCTTGTTTTATCCAAGGCAATGAAAAGATAACTTTCAAGAGATTGCTGTTGAACATGTGCCAGATGGAATTTGAGAGAGAGCAAGAAGAAGCAAACCAAATAGACGAGAAGAGAATCGAGGCACGAAGACGAAAGTTAGGTAACATTAGATTTATTGGGGAGCTGTACAAGAAGAGAATGTTAACAGAGAGAATAATCCATGAGTGCACCAAGAAACTACTTGGTGACTATGAGAATCCTGATGAGGAAGATGTGGAGGGATTGTGCGTGTTAATGAGCACGGTTGGAGACACGATGGACCATCCTAGAGCGAAGTTGTATATGAATGCTTATTTTCAGAGTATTGGAAAGTTGTCCAACAATATGAAAATATCATCCAGGGTCAGGTTCATGTTGGTGGATGTTATTGATCTGAGAAGGAATGGTTGGCAGCAGAGGAGGAAAGTTGAAGGGCCTGAAAGGTTTGAAGATGTGCACAGAGATGCTGCTCGTGAGCGACAAGCACGGTCCAGTTGTGGTCCTGCTGCCATCAATCCTTCTGCAAGACCAAGGATCTGTTTGTGGTGCCCTCCAGTTCCTTGGCTAGTGCTTGGGGTGTCTCTTTCGGCTTTCGCTTGCTTTCCTTTTTTCTGGTTTTCTTGAGTTGATGTGGACTCGTATTTTCTGAGTCGGTACTGTTTTGTTTTCTCGGTTCCATGGTAGCTTCATGTCCAGAGTCTGAGCTAATGTCCTAATGAAATGGCTTGTGTATGACATTTTCATTCATTCTAGCTTGACTTTAAATTAATTTCAGTACTAAACTGGCCTGATCTGACACATACTTATCAATGACCGAGCAGAATTCATGTGCAAGTAACTTGCAAGCATGTATATCTTCTTTACACCCTAATTGGAAGTTGGAACTCTATCCATCTAAAACAAACAATTCCTTATTGCATGATTCCTTATAGGAAAATCGGAAGATCATCCGCAAGCCGGAGCAACAAAGTCAGGGAATATGAGGAAGGTGATTGACAATGGAGTGATGGATATTGGAGACTTGCTGTTAACATGAACAGGGTCTAGCCTTGGGATGTTTCCAGTATCTGTAAGTGCTAAAGGAATGCCATTAAGTACCATAGTTTGGGATTGCAGGTACCCGTTTTTCGGAGTTAAATGATACTCTTCTCTGTATAAATCTTGGTCTGAAGAAGCTCCATTTCTGACTCCTGGATCTGCCTTCTTAAGACTACGTGAGAAACTCGTCCCGCTGATGTTTTGTTGTTCTGTAGCCAACTTTATGTTGTTGATGCTGCTTTGAACATCGATTATGAATTTCGTCTTATTGCTCAAGTTGATCACGAGTAAAGTCACACCATCCTGCAGGATGCCAATATAATATACAATAAACATGGATATCACAATGTGCTTCGAAGACGAATGTAAAACCGAGACAACATACATTAACAATATGCAGGAATGAAGGAAATAAGAATCTGACTTACTCTTTCCTTGGAACAATGAGCATAAGATCGCAGAAAGGGTGAAGCATCACTATCAACGGCTAAAACCTCTTTTCCCATTAAACGATGCCATAGAAGTGCACTGTTGAGTACCATTTAAACAAAAGCAAGGTATAAGGTCTCTGCACACAAAATGATGAGTCGAAACAATACAAGGCCGAAACTAAAACCAAGCAAAGGACTCGAAACATCTCTCTCTTGCCTATAATAATCAGGGTTTGGAACATATGTTGTGGCATTGAGCAGACCGTAGTTGCCACCAATTAGTGTTTGCCGACAATATACTTTAGTATGATACTTGGAAGCCATTCCAAGCTGGTCTAAATACCTAAAATCATGATAATAATATATTAGTGGTAAATTTAATCTTTTATGAAATGATTAAGGGTTTGGATTTGACAAATGTTCATAAATTGTGATTACCAGAAGCTGTTGACAAATGTGTCGGATACATGAGGACCACCGCTGTTATAAGCCCCACCGGATTCTCCGACCCACGCAGAAGCCCAAGGACCGTGCTTCTGGATGACGTTCGCGAGATTTATGAAAGTATTTGCCACCTTGTTCAAGTAATTGGGATCCAATATCTTACTCACAAGTTTTGGATCAACACCTGAATTAAAACAAGGCTTAACAAACATTTGATGGAGGCTTAGGAAGCATGGACATGGACACACCATACATGTATGATATTGGAAATAGATACTTAAAAATTTGAGACACAAGTACATAGGACCATACAAGCCATCGATTTAAAAAAAAAACATGGTTCAGACTTCAAACAGACATCTGTTTAGATAGTGTAGGACCATACAAGCCATCGATTTCCAATTTAATCGGTTCAACCGACTGATCCGATCCCTTTTTTAAACACCGTGCATAAATACATACCGCAAAACAGTTAGACACTACCCGAACTTACCAGCACCCAAATTATATATGTGGTGGCTCATGGCATCAAGTACAGTCGAGCCGGAGACTTGAAGAAGCTTGGTGAACCATTGTTGGTTAAAGAAGCCTCCAGGTGCAACCAATGATGGTTCAAATTGGGAGTCTTTGTATAACTCTTTTATCATTTTCTTTAGTCGGATTAAGTCTTTCCCATATTGGTCAGCATAAACATGAGCACCAACACCATTTCCACTCAATTCATTACCTAAAACAACAAACAAAGGCTTCACTAGAGATGAGAAATATTAAATATATTCGGTTCGGTAATGCTGAATATTTAACTGATGAACTCAAATCCGATGGAATTCGATAATGCTGAATATCTAACTGAATTTTTTTCTAAAACCAAATCGAACTGTTATCACTACTAATGTAAAGTGCTAGATTTGTCTAAGATTGTGTACCGAATTCCCATGAATCTATCTGGTATCCCTTTGAAATGGAGTACTTGATAAAATCTTGTGCATTGCCAGAGTCCCAATCCCCTCCCCAAAGGGTCCTCTTTATTTTGTGTCTCCCATGGAGTGCATTCAAGCCAAATGTCAACATTACACTGCAAATGTAAGACTCATATTAGCTGCATAAGCTTAATCCATGTTGCTTCGACTCTCCATTTTTGCACATAAGTATTTAAAAAAAAAAGAGTCGAAGCAACATAGTTATTGCCGTTGGTTATACAAAACGAGGTCGCTTACTGAAACTTTATAGTAGTTGAGCTTGTTTAAGTAGCTCAATTTTGCACTTAGTAGACTACTTTTTTCAGTATAAAAACAAGCAAAACTGAAAATGTCACAGGTCAATAACAAGTTCTGTAGGATTCGGAAACTTGTTTCGGCCTGAAGTACCCTATGGTAACAGAACTTACTGCATTTTTATATACTTTTGTTGAAACATTTTTAGTTCTTAAACTTATGTTCTTGAGAGGATTTTATAATATGTGAAATGCTAGTCTTACCTGGTTGCATTGAAGAAACGGTTCAGTTCATCCCATCTTCTCATCTGCAAACATCCCTTTGAAAATCCAAACAGCCCATGTTTCACCTTTCTGAATGGATTGCAAGGAGACTTCATATTTCCAACATTATACAACACTTGATCTTGCAAAGACCCTCCGATTCGTATTCTCAAACGGTCAAAAGCTAAACAATGTCAAGAACGTATAGAAGGTTAAGGTTTCAAACTCAACAACATACTCATAACATCTTCTTCTGAAAGTATTTTTGGTCCGACATCTATGTCCCAACACATTTTCGAACATGAATATGAGGTGCGTGGTCGGATATTATAAACACAAACCTTGGACTGCTTTGGCAAGCAAAGGATGAGACAAGTTCTGTTAACAAAACAGAAAAGCAGATTGAGCTGTTACTAAATTGCTTCAATATTTCCATAAGCTTAACAGGTATATTCACATCTGACACATATCCAAACATGAGTATGAGGCTATGATTCTCCAAATATATGAAAAAAACTTGAAAATATGAGAATCCCCATGTCAAGAACACCCAAATCCAAGTATCACAGCTTAACAAAACAAATTCAAAGAAAACTAATCTTATTAAGAATCCTCACCAAATTTATTACAGATGCATAGTGCCACGGACACTGGCCATAATCACACTTATCGGGAGGCCACCAATCGAGTGTAGCACAGATGAAGTTATCATCGGTTTGAGCAATACTTGTAGTCCCATCAACAACAATTGTTCCATAACTAATATCTTCAGCCAAAATTGCAGTGATTGAAGTCGCAAATAAGACCAGAATCAGGCCAAATTCCATTGCATCAAGTTAACTGTGAACAAAGATATAAGATTGTATCAGAAACCAAACCTCTCGAGTGGCATTTGACATTAAATGAGTGAAATTATATGTGTATTCTAACAAAAAGCACTGAAGTTTGGATGTACTAAGTTTCAGACAATATTTCCAGAATATCACTAAATTGAAATAAATCAAACCTTAAGATCTTGCTCAACAGTTTGAAGCTTTGTTATCCGGAATCGGAAGTATACGTGTTCGACACAATTATGCTCAACTTTTCTAAAGATTTTGCATCATGTCCATGGTTACTAAATCAAAGCCAAGCAAAATAAGGGTATAGTGGGATTCAGATTCAAAAAGGCATGTTAATAGCTTCAGTGAGACACCAACAATGTTTGAGGAGGAATTGAGCTAAATACATGTATGTGTGTATATCATATGGATTATTATCAGGTACAATTACAATAAGCCAATCAAAGTTTCAATTTTTGACAAAATTAAAAACAACCCATTGAAGAAAAAAACGAACCTTGAATTGCCAAAAACAAAATTATGATAAAACTTGACTCTTACAGGTTATACAAAAGGGAAAAAAACAAATCAAAAGAGATTCAAAATAAGAAACTAACCTCCAAAAAAGCTAGAAACCAGCCATTTGGACAAAAACCCAAAACAGGGAAATGCAAGGAAGCTTCTTTAGAAACAAGCACGCTGTCAAATCATTATCTTAGGCTCCTTGTCACTTTCCCATGACAAGAAAAAAGATGTTTGATGAAATGCCTGAGAGACTCAGAATTGTGGGTTTTTGGCTATAAACTCTCCTTTACAAAAACTTCACATTCACCATTAATGTAAAGTAGGCTTTTAGTTTAACCGGAAAGCTTAGTAGCACCACAAAGACAATGACTTAACAGCTCTTGGCACGGAGCAAGTGCGGGGACAAGGCAACAACAGTGAAGTGTCTGTTTCCGATAAAAAATTAAAAGGATAAATCTTGTTTGTTTCACTTTTTTAATGATTTCCAAGTTTTCCTATTGTTGCAGCGGTTGTCGTTGGCTTTAAGTTGAAGTAATGCAGCTTAAAAAAAGTTGCAGTTTTAATGATATTGACAGTGAAAATACCACATAGGTGAAAATTGTGAAACAAGTTAAATAAATATTAAATTACACCAACTCATCAAAGATGTTAAAGCAAGCTGGTTTTTTTAACAAACAGTTATAGTGAGGGGATTGCATATATGTATGTATATATATATGTATATATATAGTATTATTCTTCGTCCGGAGATGGAGCAATGGCAGATTCTGGTGCGGGTGCAGGAGCATTTGAACTACCACCAAGGAACCCAAACTTTTTGATAAGTTCATTAGCAATGAGCTGATTGGCACTATCCGAAGGATGATACTCGTCCCAAAACACGTATTTACTTCGATCTGAACACAATGTCGATGCCGGTAAGCATGTGAGAGCCGGTCGAATTCTTCCCAACGAACAACAAGGCGAATCGGCATTACTAAACCCTGCAAAACATTGAAGTCCGAAACTCAATCACTCGAATGCTCTATAGGAGGCGTATGAAAACTTGCATGTTTACCTTTGACATGAAAGTTAAAGTTAGTCTTTTTTTTCAGACATGGACTCACCGTATTTGTCCGGATTCTGAATCACGTCGTCCACGACGTCGTAAGCATCTCCGAACTTGAAGTTAGCATTCGGAAGTCTACTTCGCATGTTGCTTAATAATTGGCTTGCAGCTTTGTTGAAACTAAGAGCCAACTTGTTTGTTCTATCCTGGCATTGTCCTGATGTACTTAACACCCTTTGCAGTGGTATGCAACCCATCGGTCCGAGTCCGAACACCATTAACTTCCGTGCCCCTAAGTTATGCAACATCTTCGAAAGAACAAAAACCGAAATACCGAGATTCAATCAGCGTTATAGTCGAAAATGAATGGAACAAACACAATGTGTGATAACTAATCAATTTACCAGGAGTTGTTTTTGAAGTGTTTCCATTAAGTATTGAACAAAAGTTTGATCATTGTATTTCCAGGAATCACTATAAACTGGCATCAAGTAATTGTTAATGAAGTCATTGCTGCCTAAAGCGACCACGAAGTTCGCGTCGTTAATGAACTTATCGGCCGATTGCTTTCCGAGTTTGCTCGTAATCAACTCCTTGGTCCCCTGGAATAGCTCGATTTGCTTCCACAGAGAGAGCCTCTGAATCTGAAAAAAGTTTATATATATCGAATTTAAGAGCCGGTGCAACATCGGTTTTTCGGGGTTTATTCGTAGGAACAAAAATGCAAGAAAAACTTACAAAGTAACCTCCTGTTTCATTCAAAATCCCACCACCTCCAGAGGCATAATTTACACCATTGTCCAATATCACATCCTCAGTCAATGATGGATCCAGGAATGCTGGTGGCCTAGGCAGACCAGTGTTGTCACCTGTTACATGCAAGTGGTCAAAACTCAAAACCGTGATCGAAAACACGACTGTAACTCATACTCGTTAAACAATTTACCTATTATGTCCGCGACGGTTCGGCCATTGGTGAACCTTCCATTAGGCAAACCATTTCCGAAATCGATACCGTAAAAGGGCAAGTTAGCCGTAGCCAGGCTCTTGGAAAGGTACTTGTTGTTACCAACATCAGACAAGGAATCCCCGAAAATGAACTGAACAACCTTGCAATGAACACCTTCGATGGCGATTCCGACAAGGATCAAGCACAGTAAAGTTAATGTGACATTGAGATTCATGTTTTGACACAGACAAGGGATTTTCAGTGTTTGGAAATTTTATGCAATAATATGTGCAGTTCCCTGTTAAATGGAACATGCCTGATATACAAACTTTGTTTAGCCAATTTCAGACCTAACTGCAACTACCCTTTCTTTCTTGTTGCAACAAATGTATCTGAATGTGTCATTTTTTCTCTCTTCTTATTAGTATTATTATCAAAACCAGACACCATTGGAGACTGTCAGTGGATTGGTTAAACATTTTGACTTTGCTAAAATAATGCCTCCAGTCCTTGTACTATTTGGATTTTTTAAATTTAGTCCCTCTGCTTTTAATCCAGGCTTTTAGTTTTTCTTCTAGTCTTATTTAAAAGTAAAGTGACTAAATTTAAAAAATATAAAAAGTACATGAACTAAAGAGAAAATTAGACCGATTCTTTTGTTAGTTGGATAATTAGTGGGTGAGCTGATTTTCTTTTGTGTTTTTCTTGTTAAAAGGGGTTCGGCCGTTAAGGTGAGTTTACCTAATATGAACGGGAGAAGTGGAGCCCTCTATTTCAAATGTTGGGCAAACAACATTTTTAAAAACTATTCAACTCATTTTATGCTAGGGATGACAATGGATCGGACTTGGATCGGACTTTATAAAGTCTAAGCCCAATCCAATTAATAATGGACCTAAAAAAATTTAAGTCCGAATTCAAATTCGATTACATAAATTCAAGTCCGATCCAATAAAATATAAATTCAAATCGAAAAGTCTGAATCCAATTAATTTTTTCCTTTTTTAAAATAATAACTCAAACAAATATTTTTAAATAAAAATAATTTTCATCAAACAAATATATTTAATCTAATAGCACAAACAAATCTCAACAAATAACAATCCAAGATAAACGAAATTAAAGTAACAAATCAAACTTCAACTAAAAAAAACTCAACAACAAATAAATTATCGTTATATAAACTACTATTGTCTTACTAGTCTACTAACAACAACTTTTCGAAATTACAATTATAAAATACTCCTAATAAATATTATAATTCAAGGTGAAACAAATTAAAAATATAATCAAAATGTTCAACCATCAACATTTGACATAGAGAAAAAAAGTTTATAACTATCAAGCTTCCATTGTTGGCTGATATACCCCATGGAATAAAAAATTATTTGGCGGTCACCACCAGAGATCTGTAACCCCCTCGTCTCGGTCTGGTCGAATGACCGGTCCGAGTAGGCTACACGGGAAAACCGACGCGAAACCCATTAAGGTCCCGCCTCGGTTAGCGATCCTAAAATTTTTCTTTCATTTATTTTACATCTTGTTTAGAGGCATAATTAGATCCTGAGTGATCACGACAGCGGAAACAAGGCTCAAGAGAAGCCTAACAGCAAATAGGGCCTAAGCCCAACCCTTGGGACCCATTAGAGATGTCAAACAACCCATTTTTAGGCATGTGTTTTGAAACGAACGACACCCATTTCGGAACACGAGCTTCAATTTTAAAAGCAAAACACCCGTTTCGAAACACATCCACCCCGTTTCGGAACAGGGTCTCGATTTGCCTTGCCGTTTCGATACCCGTTTCGGAACAGGCGTTTACAATGGCCAAAGCGTTTCGAAACCTGTTTCGAAACAGGGGCTCACAGTGGCCAAATCGTACCGAAACGTGTTCCGATACGGGGGACCCTGGAACCACACCCGTTCCGAAACGACACAACTCGTTTCGAAACACCTGCAACCTGCAGTTTTCCAAAATCAGTTTTACACATCTCTAAACTATCTCATACGCCCTAAACGACCCCAAGAAGCACACATAACATACACACACGCTCTAAAGGCATACACCTTATGGCAACTATGCTCAAGATACACAAGATATACGATAGACAACCAAACACAAGGTCATACATTCACCACAAGGAAGCATACCTAGCTTTTAAGGTTACATGCCTTAGCCAACAAAACATATAAGTATTCAAGACATGCAACATAAACAAGGTTTACAATTCAAACAAAGCATTCACATCAACAACACCTAACCCATTGCTTGACTATTACAATCTACAATTTAAAAATCGTACTTGAGCTAACGAAAAGCAACACTTGGAGACCTTTCCTTGCCCTTGCCACCCACAAGCTACTGATCTGCATTATCGAACAAAAAGGAGCGTAAGCATAAAAGCTTAGTGAGGTTAAGCTCGTAAATCAAACCTTCGACAATGCAGGGTCCAAGCACGAGCAACTACCATGATGAAATGAATGATCTTACCTCCGATCTCAATAGCCAAAAATATAAGAGGTGCATGAACATAATATTAATGCCATGTCATGCTCAACGAGTTCATAACCACACATATGGAAAACACATATATTCAACATATGAGTAACATAAACCACAATCCGTATTGGCACCTAGCTATGAATCGAATACGCGGATAACCGTTGGAACTCACATCCAACAACACAACCATTACCTGACGGTGGAATTACACTCATCACCGTTCACGCGGAGGGGATTCCACTCATCCTCACGCCTCATTTCACGCGGAGGAGATTCCACTCATCCTCACGCCCGCCGATGGGATTCCACTCATCACCGACTAATATATATAAGAAGATTTCCGAGCGAACTCGTACTCCATCTTGATGACTACCATCATCAAGACCACGCGCGCATGTGACTCTCGTGTGCACACTAAACATCCTAATGATCGATCATTTGTACCCAAGCATACTAGTGTCAATACTACACATTTCATTAATCTTTCACAATATCATTTCATAACACTTCCGTGCTTAGCACGTGCTCACCATGACTTACCGTCATGCACAAACCACATTTCCATGTCTAGCATGTACTCACCATAATCCTCGGATCATGCAACCACCTCATATCATCATTTCACATGTCAACACCACATGTATATCATTAACACAAATATCACATCATATTTCACACATATGTATATCCATATCATATTTATCATCAACATGCATATAACAATTGTAACCCCCTCGTCCCGGTCTGGACGCTTGACCGGTCCGAGTGGGCCACACGGGAAAAACCGAAGCGAAACCCGTTAAGGTTCCTCCTCGGTTAACGACCCAGAAAAATTTCTTTTAAATATAATCTTCTCTAAATGCACATTTAATTCCTATGTGATCACAGCAACGGAAGACAAACATTCGCAACGCAATGACTCGAACAACCTAAGCAAAACAGTCTATTTTTATGTGATTTAACAGGCCGTTTCGAAACTCCCTCAAGGTGTATCGAAACGCCTTGACCTGGTCAACATTTCTAAGCCTACACGAGGATGTCGTATCGGAACGGGGGTCAACCGTTCCGAAACACCCTCCCCGGTCAACTTCTCGTGGTCAACGAGATTTGACCATTTCGAAACACCATAGACCCGTTTCGGAACACCTTCATCTCACCAATTTCTCAAAATTCCAGTAGCAAAAGTGTACCGAAACGGCCCCTACCCGTTTCGAAACGCTCGGCCAAAAACAAAGAGACCGTATCGAAACAGGGTAGCCCGTTTCGAAACGCCCTCTGTCTGCAGACTGGTTTTAGCTGATTTAAGGCACAAGGGTGCCTCTAAACCCCACCAAAACCTCCAACAACATACTAACAACAATCCTAAGGCAAACCAACATATAAGCATGCTTGAACATCACTATAACAAGGCTAAACACTAAGGCACAACATCACAAAGCCATACATCCATACATATCATTAAAGGTGTTAGACTTCAACATAGCCAACACTTAGACAATTCTAGGTAGCAAAATACTAACATGGTCACAAGCATAGCATACATCCCAAAAGCCAATTTAACAAGCACAAACGAGGAGTCTAACATGCTCCTAAACAACATCAACAACAACATACGTCAAAAGCATCATAATACGATTACATGTCCCATTGCTTGACCATTACATCTTAATTTAAAAGTTCATACTTGGTAACCAAACAAGCACCACAAGCACACTTGGAGGCCCCCTTCTTGCTCCTAGCAACCCACGAACTAAGGATCTGCATTGTCGAACAAAGAGAGAGCGTAAGCAATAAGCTTAATGAGGGCAAGCTCTTTGAAACAAACCTCGACAATGCAGGGTCCAAGCACGATCTTAGCCAAGGTAAATACATAATTACCAAGGATCCACAAGAGCCAAAAGTTAAAGATGCATGGACAATATTCAATTATATGCCATGCTCAACAAGCTCCATTTCACAATATATGTAAACACATATAAACATCCAAGTAGAAATCGCATTCTACAACACATTAATATACATATCAATCAATATTGGCACCTAGCTATGACCCGAATACGCGGATAAACACGTTAGAACTCACATCCAACAACCACTTTACCTCACGATGGGATTACACTCATCACCGGTCTCGCGAAGGGGATTCCACTCATCCTCACGCCCCGTCGATGGGATTCCACTCATCATCGACTAACATGAACACAATTTCCGGGCGTACCCGTACTCCTCCTTGGTGACTCAACGCCACCAAGGCCACACGGGAATTTAGATTCATGTGTGCACACTAACATCCTAATGATCGATCATTTGTACTCAAGCATATTAGTGCCAACATTTAACTCATTCCATATTATTCATTTCAATCAATTCCGTGCTTAGCACGTACTCACCATGATCACAATCATGAACCATTTCTATGCATGCCATAAGCATCACAAATCATGCCTCATCTCACATGTATAACACATTATATATAAATCAATCATATCACAAGTCATACGAGGCATAAACATCCAAATACATGTTCATCCAATGGCTCTAGATCAAGTTTAGGATTAGGCTACCACCCTAATCCTAACTCTAGGTGGGTATACCAAGCCCGACCTAGTCCACATGCTCGAACCAACCATTTAAAAACCACTTTAAACATTTAACCACTCACCTAAGCTTCCAAGCTCCAAGCCAAGCAAGCAACCACCCTCAAGTTTCCGGATTTCCTCTCGATGCTTCACCGACCCACGATCTTGCTTTTAAACAACCTCAATACAATTCAAATAACCTCAAATCAGCCCAAACATCAAAATACCAACCCGGAACACAATTCAAATACAATTTATAATGTTTCAAGCCATGAACAACCCCACTTTTAACCAAACTCGGGCATCCTCAAAACCTCATCCAAAATCCATGTTTCCAACACCTTTTACACCCACAAATGATCCCAAATCAACCCCTAACCATAGTACCACCATTGGACTATCAATTCCCACCTAAAACAACCCCCAAAACTCACCCAAAATCCTCCAAAAACCTCATTTATACCCAAATTCGGAAATTACTCAAAATCAAGAAAAATTCACATACATTGAACCATTTAACTCCTATACTTCATAACTAACCACATTAAATCAAAACATTAAGCTTAACAACATAAAGTTCTCATTTTTAATCAAAATCTTCAAAACTCCATTTTCCAAAACTTTAACGAAAATAGAAACTAATGATACTTTTGAAGAGAGTGAGTTGAGGAGAAGTCAAAAACGGTGTTACCTTTAAAAAAAGAGTTGAAATGGAGGAGCTTTGTGATGGAATATTGTTTGGGTAGAGAGCTCTCTCTTTTCACGTTGAAGAAGAGAGTGAATAGTAGAAGATGGTGAGAAATGGGTATTTTTAATTGTTTTGTTTAAATTTAAAGGCTAAAGACCATTTTGCCCTTAATGAATTGGACTATTCACAAAGAATGAGATCAATGGCTATTTGGGTTCAAATTAAAATATGTTCAACACCATTTATTTTGAAATTAAAACTCGAACATTATTTTAACCATAAAACCGAACCCGAAATAATATTAAAATATTAGTTTCACCTAACCCCTAAACCCGTGTAACACCCGGGTTTGGGGGCCGGGAGAAAATAATATTAAAATATTATTTCGGGTTTTGGTTTTTATAATTAAAATAATAAATTAATATTTGGGCTTCGTATTTTCAAAACGAATTATTTTATGTTAGACTTAAATTGTTTTGGGAATCAATTTCATGGATTTTAAATGTGGATGAGATATGCAATCTCATTAATGGCAAAGGTGTAATTAAATGGTCTTCTATTTTTAAACCCCCCTTTAATTTAAAAGACCACTTTATTTCCTATCTTCATCTCCTTCATTTCCTCTTTTTCACGTTAAAAGCCACTTCCTCTCCAAATCTCTATTTCATCACCTCCTTTGATTTTTGTTGGTGAATTTTTGCAAGGTAATCTCGTTTTTAACTTCTCATCCTCTTCCTCTTTAAGATGGTACCATTAGTCTTTAACTTGAGCTTTCGATTTGTTGAAGTTATATATGTTGTTTACTACCCATAAGGTCCAACATAGTTAATTTTTACATGGTTTTATGTGGAATCCCGAATTTGGGTTTTAATGGGTTATTTGAAGGGTTTTGGGTGAGTTTTGGGGGTTGTTTTAGGTTTGAATTGGTGGGCTAATGTTAGTGCTATGGTTGAGGGTTGCTTTGGGATCATTTGTGGGTGTAAAATGTGTTGGAAACTTGGGTTTTTACCAAGGTGTATGGGCTGCTCGAATTTGATAAAGTTGGGGTTTGATCATGACTTGAAATGTTGAGTTTGACGTTTGAATTGTATTTCAGGTTAGCTACTTTGATGTTTGAGTTGATTTGAGGTTGTTTTGCTTGTGTTGGGGTGATTAGAAGCGAGGTTTTGAGTTGGTGAAGCCTTGGGAACAAATCCGGAAATTTGAAGTCCATGGTTGCTTAGTATTTGAGCTTGGAGGTGAAGGTGAGTGGTTAAATATTTTTAAAATGGTTTTGAGTATTTGGTTCAAGCATGTGAACCTAGGATGGGCTTGGTAAACCCACCTAGAGTTGGGATTAGAGTGGTAGCCTAATCCTAAGCTTTGATTAGAGACTTTGGTTGCACTCTCTAATGGTTGTTTATGCCTCGTGTTAAATTGTAATGGTGTTGGTTATGTATATGTTGTATACATTTATGTTGAGGCATGTTTGATGCATTGTTATATGCATGTTGATGATAAACATGATGGAGATATACATATGCATGAAATATGATGTGATATTGTGTTAGTGATATACAAGTGGTGTTGACATGTGAAATGATATTATGAGGTGAATGTATGATCCGAGGATCATGGTGAGTACATGCTAGGCATGGAAATGTAGTTTGTGCATGACGGTAAGTCATGGTGAGTACGTGCTAAGCACGGAAGTATTATGAAATGATATTGTGAAAGATTAATGAAATGTGTAGTATTGGCACTAGTATGCTTGGGTACAAATGATCGATCATTAGGATGTCTAGTGTGCACATGTGAGTCAAATGCGCGCGTGGTGTTGATGATGGTAGTCATCAAGATAGAGTACGGGTATATATATGTCGGTGATGAGTGGAATCCCATCGACGGGCGTGAGGATGAGTGGATTCCCCTCCGCGTGAAATGAGGCGTGAGGATGAGTGGAATCCCCTCCGCGTGAACAGTGATGAGTGTAATCCCACCGTCAGGTAATGGTTGTGTTGTTGGATGTGAGTTCCAACGGTTATCCGCGTATTCGAGTCATAGCTAGGTGCCAATACAAATTGTGGAGTATGTTGCTCATGTGTTGGTTATATGCGTTTCCATGTGTTGAGGTTATGGACTTGTTGAGCATGACATGATTTTGGTAATATGTTCATGCATCATGATTATTTTGGCTCTTGCGGATCGGAGGTAAGATCATGTATTTTATCTTGGTTGTTGATCGTGCTTGGACCCTGCATTGTCGAAGGTTTGTTTTATGAGCTTACCCTCACTAAGCTTTTATGCTTACGCTCCCTTTTTGTTCGACAATGCAGATCAGTAGCTTGTGGGTGGCAAGGGCAAGGAAAGGCCTCCAAGAGTTGCTTATGGTTAGCTCAAGTATGAATTTTTAAATTGTAGATTGTAATAGTCAAGCAATGGGATAGATGTTGCGATTTGAGTTTTGAAGTATGTTGATGTTGGCTTCGTTTAAGAGCATGTTAGACTCTTCTTTATCATATTGTTGGTTCAGCTTTTGAATGTCATGTTTGGAGTGTAAACCATATTAAGCTTACCTATCTTAAATGCTTAAGTGCATGTCCTTGTGAAGCATGAACCTTAAGTTTTATGTATGAAGCATGTGTTGGATGTTGTTGGTTCTTTTATGGGTGGTTCTTATATGCTTGTGGTGTGTTGAGCATGTTGGTAGATGTTGGTTTTGCCTTAGGGTTTATGTTAGTGTGTTGTGTGGGGTCTTAGTGGTGTTTTTGGGACATCCTTGTGCCATAAACCAACTAAAACCAGTCTGCAGACAGAGGGTGTTTCGAAACGGGCTACCCTGTTTCGATACGGTCCCTTTATTTTTGGCCGGGCGTTTCGAAACGCGTAGAGGCCGTTTCGATACATTTTTGCCACTGGAATTCTGAGAAAATGTCGAGATGAAGGTGTTCCGAAACGGGTCTGAGAGTTTCGAAACGGTCAAAATCTCGTTGACCACGAGAAGTTGACCGTTAGGGTCGTTTCGATATGGGTCACCCCTGTTTCGAAACGATCACATCAGATTGACCTTGGCCTGTTGACTAAGTCAAGGCGTATCGAAACACCCTAAGGGCGTTTCGATACGGCCTGTTGTAAAGGACTAAAATGGGTTGTTTTAAAGTGTTGTTTGGATGGTCGTTGCTATTGTTTGTGTTTCCGCTGTCGTGTTTCACATAGGGAGTTAATGATGCCTATAGACAAGATAAAGTTAAAAGGAATTTTCTAGGGTTGCTAACCGAGGTGAGACCTTAACGGGTTTCACATCGGTTTTCCCCGTGTAGCCTACTCGAACCGGTCAGCTGACCAGACTGGGGCGAGAGGGTTATAACCCGGGTGTTACAACAATGCATCGAGCCATGCCTCGTCATACATGTATAACAACGTATACATAACACCACAATCACAACTAATCAAGAGGCATAAACAACCATTAAAGAGTGCAACCAAAGTCTCTAATTTAAGCTTGGGATTAGGCTACCACTCTAATCCTAACTCTAGGTGGGTCTACCAATCCCAACCTAGTCCACATGCTTGAACCAATTGCTCAAAACTATTTAAAACATTTTAACCACTCACCTTCATTTCCAAGCTCAACACCAAGCAACCAACACTTTCAAATTTCCGGATTTGTTCCTGAGGCTTCACCAACACAAAATCTCACTTCAAATCACCTCAACACAATCAAAACAATCTCAAATCAATTCACCAATTAATGTAGCAAACTCGAAACACCATTCAAGCAATAAACACAAGGTTCCAAGCTAAGAACAACCCTCAAAAATACCAAACTCGAGCAGCCCTTATACCCAAACCAAAACTCATGTTTTCAACTTTTTTAGCACCCTCAAATGCTTCCAAAACAGCCCCCAACTATTACCCTAACCTAAACCCTCAAATTCCAACACAAACCACACCCAAAACTCAACTAAAAACCCTCTTTAAACCACACCAAAACCCAAATTCAGAAATTCATTTAAAACACTCTAAAATTATATATATTTGACCATTTGGTTCATAAACACCATATCTAACAATATCAAATCGAAATCTTAAGTTAAAAATAATAAAGATATCATTTTTATTCAAATCTTCCAAAAATCCAAATTCTAAAATATTGATGAAAATGAAATATATTTGTACTTTCAAGTAGAGGAAAATGAGAGCAAGATGGGGATGTGTTTACCTTTCAAAAAGCTCTAATAATGAAGAAGAAATGGGATGAAATAGGGAGATGGAGAGAAAGGCTCTCCATTGTCGTTGGTTTTGGGAGTTTGGAGAAGAAGAGGGGATTTTTGGTTTATTTGAATAGTAAGGAATTAAAATTAAAATGGGTCTTAGTTGGAAGACCAACTATTTACTAAAATGCCATTAATGAATGGCCAAACCCACATCTCTTAAAGCCCATGAATTTGGACTTAAGAGATAGGCCCAACATAGCCTTAAACATTTTGAAATCCCGAGGCCCATTAAAATATTTTATTATTTAAATTGTAAAACAGAACCCAAAATAATATTAAAATATTATTTTCACCCAACCCCTAAACTCGGGTGTTACAAGATCCATGTACGAAAAACGAATCAGGTGATTAAGGATGAAGAATTATCTGTTTAAAATTTGAAATTCTGAATTTTGAGAAGATATATACCCAATCACGATTTCACAATGTCGATTCTTATGCTGCAACAATAACGCTCCGACCTCTATATATAACCTTTATATAGTCTTTGTAATCCTAATTTAACTTATATATAACCGTTTAACAAAAAATCGTAATTGTTCTCGTCCAGTTTAGCCGCTAATTTTACCGGTACAGTTATCGTACTGTTTGGCTAATTTTTACCAGTACGGTTACTTACCGTTTAGTCTAGTTTTTCTGATTTTTCGATACGGTACATCGGTTCGAGTTTTATGAACACCCCTACCTAGATAGTCCTTAAACTATTACTTAAGTCCTATTTTGACCATGAAAATAAAAACAATTTGTATAAGTACACATTTAATCCTTCATATTTATATTTTTTATTTCTTCTCCCCTCCACTATATTTCATATTCTATTTTATCTAATCTAAACCCTAATTTTTTACTATATTAATTCTAAGATCGGATTACGTGATAAAAGTAATTGACTTTAAAATACTAAAAACTAAAAACAAAAATCAACGATAACTTGAAGATAATTTGAAAATATTAAAGGGAACAGCTGGGTTGCCTTGCTTTCGATCAACGGGTTCTTTGAAAGGATTTAGCTTCTCCTATTCCTTTGAATTGAAACAAAGAAAGCAACCAATTCACTCGAAAATCAAAAGAAACCCAAAATTGTATATATTAGATATAAATAAAAAATAGAAAGAAAAAAAAAAGATTAATAACGTTCCATATCCGATCCTGTTTCTCACAAATTTTATTCAGAAACGAAAGATGGGCAATCTCCTCTATTTTTGTTTAGTCCGATCAAATAATCAAAAGCCAAATTGAATCCAAGTGAAAGCGAGAAGAACAGAAAAGGAGAGAACTTTAAGGCGTGTGAATATAATGGAGAAATTTGTTATTTTTATTGATTGTGTTTTAGTTCGATTAATATAACAATTAATGAAAATAATTGATATGTTATCGTTATAAATTTGACTGTAAACAATATATTTATGTTAGGGTTTAGAGGGCTAGAGTTTAAGATAAAATATTTAAAATTCAGGGTCAATGATTTTGAAATTCAGTATTAAGGATTTAGGTTTTAAAATTTAAATTTTAGAAAGACATATAATGAACAAATGGATAGTCACGTTAAATAAAGAATATATAAAATGATAAATTAAGTATTGCTCGATTGATATTAATGTTATCTTGCTGATATAATATTTCATAAGGTGAAAAAGAGTATGGTAGAAAATTAGGGGTTGGATTAGATGGAGAAGAATATGAAAGATGGTGGAGGGGAGAATAAATAAAAAAAATTGTAAACATGGAGGATTAAGCGTGTAATTATACATATTATTTTTATTTCGGTGATTAAAATAAGAGTGAAGTAATAATATAAAGACTATCTAGGTAATTTTTCCTTCTTTTTATTGTATTAGATTAGCCCCGTTAACGTTTAACGGCAACAAACGTCCTAGTGACCATAAGTTTATAGATCGAAAACAAAGTGACCATAACGGTTGAATTTGAAAATTGCTGACCAAAAGTGTACAAACCCTAAATATAATTGATCATTCCAAAATTTTCCATAACGTCCTAGTGACCATAAATTTACAGATAAAAAATATAAGAAATTTGAAGCAATACACAGCGGTTGAAGGAGGAAGAAAAAGAAGCCGGCTTGCAGCTCTCACGCTGACTGTTTCTCATTTTGGCGTGTGAAATATGGGACCGTACGACTACCATATACGGCCGTAGACAGTGACGGCAATGGTGGTTGGCAGATACTTTAATTTTTCTGATTTTTTTTTAATTTAAATTATATTAAATAATAATAAAAATGCCACGTTATTCAAAAATAATAATAAAATATTCGTGAGTGAATGTATAAAGTTGAGTTAGTAAATTAGAAGAAAAATAAAAGTTGAGTGAGTAAAATAGGAGAGAGAAAATTATTGAGTGATGATTCGTACAATTTACCGTATATATAGAAAACTTTTAAATATTTTTAATGGTTGTTGACTAAGCATTAATAGGGTGTGGCACATGGCACAATCTTAAGGATTGATGGTGAGTAAACATCGACGGTAGGGGAAACCACATGTACCGCCTTCCTCCTTTTGTTTTTAAGATGAATACACGGATGGGAGCGACATAACATGTTTTGACCTTTTATATTTTTATTGGCGATAGAAGGAAGCGTCTGGAAGAATATCAGGTAGAATTTCAACATATAAATTGGAAGGAAAGTCCCAACTTATAGCAGCAGTTGAGGAAAAATGGAGGATGGTGAGTTGTTGAAGCAAGTACATGAACATCCATATATGTCCCGGAAAGATGGAGCCGCTGTGAACACAGCACTCGGGATATTGCACAATGCATATGTGCCAAGAAACGTATCATCAAAACTTTGAGGAAATGAGCAAACCGAGATCGAACCAGCACGGTGATCGACTCCGTTCCCACAATGGACCTCGGTCTCGGTTAAATTCTCCAAGACGAGCCTTGTTTCAAAGAGGCTCCAAAAACCAGTCTGCTCGTAAAAGACCCTCCCAGAATCAACCTGGTGTTCAAAACCATCCCAGTTTCAAAAAATCATCTCAAAAACACTCTCTTCTTCAAAGAAGCTCTTTTCCGAATCACTATGGTCTTCAAACAAGTTCTTCGAACCACTCGGGTCTTCAAAGAAACTCTTCAAATCGCTCCGGTCTTCAAAGAAGCTCCTCGAATCACTCCGACCTTCAAAGAGGCTCTCAAAAGCACTTCGGTTTTCAAGAAGTCTCTACGAACTTCAATCC
The DNA here is from genome assembly GCA_958450335.1 of Hibiscus tridactylites. NCBI lineage: Eukaryota > Viridiplantae > Streptophyta > Magnoliopsida > Malvales > Malvaceae > Hibiscus > Hibiscus tridactylites. The sequence goes on along the minus strand of OY288289.1, from coordinate 73,819,369 downwards.
TCGCTGGTCTTCAAGAAATCTCTTTAAACCACTACGGTCTTTAAAAAAACTCTTTAAATTACTTTGATCTGGATTAACCAAATAATGACTCTCCAAGCAATTACGGGGTGATTGCGCAAGAATTGCAGACAGGAATGGACCGATGGGTGCTGGTGGGGCAACTGCCCCCTAAAATTTTAAAAATCATATATAATTTAGAAAAAAATTAGAATTTTTTTATGTATTTTTTATTAAAAATTTATTTTCGCCCCCCCTCTAAACATTTATAAGTCTGCCTCCTAAAAATTTATAGGTTCGCCCCCCCTAAACTTTTATAAGTCTGTCCCCTAAAAATTTATAGGTTCGCCCTCCTAACCTAAAGTCCTAAGTCCGTCCTTGATTGCAGATGTTACTCGACTCTCTTTGGACTGCGGCACATTCCATTATCACTGAATCAGACTCTCTTTGGAGTGCGGTACATTCCATTATCACTGAATCAGACTCTAAGGTGGCTATTGATTGGGTATTGCATGAAGATCGACGCCGGTAGAGGCGTTGGTTTCGTCAAATTGACGAGGCTTGTCAAATGTTGAAGTGTGTGTTTTTCTCATGTACTACGGGAAGCAAATGTAATGGAGTAAGGTGCTGTTGGAAATGTGGTGTATATTCGCATCTTGTTCGTACATCATCATGCTTCTACTATTTTTACATCCAATTAAGATGAAAGAAATTTTTAATGAGGCACATAATGATATTTTCTTATATAATTTTTTTATCAATAAAATCATATATTATAGATCAAAAAAATTATCATTTTAAAAATTAAGATAGGATAAAATTAAGTGAGATACGATAAATTTTACCCATAACTTAAATACATCCGATTCACAACTTCATTTTAGTATATTCAAGTCTAATCTCTCAATTGAGACCAGCTTATTCATATAAATCATCAACTGCAACAATCTTCAACAAGCAACTAATTTCAAAATGACTTACTCACATTTGAGAGTCTCTTCTTTTTTTATTTTTCTTTTTTCGGTGTCTCTTTGAACGAGAGGCCCTTTGAACATCGGAGTGACTTCGAGAGTGTCTTTGAATCTCGCTTCGGCTTCGAGAGCTCGACTGAACCTCACGCTGGCTTCGAGAACTCGACTGAAGCTCACTCCGGCTTCGAGAACTCGACTGAACCTCGGATCGGCTGAGGGAACGGTCTAGAACCCTGCGTTGGTTCGATCTCGGTATGATCATATTCTGCGTTGGCTCGATCTCGGTTCGATCTTCTCGGGACATGTATGGATTTACTTGCTTTAAGAACTCATCATCTTTCATTTCCTGGACGAGTTTATAATTGCAAAACAAAGAAATTATAAATTCTTCGAATTTATGGATATACTTGCTAGTCCTTGGAATTTATGCATGCAAAACAAAGAAATTGTACCGAAACTGCTGAAATTCTACCCGGATGCTTCCTTCTATCTGCTACAAATTTGTCTTTTCTTTCTTAGTTGTTTACATTTTGCTATAAAATATATAGGTCAAAATATGTGAGCGGTCCAATACTTTAGACAAGGCCTCCGCAAGGGTTTTTAAAATTACCCGACTCGATTAATTGATGATACGGTACAAAATAAACGAGTATTTTTGAGATTTTTATTTTTTATCAGGCCGAGTACCTGACCCGATAATTTTCACGGGTACATGGGCCGGGCTCGGGTTAAAATTTTTCTCTTACCGGATACCCGACCCGACACTTTTAATGTATATTTTTTTATATTTTAAATTATATGTTTATTTTATGTTTTATAATATTTTTACTCCAAAACTAATTTCAAATCCCTAAATTATTCTATGTTTGTATTATATACTTTTTAAGTTTAAAGTTTAATTTTTTTGGCTTAATACACTTTCCCTCCTAAACTTTACTTGTTTTTTCAACTTGCCCCCTAAACTACATTTTGCCCACTTTCGCCCCCTAAACTTTTCGCCGTTACTCATTTTTCGTTATCGACTAAAAATATGCCACGTGTCCTATTTTTATCTATTTATTTAATTTTTAATTTTCTTTAAAATATAAACCTCTTAAAAAACCCCAAAGTTTTAATTTTTTTCAATCATACCCTCAAATCACATATTCCTCACCGTCTGACATCCCCCAGACGTCGGCGGTTCACCGTTCACCACCCAAGCGTCGGGTACCTCACCGTTCAACATCCCCCACCCTCTAGTCATCGATTAGAAGCCCAATCAATCTTTTTTTTCATTGTTGGATGTTCGTCGACGAATCAATCGTCAATTTTTTTACAGCGGGATGATGGAGGTTTCAGTATTGGGGGGGGGGGGGGGAGGCAAGGGTGGTCGGTAGTGTTTGAATCGGTGGTGGAAAGGGAGGAATTTAGGGATTTAAGATTTGAGTTTGGGTTTAACTTTTTGTAGAGAAATTAGAGATTTTGAGTTTTTTTTTATAAAATTAATAATTTTCTTTTTTTAGATAAATAAAAAATACCATGACACGTGGCCATTTTTTACTAGATAATGGCAAAAAACTAATGTCCGTACGGTGAAACTTAATCTGAATTACAGAATGAAACATTAAGCGCCAAAGTCGCAAAAAATGTTAGGCACCAAACTGGAAAAAAAAAGTATAGATTGGACATCTTTCTGACTATTAAGCCAAAAATACATACAATAAACTTCGAAAGGTGTGAAAGACATGAGACGCAAAACTCATCATTTTGCAGAAAAACTTACACAGTCAATTAGATGAATCCAACAAAGATACACTTCACCTATAAAACTCTATGAATCAAGCATTCTTTACTGGCAGTGTTAAAAACACCAATCCGGATGTGAGCATGAAGCCTATTTCTAGTTCAAGGTTCCCTATTGAGCCATGGCTCACCATGGAGACATGCGGGTTCAAGCGTCTGTCACGAAGAAAAATGATTTGAGTTACGAAATGAAATATTATGCACCAATGTAGCTCGAAAAAAATGTTTGGCACCAAATTAGAAAAAAGAGTATAGGTTGAACACCTTTTCTACTATTAAGCCGTAAAAAAAACCTACTGTGGGCCTGTAGTCCAGAGGGCCTGTTTGGGTTGTGACCCAATAACAAAAACAGGGGTGGCAAGTAGGGTTTCTTCAGATAGTAGAGAAAGGTAGATGCTGGGTTCAAACTTCAAAGTAACTTGCTACAAGACCAAGGTTCCTTAAGTTTGACCACCTGAACCCATATGCGCCCTTCGAGTATCGTAGCCAAGCTCAATGAAGCCTATTTCCAGTTCAATGTTCCCTATTGAGCCAGCGCCATGGAAACATGCGGATGGAGCTCAAAAGCATGTAAAAGTTCCGTCCAACACTCGGAATGTTCATAGTGAGATAGAGAAAAGATTGAAAGATTCAGAGTTGAAACAATCTGAAAACAATCTCAGAGCTCTTATTAGCATGTACATTTCCGAGATATTATTAGCATCTGGGCTTCTACTTGAAGACCTAGCTTCTGGCTTAGCAACGTTTCAGCTCCATTCATCAGGCCATCTGATCAACCCGGAGCTATTCTTCTTTTTGGAGCGAACCAAAGCAAGCTCTTTGCTTTCATCCCATCGGAAGCTTATATTTGATTTGGTTAATGAGATTCTTGGTGGAAAGTTAGCTCTAGTTGGAGGCTCTGCATTGCCTTGGATAAACTCCGGCAAGCCGGTGAGGAAGACCCTCAATACAGAAAATCTTCTAAAGGAACTCTGTATGGAGATAGAGCAGCTTCTGGCCAAGAAATCAAACAGCGACACGGAGGAGGAGGGTGATCTGAAAAACATATTGTTGGGAGATGTAATATGTCAATCCGAGAGCTGGTTTGGTTTCAACGGTGAGATTTCCGGGATGGTTCTCGGTGTTGAACGGTTGGTATTTAAGGATTTGATCAACGAGACCGTGATCGGCGAAGAGGGTCTTTTACGGTCCAATCAACAACAACAACAACAACAACAAAGAAGGCATCACTTGTTGTCCAAGTAAACATATTGTTCTTCCTCTGTTGTCTCTGTTTAGAGATGTCAGTTCAAATCTAAGTAGTACTAATTATATTACCATTAATTTTTCAGGAAATCTAATGTCGAGGCTAAGCTGATGGGCTTGGGACCACTGCCGGATTCTTCCTCGGCTGATGATGTGCATTTAGGTGCGGATAACAATCCTTTCTTGCAGCCTCTTAGATCAAACAATTCGAACAAGCCAACCCGAACTTCTAACTGTGTGAGAAGCTCGTTAAAAGATCCTACTTCACCCATGAAGCCTATTTCCAGTTCAAGGTTCCTTATTGAGCCAGCACCATGGAGACATGCGGATGGAACTCGATGGGAACCTCCTAAACATGTAAATGTTCCGTCCAAGAATCCGAATTCTTTCCCTTCGATTTATAGTGAGATTGAGAAAAGATTGAAAGATCTAGAATTCAAACAATCTGGAAAGGATCTCAGAGCTCTTAAACATATACTTGAAGCAATGCAAGCAAAGGGACTCCTCGAGACGGATAAAGAAGAAGAAGAAACAGCAAATTTGGTGTCCCAAAGAGACTGTGAACCGAAATGTACAAGCCCTGGTCCGAATCTGAGAGCTCAAAGAAGCCTGCAGAGCACTCGCGTCAACACTTGCTCAGAAGATGGAGCAGCTGTGATTGAAGCATGGTGCTCAGGAGATGAGAACAAAGCACTTGGGAGATTAGATGATGCATATGTGGCCCCAGGCCGAGAAATAAGTCACACACACCTTCAGAGAATACTGGTAGGAAGATCGAACCAGCTCGATGTTCAACTCCATTCCAGCAATGCATCTGGTTTGCAACCGAATTCTCGAAGCCGAGACGAGTTTCAACGACACTCTCCAAATTACTATGGTGACCTTCAACAATGCCTGCAGAGCACTCGCGTCAACACTTGCTCAGAAGATGGAGCAGCTGTGATTGAAGCATGGTACTCAGGAGATGAGAACAAAGCACTTGGGAGATTAGATGATGCATATGTGGCCCCAGGCCGAGAAATAAGTCACACACACCTTCAGAGAATACTGGTAGGAAGATCGAACCAGCTCGATGTTCAACTCCATTCCAGCAATGCATCTGGTTTGCAACCGAATTCTCGAAGCCGAGACGAGTTTCAACGACACTCTCCAAATTACTATGGTGACCTTCAACAATGCCTGCAGAGCACTCGCGTCAACACTTGCTCAGAAGATGGAGCAGCTGTGATTGAAGCATGGTACTCAGGAGATGAGAACAAAGCACTTGGGAGATTAGATGATGCATATGTGGCCCCAGGCCGAGAAATAAGTCACACACACCTTCAGAGAATACTGGTAGGAAGATCGAACCAGCTCGATGTTCAACTCCATTCCAGCAATGCATCTGGTTTGCAACCGAATTCTCGAAGCCGAGACGAGTTTCAACGACACTCTCCAAATTACTATGGTGACCTTCAACAATGCCTGCAGAGCACTCGCGTCAACACTTGCTCAGAAGATGGAGCAGCTGTGATTGAAGCATGGTACTCAGGAGATGAGAACAAAGCACTTGGGAGATTAGATGATGCATATGTGTCCCCAGGCCTAGAAATAAGTCACACACACCTTCAGAGAATACTGGTACGAAGATCGAACCAGCTCGATGTTCAACTCCATTCTAGCAATGCATCTGGTTTTCAACCGAATTCTCGAGGCCGAGACGAGTTTCAACAACACTCTCCAAATTACTATGGTGACCTTCAACAATTCTCTGCTACAAGCAGAAAATACTCCGATTTAATATAGATTCGACAAAAATTGTGGGGAGATATAAAGTGTGTTATTATGATGTGTAATTTTCAATAATACAGCACACCTAACCATTGGGGACAAGAAAAGAGCCAGTTAATTAGTAGCTTATATATGCAGAGGCCTTGTCAAAAGTATTGGACCTCTCACATTAATATTCTAGAGAAAAATGTAAACAACTAAGAAGAAAACACAAATTTATAGCAGATAGAAGGCAGCATCTCGGAAGAATTCCAGGACTGAATCTGAAGCACAAATTTTGGCCCAAGCCCGGCCCGTGTACCCGTGAAAATTATCGGGTCGGGTACTCGGCCCGATAAAAATCTTAAAAATACTCGCCTATTTTGTACCGGTCATCGAGTAATCGGGTCGGATAATTTTGAAAACCTCTGCGGAGGCCTTGTCTAAAGTATTGGACCGCTCGCATATTTTGACCTATATATTTTATAGCAAAATGTAAACAACTAAGAAGAAAAGACAGATTTGTAGCAGATAGAAGGAAGCATCTCGGAAGAATTTCAGCAGTTTCGGTACAATTTCTTTGTTTTGCATGCATAAATTCCAAGGAGTAGCAAGTATATCCATAAATTCGAAGAATTTATAATTTCTTTGTTTTGCAATTATAAACTCGTCCAGGAAATGAAAGATGACGAGTTCTTAAAGCAAGTGTATCCATACATGTCCCGAGAAGATCGAGCAACCGTGATTGAAGCAATTCAGGGATCTGGAAATGCAAACAAAGCACTTGGGATATTAGACAATGCATATGTGGCATCCGGCCAACAAACATATCACCAAAACTTTCAGAATATGATCGTACCGAGATCGAACCAAAGCAGGGTTCAAGACCGTTCCGTCAGCGGATCTGGGGTTCAGTCGAGTTCTCGAAGCCGGAGTGAGGTTCAGTCGAGCTCTCGAAGCCGAAGCGAGGTTCAAAGACACTCTCGAAGTCACTCTGATGTTCAAAGGGCCTCTCGTTCAAGGAGACACCGAAGATGAAGAAAAAAAAGAGACTCTCAAATGTGAATAAGTCATTTGTTGAAGATTGTTGCAGTTGATGATTTATATAAATAAGCTGGTCTCAATTGAAATATTAGACTTGAATATACTCAAATGAAGTCGTGAATCGGATGTATTTAAGTTACTGGTAAAATTTATCGTATCTCACTTAATTTTATGTATCTTAATTTTTAAAGTGACAATTTTTTATTTATAATGTATAATTTTATTGATAAAAAAACCATACAAGAAAATTTCGTCATTAAAAATCTCTCTCATCTTAATTGGATGTAAAAATAATAGAAGCATGATGATGTAGAACAAAATGCGAATATACACCACATTTCCAACAACACTTTACTCCATTACATTTGCTTCCAGTAGGGCATGAGAAAAACACACACTCGTCAATTTGGCAAAATTAACGCCACCAACTCTTCGAATTTTAGCCCAAAAATAGGATTAGATACCCAGTAGTCCTAACCGTAAACGATGGATACTAGGCACTGTGTGTCCCGTGCAGTGTTGTAGCTAACGCGTTAAGTATCCCGTCTGAGGAGCACGTTCGCAAGAATGAAACTCAAAGAAATTAACGGAGCCCGCACAAACGGTAGAGCATGTAGTTTAATTCAATGCAAAGCGAATAACCTTACTAGTACTTGACATGCTGCGAATTTCCTAGCCCCGTAATTGCTTGGAGAGTCATTATTTGGTTAATCCAGATCAAAGTGATTTGAAGAGTCTTTTTAAAGAGCGTAGTGGTTTTAAGAGACTTGTTGAAGACCAGCGAGGATTGAAGTTTGAAGAGACTTGTTGAAAACCGAAGTGTTTTTGAGAGCCTCTTTGAAGGCCAGAGTGATTGGAAGAAGAGCCTCTTTGAAGACGAGATGATTTTTTGAAACTGCGATGGTTTTGAGCAACAGGTTGATTCCGGGAGGGTCTTTTACGACCGCTGTGGGAACGGGGTCGATGGCCGTGCTGGTTGGATCTCGGTTTGCTCATTTCCTCAGTTTTGATGATACGTTTCTTGGCACATATGCATTGTGCAGCATCCCATTCCCGAGTGCTGTGGCTGTGCCTCCATCTTTCCCGTACATATATGGATGTTCATGTACTTGCTTTAACAACTCACCATCCTCCATTTTTTCTCAACTGCTGCTTGCTGCTATAAGTTGGGACTTTCCTTCCAATTTATATGTTGAAATTCTACCATAAGTGCTGATATTCCTTCTATCGCCAATAAAAATATAAAAGGTCAAAAGATGTTATGTCGCTCCCATCCGTGTTGATACGGTGTATTCATCTTAAAAACAAAAGGAGGAAGGCGGTACATGTGGTTTCTCGTACCGTCGATGTTTACTCACCATCAATCCTTAAGATTGTGCCATGTGCCACACCCTATTAATGCATGGTCAACAACCATAAAAAATCATTAAAAATAGGCAAAATGACAAAAGATGCACCCAACGTTTGCATGTTTTGTCATTTAGCCCCCTATTCTTTTTTTTGGTCCAAATATGCCCCCAACGTTTGTCTGTTTTGTCATTTGGCCCCCTATTCTTTTTTTTGGTCCAAATATGCCCCCAACGTTTCATTCGTAGTCCAAATATGCCCTCAACGTTTCAATTTGGTCCAAATATGCCCCCGTTAGATGGAAACTGTCAATCAACTGACGTTCAACAGCTGATGCTGACTGGACTTGCCACGTATTAAGATCTGCTGATGCCACGTCAAAATTTTTTTATAAGCCGTTGATCGTCAGTTGATTGACAGTTTACATCCAACAGGGGCATATTTGGACTATGAATGAAACGTTGGGGGCATATTTGGACCAAAAGAAAGAATAAGGGGCCAAATGACAAAACAAGCAAACGTTGGGGGTATATTTGGACCAAAAAAAAGAATAGGGGGCCAAATGACAAAACATGCAAACGTTGGGTGCATCTTTTGTCATTTTGCCTTAAAAATATTTAAAAGTTACATATATATATATATATATATATATATATATATATATATATATATATATATATAGGGTAAATTCCACAAATCATCACTCAACAATCTTCTCTCTCATATTTTAGTCACTCAACTTTATATATTTAACGTTTTTTTGTCACTCACGAATATTTTATTATTATTTTTAAATGACGTAACATTTATTATTATTATTTAATATAAATATAATTTAAAAATAAAAACTAGAAAAATCAAAGTATTCACCAGCCACCATTGCTGCCACCGTCGACGGCCGTAGATGGTCATTGGGACGTTATAGAAAATTTTGGAATGATCACTTATGTTTAGGGTTTGTACACTTTTGATCAGCAATTTTCAAATTCGACCATTATGGTCACTTTGTTTTCGATATGTAAACTTATGGTCACTGGGACGTTTATTGTCGTTAAACTTTAACGAGGTATTGATCTAATACAATAAAAAGAAGGATAAATTACCTAGATAGTCTCTAAATTATTACTTCACTCTTATTTTACAATTTTTTATTTATTCTCCCCTCCACCATCTTTTATATTCTTCTCATCTAACCCAACCCTTAATTTTCTACCATAATCTTCTTCACCTTATGAAATATTATATCAGCAAGGTAACATCAATATCAATTGAGCAATACTTAATTTATCGTTTTATATATTCTTTATTTAACGTGACTATCCATTTGTTCATTAATGTCTTTCTAAATTTTAAAATTTAAAATCTAAATTCTTAACACTGAATTCCTAAATCATTGACCCTAAATTTTAAATATTTAATCTTAAACTCTAACCCTCTAAACCCTAACATAAATATATTGTTTACAGTCAAATTTATGCCGACAATATATCAAATATTTTTCATTAATTGTTATATTAATCGAACTAAAACACAACCAATAAAAATAACAAATTTCTCCATTATATTCACACGCCTTAAAGTTCTCTCCTTTTCTGTTCTTCACGCTTTCACTTAGATTCATTTTGGGGTTTGATTATTTGATCGGCCTAAACAAAAATAGAGGAGATTGCCCATTTTTTGTATTACCATGCCTTCATCAGTGCAGATTTGTTTGCACAATCCCTACCAATAGTCATTACAGGAGCAGTGTCCATCTATGAAATGATGAAACCTGGTTCGGTCTCGGATTATTACCTTCCTGTTATAAACCCCAGACAGGAACCTTGCAAAACTGTGACAATCAACACAAATACGAAGATTCTTGGTAACTCTCAATGTTGTACCAGGTGGAGTTGCTAGAACCCCAAAAGCAAGAGCCAGTTTCTCACTGTGATAAGAGAGTGCATCTGCCTTTTCTTCTGCACCTAAATCGTGTAATTCCGATGTTACTTCGGAAACATAACCGGCAATCTTCAACTGCTTATTAATCTCATCTAGCTTGTCGTAGAGCTCGTGTTTTCGTGGATGTGAAACGTCATCCACAACAAATTCATGTACCACTCCTTTAATCTCGATTGAACTACACCCAGGTGTTGTTTGAATGCCTTTGTCCTTCAGAAACCTCCGCAGTTCCTTAACCTTCTCCCAGTTACCAGCTGATGAATAGATATTCAATAGCAAAATATAATCCCCTGCTTCTTGAGCCTTAAGTTCAATCAGATGTTCGATTACTCGTTCTCCAAGTGTAAAATGGCCATGAATTCTGCAAGCCCCAAGCAAGGTCCTCCAAATGGTTGCATCTGGCTTAACTTTCATCGATATTATGACCTGATAAGCTTGATCAAGTAATCCAGCACGACCTAAAAGATCGACAACACACCCATAATGATGAACATTAGGCTTTATTCCAAACTCTTTGCTCATTCGATTAAGAAACTCCATCCCTTCATCAACTAAACCACAATGGCTACAAGCAGAAAGAACTCCCGTAAACGTTTGCTCATCCGGGGCAATCCCGATTCTTTGCATCTCTTCAAATGCTTGAATGGCATCTCTTCCGTATCCATTCATTGCCAAACCGGATATCATAGCACTCCATGAAATAACATTCTTCTCTCCAATCCCCTTAAAAACATCGTAAGCCTTATCCAAACATCCACACCGAGAATACATTGCTATAAGCGAATTGCACAGATTACGAGCAGTCCCATAACCACGTTCGTTAATATACCGATGAACCTTTTCGCCAAACTCTAGCGCCCCTAAATTAGCACAAGCTTGTGTCACAAGGAGACAAGTAACATCATCAGGTTTGCAAAAATTCTCATTTTCCATGCTATCAAATAACATTAACACATCCCTAGTCCTCCCATTACGTAAATAACAAGAAATCAATACATTCCACGCAATAGTGTCTTTCTGAGGCATTTCATCGAACACTTTACAAGCCTCTTCCCGGCGAGTGAAACTCGAATAAAAATCCATCAGAGTAGTTAGTAAAAGACAATCCGATCGAAACCCATCTCTTAAAATCCTTCCGTGAACCTGTAAACCACAAAAAACCGAACGAAACTTAATGCAGGATTTAACTACAAAAGAAAACGATATGGGGTCAGGCTTTAGACCCTCTTGTCTCATTTCTCTGAACAGAAAAAAGGCTTCTTTAGGTGCATTGCTGGAAGAGTAAGCTCTGATGAGAGTGTTGTAGTGAGAGGCGGCTGGGTTTTTTACTTGATGGAAGAAAAGGCGGGAATAGCGAAGATCACGGGAAGCAGAGGAACAAAGGGCGGATAGAAAGAGGAGGGAAATTTTGGGGTTTTGGAGAAGGGAAGAACGGGTGAGGTGAGCCTGGATTTGAAGTAAATGGGGTTTGTGTGTGGTAGATTTTACGAGGGAAACTATGCTTTGTTGATGTGGGGTGGGTTTGAGTATTGGCTTTGGGCGTTGATTGTTGTTTTGACATGTTTCTTGGCAGGTTTCCGGAGTGAAATGCCGATGAATTGGGACGCTTGTGCTTGTGAAAGGAGAGATGGGGAGCTTAATGGAGGGGACGATGTGCAGCTTTCTGTTGATCAATGCTGAAATTTGAGTCATTTTCAGGTTCGTTTCTTCTTTTGCTTGTTCTTGTCTTAAGCACATTATGAGAGATTTGTGATATAATTTCGGTCCAATTATGTTCGTAGTCCTTATCATATACATAAATTAAAATTTTAGACTCTATAATTTGTTCAATTTTAATTCTATATTTTTAAATTTTTTGAAATTTCAATCTGGCACAAGGTAAATATGGTTAAAATATAAAATGAAAACAATGTGTTTAAATAATATAAACTAAATCTACAACATACATATAGTATACAGATTAATCGTAACATTTGACATAGAGCAAAGTCACCTTTCTAGTAGGGGTGTGACCCGTGATAGAGCTAGGACCTCCATATAATGGAGAGTATTATCCGCGTATTCCAAAATATTAAATTGGATCGGTTTTAATATTTTTTTGAAAAATTCAAAATTATTATACTTTATAATTGATTTAAGAGATGTTTTAGTGTGGTGAATTACACCCTCAAACTAACCAACTCTTAACACTACTTTAATATTAGCACCACTTTAAAATAATTTGCATACTTTGAGAAAATTGACACCATAATTTGTCCATGTTCACCTATAAAATAATTATTTTATTTAACGGACTACTACAAAACAGTGATAAATTTTGATAAATTTAAAAATCGTTTTATAACATTTTAATAAATATTTATAACAATGCAATAATTTAATGATTGTTTTATAACTAAATTTTGATGACTAAAACATCAAAGTAAAAATCTTCTGCCCCTAACCGTGTCTTCTTATATGTACTTTACTAAAAACTACTTAAAAATTAAATTTTAAGCTCTAACCTTAATTTCTATATCCTAAACCATAAACCCTAAAAATACAATCTACCCCTAATTCCCTACACTCTAACCCTAAACCCCAAACCCTAAACTCACTATTTTAAAATGGAGGCACCAATGAGGGTATAGTTAGGGGTAGACAATTTTCATCCAAAAAATCAAAAGCAAAACAATATATGATAGATGGATGGAAATCGTTCGCCCTCTATATATGCCTCTTATTATGCCCTCACTTAAAAGGAATATTTAGAGTTTATGATTATGATTCAAGGTTAGGGTTTATGGTTAAAAAATTAGGGCTAAGATATATTTTTTAGCGTTTAAAATTTAGAGTTTAGAATTTAATGTTGGCTTAAAATTCAATTTTAGTGTTGGAATGAAAAGTACACCAAATAGAGTAGAAAGATTTTTGTTTATGAAAGATTATTCATCACCGTTAAGAAAGCTTCAAAATTTCTCTGATTTATATATCAAACATCAGAGCAAGTACGTACATACATGTGTGTTTCTATGTATATAACAAACAGGACAACGTAAGACAGAAAGATGAAAAGGATCAATATTCATAGCATCTTAATTTGTAGAGAAAACCGGCAAATTCAGAACATTAGAACATGATGTTGGTCGATGAGAAAGAGTCGGATAAAAGAGCTTTTATTTCTTCATCGTCTTCTTCTTCATTTCCCATGCCATAAGGTAGGCTACTACTAGTACCAGAAGACGACATCAATGGCGGCGACTGCTCCATCATCATCAGCTTCCTCTTCTTGTAATTCGCCTTGAAACACGCTTGTCTAAGCCTCTTAGTCTTGTCTTCCAACTCCATGTCCGGCATCATTTCCAACATCCTCCTCTCCCTCCCCAAAACCTCCATTGCTTCCCTCACCTTCCTTTCGCTTCCCTCCCCTTCCTCCGTCTGCAACACCTGCGTATTCGTTTCATGTTCGTATTATTTACGTAAAAAAAATCGGACCGACAAAGAGAAAGTATATCAGTATATGTACCTGAATGTTCTTGATTAGGGTTTTGAGGCTCATAAGTTTCCGGTGCGGCCACCGACGGATTCCGAGCTCTCGGCACCTCTTCTTCAACAATGTCAGCCCTACGTTAAGCTCTTTGGCCGCTTGTGTTATGGGCATGTAAAAGTATTGGGAGATAACTTCCTTGGACAGTAGTTTAGTATTAGGGTTGCATTTCTTTTCCCTTTTATTACCTTTGTTTTCCTTCACTAATCCTTCGTCTCCACACTGATCTCCATTGTTAACCTTCAAAACCTTTCGATTTTCGGGTTCGAACAACGCTCCAAGTTCATTCCAAAACCCATTGCCATTTTCATATCCAAGAAGCTGCTCCTTCTCTGCAAAGATGTTCACTAAAATTATATACATAATCCATGAGTTCGAGTCGTAATTATATTTGAAGTCGAATCAGATCAAACCTACACATGGTTACTTAAGTCCGGATGTTCGGATCACGATTTGAACTCAAATATCTTATATCGAGCTCTCGAACTCACCTTGAGTTGGACTTTGTTCAATGTCCAAAGGAGCATAGAGACAGAAGTTGCTCATCAATGGAACATCAGCAGCATCGTAAAAGCTCTCTTGGATGGGAAACTCATCCAACGAATTATAAAACACACTCGCACTGAAAACAAAGCATGAAAGCATAAAGTTCTTGAGAAAATTGCAGTCATAAGAGCGCGTTTTACGTGATAATCGCGATTGCAGACATAACGGATACGAAAGTCGAAACTTACCCCGAATCTATTGGAAGATGGGGAGGGAAAAGTGAGGAAGATTCTCCTCGTTTAACCTCGTGAAGATCATCAGACTTAGACCAGCAGCCATTGAAGGAGCAGTGACTTCCCATTTTACTTAATTTCCCAGAATGTGAGAGAAATTATATGGCTTTGGAAATGTGAAGAGCCGATATATATATATATATATATATATATATATATATATATATATATATATATATATATATTTGTGGAAGATGGTGCGCCGCCGCCATGGATGGATATATAAAACTGGCCATGCATGCATCAACTTATTATAACCACCTTTTGCTTATTTAATACTTAGCCCTGTGTTTTGCTTGTGATATTAAATAGGTTAATTATTGAATATATTATATATTAACTCAGTTTTTTTTTCCACATAGTTTATATTTTACAAAAAAAATGATTAATATAGCTTTAACACAATGATTCGGTTCATGAAAAAAAGATACGGTATTTAAAATAAAATAAAAAAGTTTTATTTTATTGATAAAATTTAAAATATTAAATTGATATTTGATGCAAAAATGTTGTTCCATAAATAAAATTAGATTTTTTTTCAAGGAAATTGGGTAAATTTTGAAATTAAAAAGGGAATTTTCAACTTGGTAAAAAGAAAAGTAACCGACAAGTAGTCTTTAAAGACTTATAATTATAAGGTTAGGTTAATAAAAAACGATTTTTCCCATTTAATTAGAAGAGTTAATCTTGTGTAACTGCAGATTAATGATTGTAATTGAAATAAAATTATGTGTTTAAATGTAACTCCCTGATAATAAAAGCTTATTTAAAGGTAAAGAAAATGCGTATGCATTCTGCGTCCATATAATTGGAATCATGATGCACATGATTAAAATTGATTGTGGGGTTTTAAACTAGATATTCTTTTAATTTATTCATTTTAGTAAAAATCCTAAATTAAATTTTTAAATTTGATATATATATATATATATATATTATCACACACTCGTTGAATAAAGAATAAAAGCGAATGATGAAAAATATATTAAAAAAGCAAATAAAGTTGAGTTTTAAAGATTTAACTACGTATTCCTTGCCACTTGAGTCAAGATTACGATTAATTTTAAATAATAAACCTGTATTTTAAAAATAAGAATAAATACTAAAATTATGTATAATTTTTTTTATCAAATGTGTATTGTGATATATAGACTTTGATTTTTATAAATATATACAATTTCTTTATCCCATTTTTATAAATTACTAAACTCATTATCACATTATGGACGTAACATCATTTTGCACTTACATGTCATATACACAAATATTATTAAAATAAAAAATAAAGAAATACATTTATTTTTTGAAATTTATATAATTTTACCAAAGTTAAAATTTGTTTCCAATTGAAATAAAATCAAAATTTAATGTGTACAATCGCATAAAAACAAAATTCACGCATCACATAAAACATTTGGTGAAAGTTAATGTTTAATTTATCCCTACAAAGCTGTATATAATAAACTTAAATGATAAAATTAACCTTAAATTATTACCAAATTATTTATAAAATATTATTTTTTAAATGGTGGTCTGACATTATCAAATTAGAACAACATTAAAAAAAGAAAAAAGCAACTAAAATGTATTGACAAAATCCATATTAAGGTACAAAAGTTAATAGATTCAAAACTATGTTTAATCCCAAAATTTTAATATAAATTAAAAGGTTATTTCTCACAAGACTCAACAAAAGCAATCACTCACTCGGTCTTCAACGGATGGAAATCGTCTGTCTTTTTATCATGCTTTTTTTATGACCCCACTTTAAAATAGTGAATTTAGGGTTTAGAATTTATGGTTTAAAGTTAGGACTTAAGGAATTAAGGATAAGATGTATTTTTTAGGGTTTAGGGTTTAGGGTTTAAGATGTAGAAATTAGGGTTAGGGCTTAAAATTTAATTTTGAGTGATTTTTAGTGTGGAGTATAGAAGGAGGCATGATTAGGGCCGTAAGGGTGTTTAAAAATATCTAATCCGATCCGACCTATCCGATTATCCGTTGATCTAATCTAAAAATTTAGATATCTGATCCGATTATAGATTTTCCGGATCGGATACAAATAGCAATGTTTCAAGTTTCGGATTATCCGAAAATTCAAAAATCTATTTTTTATAATTATTAATTTTGTTATATTTAACACTTTGGTGCTTGTTATATTCGAAAATTTAAAAAATTGAATTTTCATAGATGTGAATCTTGTTATATTTAGCAATTTGTTGTTTGTTATATTCGAAATTCTAAAATTTTCATAAATACAACCTTCAAATTCAAAAAAATAGTTGAATCAAATTATATTTTCAGATAATTAGATATTCAAATATCCGATCCGATTATCCAGTATACGTAAAACCGGATATCCGATTTTTTCGGATCAGATACGAATCACTATATTGTCGATCCAAAAAACCGAATATCCGAAAAAACTAAATCAAATCTGATCCGATATCCGATAATAAATACCCCTAATTAAGGGCAGAGGATTTTTACCCTTCTTCAACATAGGCTTTAAGGAAGTTGGATTCAAAATAATGAGTTTACAACAAACATAGAGGCCCACGAACTTTTATAGTGTGGCCCAAAGAATATTGAATCAAAAAATATATAAACTAAGGTTTAATTAATACAAATATATCAATAATAAATTGCATCCCATATTATCACAAGCATGAAGCATCATTGTACGTTACCGATGACCTTGTGCTTCTGTTGCGAGGTATATTAGTCCCCTTCTTATCCTCTGCAAACCAAAAATGGTGATTCAATCATTTATTAAAATGACATTTTACGATATCGTGCCTCGGTCCGACTCCTCGATTTTCTTAATGAATCTATGTCCTATGCATATATGGATATGGTCATGGAAGTATGACCCTCCACGTCGGACACATAGCTACCTTAGAATGCGACTGGAAAATCATACCTCTCCTGTGTCTCGGATTCGTAGCAGTTCCAATTTTTCTGAAGGCCTTCGATTCGACAGAGTAGCGAGCTGTGCAATGGTACGGGTTAGTGGCCATTATATTATTGAATTCGTACCAATAACTAAACCATCAACTAACGATTTATGGGAGAAAAGAACCGTACCCAGAAACTGAAGCGCTCGGGGTCTCGAGTATTAGGCATCACTGCTTCAACGTTATAGAGCATCTCGAGCCTTCTTCGATCTGTGCAGAAGTTGGGAACTGTATTAGAACACCATAAAGAAAGCAGTAACGGCACACATTATATGTTGTTTAACTGTTTCTAGCAATTTAAATCAAATTGCAGTGGAAAAGATACATATTTTAACGATAGCGAGCTCGTTAAAGAAAATTCGAGACCATAAAATAACCATTCACTGTATATCTTAGCAAACTTCAGCTGCTGAAACAACATGCATCATGGAAAATTCAGCTGGAAGAGAGATTACAAGGTAAAAACATCACGAAATAAACCCGCGTTACTCAGACTCAAAACCTATTAAACCACAAAAAGATCAGGGAAAATGAGAAGTCGTAGCAACATAAAAACCCTAAACCATAAAAGTGATCGAACATGTCAGTTTTTGCTATCTTAGTACATGGTAAGATAGAACCATATCAGTCTGCCTCGAGAAAATGTAGTGAAACGAGACTAGCTCAATTTATTAGAACTTTGTCTTAAGATGAATCGACATTAGAAAAGTACTAACAGAATATGATTTTTTATTTATTTTCAAAGTGTCCGACTTAAGAGTCTTACCCCGCGTTGCTTCTTTTGCCGTACTTAGCCATGACTGAGCATATGCTGCTGCATTATTTGTCGACTCCTGCAACTGTAAGTATCAAAGGCATTATTACACTAAGTTGCTCGGACTCCTCATTTTCCATGAAGTACTCGTGTCTGACACTTGCACCCGAGTTCGAGTAACTTAGTTATTACATAAAATAACTAGTTGTATTTCTATCCTCAAAGAAAATAAATTAATAAGGAAACATGATGCATGTTGGAAACAACAAAAATGATAAATAATACATCTTCTCTTTCTCTAGCATCTCTTGGGGGTACATCTTGTACCCACTCGACCTCCGCCATTCGATATCTGCAAACATTACAAAAGTAAGAAGTCCCACAACAAAATCTCGTAGGGGAATGAATAACTGGAACTGTGAGTAAAAGCATATGATATACATGATCCGATGATGAGAAAACTAACCCATCTTGGTCCCAAGATCTGAGGATGCGAAATCTCCGGCGACTTTCAATCTGCATTTGGTATAAATAATTAAATATAAACATTATGTGTCCAACACTAGGGGGAGAGGCTTTCTCGAGTAGTTTCTTGATACCAGCTTACAGATTTAGCTGAATAAACATAGAAAGATGCAAATGATATTATTGTAAAAGAGTTCTCTAATAGCTTCTTGATATTATTGTATCAACCTTCGGATCAGAAAACGCACCAAATTCTTTCTGTTTCTCATATAAAGAAAAGCTTAATCATGTACTCATATACTTAAACATACGCTCGTAAGTAGTAATGCATTAGAAAACATGAAAGTTCAGTTCTAGAAGACAACCCACTGAATGTAGGGAAAGACCACTAGTTGCAAACAAGCAACAAGCATCTAGACTTGCATAAATTTCTAAAGACGGGGCAATATACAAAAACTCCACTCATTTCATCGGTGAATATGTCCATATATAGTAAAATCAAAACATAGTCTACAGATGAGTGAGAATAATCATTTTACCCTTTGGAAGGGTTATTCTTACACATGCTACAGAACTCTGGTTCCCGTGAAAAGACAAAATGAAGCTTAGCTCTCCAAAACCATCTAATTGTTATACATTAAACAAAAGTAAAGTGGTGTGGAAATAGCTTTCACTAGAAATGAATAGCCTTGTCGAAGTTGTATGAATAATACTCTCTTGATAATAGAGAAAAGAGATGAACATTATTAGTATGGAAAAGCATAGAGTAAAAACAGAAAGATTTCTTTTTTCAAAATTCAACTTGACTTGAACTACAAGCTAGTAAGAGGCAACTACATGAATGAGCTTGTGCAGTTCATTTGATTCGAAGCGATACTCTCCTTTAGATGCATGAAAATTAATACTTCCATTATTTGTTCATCTATATATTATTTGCCCGCCATGAAAGCTCAATAAGCAATTCTTCTTTGGGTTCAAACAATAAGCCTTTATTTCAAGACTCCCTACTCAACATATCTCATGTTGTGCGCAACTTAAAACCCCATCTATGACCAAACTACAGTTTATTGTTTAATTTAAGGAACAATTAATCTTATCTTATTTTGTTTCTAAAATATGTTCTTTAACAGAGACTTTGTGATGGAGGAATTGTAAATAAATAAAAGCTAGCTTTGCAACTTTAGTGCATAAAACACAAAAATCTTATTGAAGGAAAGGCAAAGGAAAGTTGATAATGCTCACCTCTAGAACAAAGCGTCCATCAGGAAGTGGCTCACATCTACATATTTAGAGCACATGACAAGGTCATAAGGTTAAAACACATAATCGTTCTAAAAAAAAAATGAGCTATGGTGCAATGCTTTTGGATTAAAGAAAGGTTTACAAGCCACCTACTCGGTGATCTCCACTTCACAAGCAAAATCAGCAACGGAATCAGTAGCGGGATCACGGATGACCTACATTAATAACGAACCCAAAACTAAAATAGTGAGGGCCATTCAACATGCTTTGACAAAAGGAAGAAGAAAGAACCAGTGAAAATAAGGCCCACCATTCCCATCCTATGATTCCCTTCCATTATTCTCCTCACCTGTTTTCAAGCAAATAAACTAAATCCTCGTGATCAGGGGCAAAAAATATGCATGTAGAAGTAGGCTTTAAAGGTAAGATGAACAAGTCAGACTGATGTCAATTGCCAAAACAGGCTAACAATATGCTTTTCCACACTCCAAATCCAGAAGCAACACACTTCAGACGCAGGAAGTAATCAGCTTGAACATATGATATACAAAATGTAAGACCATGTGACTAACAATTGTAACCTATAGTTCAGCTATCAAAATAGAAGGATTGCTTGCCTAATAAAATAAATAAATAACAACCATAAAAGAGAAAAACTTTGATACACATTCTTGTCAAATTTAGGGTTTAGGGTCTTAGGGTCGGATTTAAATTTTAGATTTTAGATTTTAAAGAAGGGTTGTGTATTTTTTACACATATTGTGTATCAAAATATAACCCATCATAAAGAAAAACCAATTAAATAGTCATTAAGGAACCACTACCAGATTGACCAGGCAGTGACCCTTGTCAATTAAGATTAAAAAAAAAATTCTTACAGAAGAATTGGTCTAAGAGGCTACACTCAGAAACTTTTATTTCTATAAAATTGGCAGGATATGTTGAAGAAAGAGGGAATCATAGTGTCATATATACAGGAATTCGTGACAGCTTGCCAACTCAACCAACTTGAATTTAGAACAAAAGCAACTCTGCCAACAAGCTCATAAGCATAGTAAGAAGCTAGGAAATTGTGCAATGGTAACAACTATGAATGGGAAAAAACAGCAATAAACCCAATTGTCTGACTTTATCATGATATACAACAGAATTTAGATTAGAGAATTTACGAAATTCACCATAAGTCTGTAGCGGGGTTCAAATATGTGGAGTGGAAACTTCTGACAGGGAGTGACAACATCCATGACAAAAAGAGGTACTGTATCGTTACCAAGATGGATCAGACTGTCATGCTCTGACCTCCTTTCATCATATTCTTCAGGGAAGTTCTTTTGTATAATGTTGTTTAGCGTTACACTATCGAACAAGTAATATTATTAAAAATAGTAAAAAGAACAGAAATCCATGAAAAAGAAGTATTAACACTTTCAAAGAAGAAAATAACAAATTAACACTTAGCAGAATGTAAAAAGTTTAGATAGAAGACAATTCCCAAGTTCAGTTATCATAAACCACAGTCTACATGTGGATATGCCAAGTTCTTTATGTACCAACAGGTCTTCATATACTAATCGTATCAACTGAGGGCATAAGATTCAAAACTTCTATCATTGTGCTCCAAAAGAACAACAGGAATAAAATCTACAAGTTCAGCTGCAGTCTACTGTATCTACAACTACAATGTAGAAGAAACGGATAGTTGCTTCTCAACTAATCACATGAGCTAGTTCAAACAGCTGAGGTTCAAGACCATGATTTCTTCCCATTTTCCTAACAAAAGTACTTCAACTGATAACCACGGATGAGAAGCTTACCTTATTGCACATGTTCTAGGACTAATGAAAAGCACTGTTCGGCACAATGGACATTTGTTGCCTATCATTTCAATACAAGATCAGTTAATAGTATGGTGATAAAAAGCACAATAAGAATTGGAATCAACAACCACAAATACTCACTGCGATCCATTGTCTGAAACAAACATGAGCGACAAAAAGAATGCCCGCAAGGTGTTGTTATGGGTTCATATAGTAACTTCAGACAAAGTGTGCAATCAAAATCATCAGTACGCTCAGGCCCCTCGTGGCCTCTAGTCCGCACCGAGCTGGAAGGCCTACTCTCCAAACTCCGAAGAGCAGCCCGGAGAATGGCACTATTTATTACCAGAAGAAAAGGATCATTCGGATCAGGACAGAAACTACAATTTTCAATATTCGTTAAAACAAAATAAAACATAAACTACCTGAAAGGATCAATTTGAAGACCAGCAAGAATAATATCCCATGCTACCTCATATCTTTCCAACTGCATGGTCAAAACAATACAAATGCTTGATAAGACCAATATGGCATACACATGAGAATGTAAATGTGCATGTTAAGCACAATAATTGTACATTGAGAGGCCCAAAAGACTTTTAGCTAGGGAGTTTTGGACAACTTTGGATGTGCATGTGTTAAATACAGGGTCAAAACAAAACAATGGAGAAACCAGACGGCATAGACTATACATGTTACTGTGCATTTGTTGTCAAGCATAACTAGATATATACCCATAGGAATTTTAGCTTGGATCCATTTATATCATTCTTGATAAAGAAAAGCAGGGAAGAAGCAATAGAACAATCCATCACTTACCAAAATTAGAGCATTGGCCTTTAAGATATAGGATCTTACTTCATTATTTTGCAAGCTCATTAACCTCTCAGCATCTTTAAGAGCAAGCTGAAATAATGGTCATAAAGTTTTATTCTTACAGAAAGTCTGTAACAGAGATAAATAAAACAGAATGTTCTTCTGAAAAATTTAAGGATTAAAGCAACAGGCATACTTCAGCAAGTGTCGTCATATCCAGCCCACTCAATGGTCTATATTCAGAAGCTGTTGATGATCTACGTTTCAGAAATTGACTAATCCTGCATAAGAATTGCCACAAATTCTCCAGCATAACCAACAGGTAGTACAGAACTTCAAAGAATTCCAAATGAACATGTGAATGAAGGAAGAAGTATGCACATACATATTGTATATATGTTGTATTTATTTATGCACATATCTCTACAAAACAATGACAACTAACATTGACAAAACCTAACCTCATGTAGGCAGCACTTCTATTGCCAAGAATAACAGGATCACCAGATTTTATGTTATTGGCCCTCGAGTAATTGTTGATAGCCTGAATGAAAATCACTATTTATCAGCAAAGGAACGATACAATAGAAACATGTAACTAAAATATAATTCTTATGAAAATTTTAGCATTGTTGTTTCAGTCATCATAAGAAACAGACATATAAGAAGTGGCAAAACGACAGTGAGCATACTTTATAAGGGAAAACTCAGGATGTCATATGCAGAAATACTTGCACATCTTAACCAATTCATGATGATGAGACTCAAGATGCCTAATATATATACATTCATGTGTGTGTACTTCAGAAATGTGAGGCATCCAGCAGAAGAGATGCACGCAAGTATACCTACATTCAATGATTGTAGCCAAAGACTTGAGCAAACAGACATGGATAAGCCAGGTGAGTAACAAAACATGTGAAGTGTGGAGTTACCATAAAAGGAAAACTCAAGAAAAAAACTTGTTCGCTTTTCTTCCTAACCTAAGAATCTAACATTAAGAAAAGCCTGACCATGATCACCACATTAAAGAACAATATGTTTCTGATACACCACAGGTAAGATTAATGCTACATACTATAGACCTAAAGATGTGGTTTTTCTAACATTTTATACATACAATCTAGCATTTTAAGGCCACATACGAACCATTGACCTCTTTTCTTTTCCTTTCCGTTTTAATTACCCAACAACTACTTCAACACCACACCATCCTTGCCCTAGATATGTATGAATCAGAGTTTTGACACAACATTTTGCAGAACCCAATTCCAATTCATTATAATAATTCATCAAAAAAATAATATTAGGGCATTTATCATGCATGAACATCTATAGCATCCATCTAATTAAATTCTTCAAACATTTGGGTCAGCATTTCCATTTTTAAGAACCAAATAGATAAAAGTAATTTAGTAGTTATATCTGATAGTATAAAATGCAAGGAAACTCACAGCAGGAAAATATCATGCCAGAGGAAACTAGTTATATTAAACCATAAACAAAATGAAAGAAACCAATCAAAATTAAAGAACCATTACGATAGGAAGATTTTAACCTCCTCAAAATGATTCTCTCGGAATGCTCGGTTTCCATTCTCCATAAGATCATAAACGTGACTATATCTGTCCCATGGCAATGATCCTGCTCCTCCATTTGCCTACACTTCAACCAGTGTTCATTAAATTCCAAAACATTGCTGTAAAAAAGTATCCGCAACAAAGATGCACAATAACTATAGTAGATTTCCATATATGATGTATTGCTAAAAAAAACACAGATGAACTAAAACCCTAATTATGCCAACCAAAGACTAACTATAGAGAGACGAGTCATTGCTTTTTTTAAGTTTTTTGGTCATAGATCTCATTCATCAGATTCAAAGCTATCAAAATCAATATAGTTCAGCTATTTCATTTTTATTTATTTTGATCAAAATTTAATGTGCTAATAATGTTAAGACAATTTCCAATAAAACATAGCACACTCAGAGAAGCAATGAAATTTGAATTATTTGAGTAAACTTAAATATATAATTGGACCTTTCTTATCAACTTAAATTTTTTGGATAATTGTTTACCCAAGTTAACATGGTACCAAAGCTCTCAAGTTAGAACCCAGACACCAGTTAGGCTATGTGTTACTACTCCAATCCTTCTTCAGCTTGCATCTTTGGTCTACACTTAGGTTCGCATGAAAGCTTATTAATCATTCATTTGGCTTGTAGGTGAAGGGACATGTTCCCCTTTTGATGATTTGGTTATCCAATTTAACAGTTTCCTAGAAATTCTCAGCAACCAATCTGATAGTGAAGGATAAAACAAATTAAGATGGCATTTTCTTTCCCACATTGTTGCCAACTACCAAACAATTCTAAGAAAACCACAATTAAAAGAAAACAAATTTGAAGGAGTAAACGAAAACGGAATGAATACAGCTGTTTGCTCTTCAAGAAAATGCAGGAAACTGGGGGAAATTTATCTCAACTAAGAAAAATAGCAGAACAGAAACTATTATTCTTATTTTTTTTCTTAACCATCAAAAAGATAACTTGGTTAAATACTAAGATTTTAGGCAGGCACTTTTTATCCAAATAGAAACAGTAAATAAAAATTCATATTCTTAATTCTCTCAAATAGGAACGAAACTTTCCGGATAAAGCAAAAAAAAAAAACTAAAAATACATGCTCGTTATTCCATTTTCCTACATTTTCTCATCATCCAAACAGTCCTCAGAAGTCAGAAGTACAAGGAGAAGTACTCACCCATACGTAGTCTTCCACGTCATCAATTCCTTCTAAGACGATTCCCGAAGACGACGCCGATTCATCAGACATTGCCGCAAAAAAAAAAAACTCCAAAAAATACTAAAAATCGGAGATGATGAAAAGTAGAATAAAATACGTAAGTATCAGCTGGGGAAAACTGAAATCGAAACGAAGAAGCTGAAAAGAAAATTCGAAGCAATCGCGTGTAGTTCCGGACCAGATTCCTCTACGTGTCCATTTTTCTACTCGATTTCCAGTCTTCCATTACAAGAATTTAATTAAAATGACAATTTTTTTAAAAGATTTTTGAGACTGAGAGCTATGCTGGCTGTTGCTGGCAACTCAACCCCATTTCTTTTTATTATTATTATTATTATTATTATTATTAATTTTTTACAGTGGTTTTTTTTTTCCTGTAAAGGAAGTTTCTTCTCGGGTGAGGCCGGCTTTCCAAAATTTCAACTCTAAACTTATGAAATGGAAAAGCGTGAACATTTAGTCCCTGAACTTTGTAACTTTTTATAATTTGATCATTGAATTTTTGTGTTCGTATTAGTTATGAAACTTGACAATTATTTTCAATTTTTTATTCGAGTAGGCTCCCACTTTTTGTCATTGTTTTTCTATAAATATTCGGACTAGTCTAAATTAAATTTTGGATCATAACTCTAATATTTTATAATATTTATTGATTAAGTATAAAAATAATTACGTCCTTAAGGGTAATGTTAGATTCGAACTCAAATAAGATGAGACAACATAAATATTTTTTATAATATTTAATTTAAATTAATTAATAAAAAATTAGATAAGTAATTATAGAAAATCATACGTGTCACCTAATTTCGTATAAAGTTTTGGCGAGGAATAAGTGGTTTGTGAGGGATGAGTTGCGTTGCCGTACTAATTTTGCCACGTTCTATAATTGATTTCCACAAAAGAATGGATTAGATTGGGATTGAATAGTTTATATAATTAACTTATATATAATATGTTTTTCACTTTTTTTATCAAATATTAGATTTAACTTAGCGGTAATATGCACGAACTAATTTGCCTCAGTGGTTAAGGGAATGATTTTTGTTTTTGGAGATCATGGGTTCGAGCACCAACAGTTGTAGCAGTGTGATTGAATATGTATTTTCAAATGATTAAATATATATTCTCAGAACAGATACTATTTGTAATTATCTTAGTATATATATTCTCAGAACAGATACTATTTGTAATTATCTTAGTCTTCCACCTAGGTCGTCGTGTGCAGGTGGCGTCCTCCACCAACACTGTAAAAAGTATCGTAAATCCCCAAATATCCCCCAACATACTTTATATTTCAAATATTATGGACCATTTAGATTATTCTCCCAAATTTGCCCAACAAATCAATTAAAAGGATATCCATACTAATTTGGATTCCTAGTCACACTTTTGAATTTGTCTTCAAGTATTTAGGATGAACCACTTTTGGCCCGCATCATTCGATGACAGTTTATGCGTCGGCCTTGGCATCATTGGCGGCCTATGAATTCACAGTACGGACAATGCTTTCACAACTTACTATATATTTAAACATGAACACAAACATAAAAATAAAAAAAGATTATATATATTTACCCCTAAAGTTGCTCTTTTGTCTCATTTTGGTACTTCAATAAAAATTCTCTCATTTTTTTGGTTTAAGTACTAGTTTACGACACATTAGCCCGACTAATTCATATCAGGTTTTATAGAGGCTCGTTATTGGGACGACCCCCAACTTAATTTTCTCCATTCACAACGCAAGAATTTAAACTCTTGACCTTGCGCCTCATATTTTTAGACCAACTTGTTGTTGGTAAAAATTCTATCATTTAAATACTTAATGTTACAAATCTATGTTACCATTAGTCCATTATATCCATCATTTTTTATAAAAAAACATAAATATTTATTTTTAAAAATTATAATTTAAATAAAATTCCATTTTTACTATTTTTTAGTATTTGTAATGTGATGTTTTCTTACCATGGCACTTCATCTTAAAGGATGAAGTTAACATTGAACTAATAGTAATCCCACTTTGCAAGTTCATCTACTAAAGTGATAAACAAAATTCTTCAAGTACCAAAATTGAGAGAAAGTGTATAATTTTAAGAGCTAAATATGTGTTTAATCCAATGATTATTTCAATATAATACAAAGAATAATGTGAACATAGGAAGGTTTTGAAATTAAAATCAAATAAACATTAAATCCAAATTACTCTTTTTGAATTTGTCTTGAAGTAATTGGAATGGACCACTTTTGACTCGCATGACATCAAAGATGGCAGTTTCTCCATCGGCCTCAGCATCATTGGCGGCCCATAAATTAACAGTACAGACAATGCACCGCATCTTAGTGTATTGCAGTCGCGTCTCAGCCGAGACGAAGCCAAAAATCAAGATTAAGGGTAAAATATAATTAATCATAAAAATAAAAAGGATAAAATTTAAATAATTTGAAAATTGAGCCTCGAAAAAATTAAGTTTTATTGTATTTTTAATTAAAAAAAGTTGGAGGGCATAGCGCCCTCAAGCATGATAATAGTTTTGTCACAGCGTTTTAGTTTATAGCGCTCTCGAATTGAATTAAATCGAATTTGACTGAATGACATGAAATGCCGCTTTTGAGGAACTTGAATCGAGCTTTGAGTTTCGATTTTTGTCTCGATGGCGGGATATGTCTGGCTCTTACCCTCTGGTATTGGTGCATAATCCTTCAGGATATGTCTCCCATTACAGCTTATATGCAGAATGGTTACGATCAGGGATTCGAACAACTAGTGCAATTCGGTGTTACGGTTGTTATTTTGTCACTTTGACTCTTTTCGCTGTCCAGGATCATATCGATTAACCGTAATATCATTCGTTACATCTGAAATCATTAAATGTAATGTGATCGAAAATGTACCTTAGATCACAAGTAATCAAGGTCGGTGAGAGTCCATCTAGTATTTTAAAACAAATTTTGTCGCAGTCATGGCCGGCGGTTCTCGCCATGATCGAGCGATTTTTTTTTCAGCTTCTGCCGATTGTTTAGCATTTTTTTAGGTTTTGGGTTCGACTCTCCAACATTACTTTAATAGATAGGATCTTAACCCATTTTCTTACAGGATAATTCAATTCCTTGTAATATAATCATGAAAAATATTTTATGTAGTTGTGGAAAAAAATTCACAAATGTCTTGTTTTAGGGTTTAGAAATTGTGGTTAGAATTTATGATTTATAGGTCCTTAGCTTAAATCCTTTAACCCCACTAAATATTTAAACCTTAAAACTAAGGTGTTTGTAAAAACTTTTATTTTTACCGCATGTGTATGGTACAATTGCCCGTAATCATTTTTTTCTTTCATGAAAACTGAGATTATTTATTTATTTTTTACAGTAACCCATCGAATAGAAGATGTATAGGTTCAGTGGCGGAACCAGAAATATATTTGAGTGTGAGGGCACAAGTCATAAATATTATAAAAAATTTAAGGAGTAACTTATAACAATTACAAAAATTGAAGATAAATATATGAACTTTGAAAAGTTCAAAGTGAGCACGGGCCTCTCCTGCATTACATTTGGATCGGCCATTGTATATGTTGTTAGGGTAAAAAGGAATTAGATGATGGGTTTTCGTAGTGTAATTGTAACAGTTTTTTCTTATAATATGAATGCTTGTCTTATGGTCAATGTTTGGGGTGTGAGGATGTCATTTTCAATAATGTCGTTTTTAAGGTTTAAACTCGTTTCCCGTCCTTTGAAGTGCAATGTACCTTATCAATGCACTCAACACTGGTTGATTATAACATAATATTTTATAAGCATTGATATATGATTTATTAGACCGTTAATACTAATTGAGTATTGCAAATGATTATCATGGATCAACCATTCAATTCTTAAATGTTAGGATTTAGCACCTTATTTGTTAAATTAAGTGATAGTTAGAGGCGTAATAAGAGATGACCAAAGTAAACTAATTGGTGTTTTGGTTTTACAAAATTCCTCGGTAGGTGTTTAGTCTTAGTCGCTGAATTGTGGGATGTTCATGATACATTCTTTCACGCGTAGGTTATAGGTTCTAGACGTATTGAACTGAATTATCAGATAATTTGAAAGTGGTTCATATCCTTAATAAGATCATTTGGCTCTTGCGGGAAGTGTTCTTGTTGCAACGATCTTTAAGTTATTGGATCGGTGTTGGGATATAATTATCCGTCATATTCATCGGAGCCAAAATAGAGTTGCGGATAAATTAGCGGGTTTGAGCCGAGGTGGATCTATGGGGATCATTACTTTCATGCATCCTCCTGCTGCTGTGGTGATTATGGTTAATGAGGAGAGGAACCGATAGGTGAACCAGGATCACAATGTTTCGGACCACCAACTCCATCGACTGCACATGATGCTTCTGGATTCGATGCTTGTTTGCAAGGAGGTTTACTTTTTGGTGCGTGAGTTTTATGGCCTTGTTTCGGCTTTGTTCTTTTGGTAAATTTGTCAGAGTATATCTCGAATTGATTTATGTAAATACTACTATAGGTATTTTTTTTCATTTAGGGTTAAATTTTTTTTAACAAAACATGTGCTAGTATCTTTTTTCTATAAAATATTTTTTAAACACGAAAAATTTTAAGGAAAATATTTTTCATGTCATATTTCAAAATTTATTTCTTTAGCTCTTATAACAAAATTGTCTAGCGTTATAGAACACTTTAAATTAAAAAAAAATCTGAAATCAATATTTTGAAAGGAAAATGACAATATATCAAAAAAATTGTAATTACTTAATAGATTAACGGTGGAAACTTCTAAATCATAATCCTTAAATTATATTCATAATCATTAAACTTTAATACCATGTGAAAAAGGAGTCATGGTGGCCGGAGGTATGATGGACGGTGGTGGTTATGTGTGTGAGGAAGATAAACGGTGAATGAATTTAGGATATTAGAAAATACAGAAAAATGGGAAAATAAAATTTTTATTAAAGATGAAACGATAGCAGCAATTGACGATCTCAGATAAAAAGAGTTGACCAAGTGAATCAGCATCAGGATTTATCCGATCTGAGATCTGAGGTATAACAAAAACGAACAACATTGAAGTGCATGAGATTTTAGATCCAAGAACGACATGAACTATATCCAATTATTTGTGAGCAATGGAAGAAAAACGTTTGTAGGATCGTCGGCGTCAAAAATTTTGTAGATCTAAAAAATAACGTGCATCTGATAAGTCGGATAGTCGATCTGATTCAGATCTGAGATGGCAACAATGGAGACGACATCAAGTTTTGAAAGATATTACAAGTTTTCCAATTTGTACATTGCCGGTGAGATACCTTGGGATACCTTTGGCCACTAGGAAGCTTTTCATTCGTGACTGTTCTGTTTTTGTAGAAAATGTGAAGGCTAAGCTGGATCAATGGTCGAGTAAAAGGCTTAACTATGCTGGAAGATTGCAACTTGTTCGGGCATCCTTATTTAGCATGGTTAACTACTGGTGCAGAACTGAAAACTAGGGATCACATTTTCTTCGTTTGTTCTTTTTCGCGAAAGACATGGTCTGAAGTGCTTCAACTTTGTGGATTGCATAAAGATGTAATCGATTGGGATGGTGAGTTACGATGGGGTATCCAACAGCTTAAGGGGAAATCTCTCATTGTCTTCGTACTCAAACTGGCTTGACAAGCATACGTTTACCACATGCGGGAATAAAGAAACTGAAGATACTTTCGAGGTATTTCTTGAACTCATGATATTTTGATGAACTGTATTAAAAAAAGTTGTTTGCAATAGAGTACATTATACAAATATTAGATTGGACATTGTAAATAAAAACATTTGTGCCGTCTAAAGAATTCTTTGATATAGCTGCCCAGGAGCTTGTATAGGGTATGATGTAGCTGTTTTTTCACTGCTTATTGGATATTAAAATACAACAATTATCCAAAAAAATTAAATTCTAAGTTACTAAATATAAATTTCTAAATTTTACACCCTAAACTAAGTCCCTAAACTATAACATTATGGCGCTTGTAGAAACTAAAAGTTTTCACGCCAATGTTCTATATAAATCCATCAAAAATATAAAATTCAATATAATTTTTTACACATTTTTTTAGATCATTGGAGTAAGGAAATAGATTGTTGATAACAATAGAAAATATGAATTTATCACAGAAGAAATAAAAGAGATAAGAAAATAATATTAGTCATATATTCCCTCTTCTAACGGTTTAAAAAAGTAATTAAGTTTTACATGTTTACAATTAATTTTAATTATTCATTTACATTCGTCCAATGATTACATAGTGTAATATGCAAAGGCATTTCACAGAAGTAGCCGTTGCTGTTTGATTTTTAGTTATAGCCGTTGCGTTTTATTTTGAGTTATTGTTAAGTTTTAATGAAATGGTGCGTTGTGTATAAAGACCTAAGAGGAAACGGTGTCGTTTAATCCTCTAGGGCTTTAAGGCGTGCCTGGAACCCTATCTTGGATAATGCTTGTTTTCGGCTGAACTTTGTGGATCTCTATCAGAGATATTCTCAGTCTTATCTCCCATTTCTGTTTTCTTTCTTAATTTTCTATTTCAATCGAATAGTTTTGGGCATTCAGATTTGTTGTTGTTGCAAAGGTATCAGAGCTTCAATCGATCTGAAGTTATGGTGGAAACAACAAGGCAACAGGCGGGTCAAGCAGCTACTTGGCAGTCGGAGACGGAACGGCTTCAATCGGAGATCTCAAAACTGGATGAGAAGATGGAGACACGGCTTGCGGAGTTCAAGGTCCAGCTGATGGTTGATTTCAAGAAACTTCTCGATGATTCCATTGGGAAGGTAGTGAGCTCAATGAACACTGCTCCGACGGGGACGGGTCCCAGTTCTTCGAATCCCATGGGTACTGCGGCGGGAGAGACGGAGACGGAACCGCCAGTGAGAGAGGAGGAGACACCGAAAGAAACCAATGACGACTAGCAGTATACGGGAAATCTGGCTTACAAACTGATGTGTCCTAGATTCGACGGCACGAATTTCAGGGGCTGGCTTTGCAAGGTAGAGTAGTACTTTGAAGCTGAACACACTCCGGACAATGTGAAAGTCAGGACGGTAATGCTTCACTTGGAGGGAAAAGCTCTGCAATGGCATCACTTTGCAACCAAACATAATACGGAGATGAATCAGTTTCATGGAATCAGTACCTGCTTCGAATGAAGGAGAGGTTCGCTCCAGGAGGGTTTGAAGATCCCTTTTCTGAGCTTGTGGGGTTGAGGCAGACAGATTCAGTGGAACGCTACTACGAGGACTTCATAAATCTGTTGAATCAGGTAAATCTTCCCGACGATTATGTGTTAAGTCTTTTTAAAGCACATTTGTGGGTTGAAATTAGCCAGTATGTTCAGTTATTACATCCGGCGTCATTGTCTGAAGCTTTTCAAATGGCCAAACATTTAGAAAATATGTTCTTTCCTGGACCGAGGCGGTCTTATTCCAATTTTAGTAGGGCTGCTCCATCTGCTCTTTCAATACCTCCTAGGCCAACTTTGGTTGGATTCAAGGGCTCTGTTAGTGGTGTAAATTCATCAGCTCCGTCAGTGGCCTCTAGAAATACGACCCCGAAAGTGTTGAGCCCTGTACACCCCAAGGGACCTGGTAATGGTACATCGAGAGGAATGAGGAAATCTTTGTCCTCAGTTGAAATCGAAGAGAGACGACGTAAAGGACTCTGTTTCTGGTGTGCTGCAAAGTACACTCCAGGACACAAATGTCAGAGGTCTCAACTGTACCAGATTTTGGTGGAAGGGATTGAGGAAGAAGGAGACCAGGAAGAGTTTCTCGATTGTGAAGACCATGGGGACTTGGTGGCAACTGAAGGACTTGTATCAGATTCACCAATTTTGTCATTGCAGGCCATGTGGGGTGCGGATCAGTGGGAAACAATGAAACTGATCATCAAAATTGAAAATGTGGACTGTGTTGCTTTGTTAGATACAGGGAGTACCCATAATTTCATTAGTTTGGCCCTAGTCAAGAAGTTGGGACTGCTGATCAATAGAAGGAAACAGCTGAAAGTGGCAGTTGCAGATGGTAATTCAATGGAAACTTTAGGGGAGTGTTTGAAGGTGGAATGGGGATCACAAGGACATAGCTTCAAGACTGGTTTTCTGGTGCTTACCTTGAAGAACTGTGATGTGGTTTTTGGGGTGCAATGGTTCTCTCAACTTGGCCCTATCAAATGGGACTTTGGGACTCAGAGGATGGAATTTATGCAAGGGGATAGAAGGGTAGAATTGAAAGGATGCAATCTGCAAACCTTTCAATGGATGGAAGCCAAAGCCTGTGCTAAAATGATTAGAAGCACTAATAGTCCCTGCAGTATATCTCTAATGACCCTGAATACCAGACTGAAAATGAAAGGAGTGGTTGAGAAGGGGGATCAGAAGATGCAACAGCTGTTGAGCAAATTTGTAGATGTATTTGAGGAGCCTAAATCACTACCTCCAGTGAGAGCTCAAGACCACAGAATACCTTTGATGGATGAGAGTGCTGTCATCAAGGTCAAGCCATACAGATATCCTAGTGCCCAGAAAGATGTGATTGAGAAGATGATAGCAGAAATGTTGCAAGCAGGGGTGATTAGAGACAGTACAAGTGTTTTTTCTTCCCCTATAGTAATGGTTAGGAAAAAGGATGACTCATGGAGAATGTGCATTGACTACAGGAGGTTAAACCAAATCACAGTCAAGGACAAATTTCCTATGCCAGTTATTGAAGAATTGTTAGATGAGCTGGGCAAGGCTAAGGTTTTTTCGAAGTTGGATCTAAGGTCAGGGTACCATCAGATAAGAATGTGGGGGCCTGACATTCATAAAACGGCATTCAGGACTCATGAGGGGCATTATGAGTTCCTTGTCATGCCTTTTGGACTCACTAATGCCCCTGCAACTTTTCAGGGCCTTATGAACAAAGTCTTCAAGGGGTTGTTAAGGAGATCAGTGCTGGTTTTTTCGATGACATTCTTGTCTATTCTGAAAATTGGACATCACATTTAAAGGATCTAGAGGAGGTGTTGAAGCTGTTGAGAGAACACAAGCTGTTTGCTAAACAAAGCAAATGTAGTTTTGGGGCCACTGAAATAGACTATCTGGGCTATGTCATATCTGGTGGAGTGTTATCAATGGATCACAGTAAAATTCAGTGCATATTGGAGTGGCCTGCACATAGTTCAGTGAAAGAGTTAAAAGGGTTTCTAGGTCTTTCAGGTTACTATAGGAAGTTCATAAAACAGTATGGGTGGATTGCTAGGCCTCTTACTAATCTGTTGAAGAAAGGTGGGTGGAAGTGGACTCAGGAAGAGGAGGAAGCATTCATGGAGCTTAAGAAAGCTGTTTGTTCAGCTCCTACACTAGCTTTACCTGATTGGGAAAAAGAATTCATTGTGGAGACTAATGCATCAGATCTGGGCATTGGTGCTGTGTTGACTCAAGGTGGTAAACCTTTGGCTTTCTTCAGCAAGGGACTTGGATTGAGACATCAGGCCCTATCTGTGTATGAAAAAGAGATGTTAGCTGCCTTAGTAGCAGTTAAGAAGTGGTCAAACTATCTCATTGGAAGACACTTCAAGATTAAAACAGATCACAAGAGTTTGAGATTTCTTACTGAAAACCAAGCTGTGACCCCAGCACAGCAAAAGTGGGTCATAAAGATGATGGGCTATGATTTTGAGGTGTGTTACAAAAAAGGGATTAACAACATTGTGGCATATGCACTCTCAAGGAGGCCAGTGGGGGCTCAATTGCAAAACTTAGCAGTTAGTAGTGTCTCTACTGATTTTTTTAAAAGGGTGGCAAAGTCATGGGAAGAGGATGAGAAGCTCAGGAAAATCATCAAAGAACTCCAAGGGGGTACTGGGAAACATTCTAAATACAGTTGGGATGGGAGACAATTGAAGAGGAAGGGGAAGTTGGTTGTAGGGGAGGACATTGAGCTAAGGAAAGAACTGTTGGAGTTTTTCCACTCAAGTCCAACAGGAGGTCATTCTGGAGCCCATTCCACAATTAAGAAGATTGTTGCATTGGTGTATTGGAAAGGGATGAGAAGGGAAGTAAAGAGGATGGTCAGAGAGTGTCCCACCTGTCAAAGGAATAAATCTGATCTGATGCATCCTAGAGGTCTTCTACAACCTCTACCAATCCCAGAATCAGCTTGGTCATCCATTAGCATGAATTTTATTGAAGGGTTGCCCGTGTCTAGAAGGAAGGATGCAATTCTGGTGGTTGTGGACCGTTTAACAAAATATGGACACTTTATTGCATTGTCTCACCCTTTCACATCAAAGGAAGTGGCCCAGATATTCATGGAGAACATCTTCAGACTCCATGGATTACCAGGAAACATAATATGTGACAGGGACAAGATCTTCATGAGTTTGTTTTGGCAGGAGTTGTTTGGGAAGTTAGGAGTGAAGGTCAATCCATCCACAGCCTATCATCCCCAAACTGATGGGCAATCTGAAAAGGTGAATCAGTGTCTAGAGACTTACTTGAGGTGCATGACTGGGGAAAAGCCCAAGGAGTGGGGGAATTGGTTACACTTGGCAGAATGGTGGTATAACACTTCGTTCCATTCAGCTACTCAAACAACACCTTACCAGGCTCTTTATGGTCAACCACCAGTAGACCACTTGCCTTATACAGCAGGAGAGTCCCCTGTGGCATCAGTAGATAGGAGCCTGCAACACAGAGATGCTGCATTGAAGATGTTGAAGTTTTATTTGCAGCGGGCCCAAACAAGAATGAAGCAGCAATCTGACAAGAGGAGGACTGATTGCGAGTACCAGATTGGTGACTTAGTGTATCTGAAATTGCAGCCATACAGACAGCAAATTGTGAAGCATAGGGCTAATTAAAAACTAGCTCCCAAATGGTTTGGTCCATTCCCCATTATTGGTAAGGTTGGATTGGTTGCTTATAAGCTACAACTGCCAAGAGATTCGAGAGTCCATCTTGTGTTTCATATCTCTCAGCTGAAGAAACATATTGGAAGTGATAACTATCAATCAGAATTGCCTGTCATTAACCCTGATGGAGAAATCAGCAAGGAACCTCTGAGGATTGTGGATAGAAGAATTGGGAAGAGAGGAGGCCGAGCTATCACGGAGGTTTTGGTCGAATGGACAAATGCATTTCCAGAGGATGCCACATGGGAATCTCTTCATCAGCTCAAATTGCAATTCCCTGATTTCCATCCTTGAGGACAAGGATGTTCTTGAAGGAAGGGCGTTTGCAAAGGCATTTCACAGAAATAGCCGTTGCTATTTGATTTTTAGTTATAGCCGTTGCGTTTTATTTTGAGTTATTGTTAAGTTTTAATGAAACGGTGCGTTGTGTATAAAGACCTAAGAGGAAACGGTGTCGTTTAATCCTCTAGGGCTTTAAGGCCTGCCTGGAACCCTATCTTGGATAATGCTTGTTTTCGGCTGAACTTTGTGGATCTCTATTAGTTTCTTAATTTTCTATTTCAATCGAATAGTTTTGGGCATTCAGATTTATTGTTGTTGCATAATAAGGTTAGGATCTACTTAAACAAGATTAAGATCCGGGTAAAATTTAAAAAAAATAATCAGCTAACTGGATCCTCTCTCTATATATAATCATTACAATTGCTAGTAAAGTCTAAAAGCAGAGAGGAGGCGCAGGGCAGCGATCCAAACAAACAAAATCAAAGCATTGCAGAAAAGTACAAAAGTCAAAGCAAAAGGGAAATGGCTTTAAATGGATTTGGATGCTTAAAGATTCAAGAGCGTCTCTTAACTGGAACAGTATGCGGTGCGTATCCGGCCTCTGCCGCTGCCATTCCCCCCCGCAAGTCAACCGCTCTGTCCTTTTCCTCCTCCCTCCAATTCCAAGGTAATCTCTCTCTCTTTTTGAATCTCATGTCATGTTTTTGGTGCTTCAATTAAAATTTGAATCTCAGATTTGTTTGAAGTTGTTTTAACACCGGATCTTGTCATTCTTCGATTTGATTCACGAGGTTAGGAATTTATAGATTTGTTTTTGAAATTAGAGGAAAACTTCACTCTTCAGTGCTAAGAAACAAAAAATGATGAGAAATGTAGGATTCTGACATATACTTTCTTAGTGATTGAAGTTTAGCTCAGCTAACAAAAAATGATGAGAAATGTAGGATTCTGACATATACTTTCTTAGTGATTGAAGTTTAGCTCGGCTAGATGATAGTACATAATTGGTTCCAAAATTTATTATCTTCTTTGAAACTCGGTTTATTACATTGAAAAGTGAAGATTGTATTTGTTTTGGAGTTTTGGATATAACTACTGATACATATATTTATATTGATAAAATCAGGATTTGCGGTGGATAGGAAGCAGAGCTCCTCCTCTGTACAAATGGCGGCAGTCCGCCATTTGGAGGGATCTGTTACCAAAACTGAAGGCCTTCGCTTTGCTGTGGTCAGTTCTTTCTTTAATTGCTATTTGCAATTATAATGTCGAAGATCGAATATGTGTTTGATTGATTTTCATACTCTTATGTTATTACAGTGGTAATTTGTTTTTGTTACATTGTCAAAGGTTGTTGCCCGTTTCAATGAGATTGTGACAAGGCGGCTCTTGGAGGGAGCTCTGGGAACTTTCCACAAGTATTCAGTTAATGAAGAAGACATTGATGTGTGTAACAACCACTAACCACCCTCCTACTAATTATGCTGAAATAAAAGGCTTCTTCAATATTATGTTATCTCATATCTCTATTATGGGTTACATGTCTGCTTTGTCCTTGTATCTATCCACACGCCTGTGTTTTCTTTGCTAATCGGGCTGCAAATACAGACAATTATGTTGACTAATGCAGTTCAAAATACTAGGATGGAGGAGTAGGATATCTTGATTTGCTTTGTATATCATTTTAGTTAGAGCAATCACTTTTTCAGTATAT
Organism: Hibiscus tridactylites; assembly: GCA_958450335.1. Taxonomy (NCBI): domain Eukaryota; kingdom Viridiplantae; phylum Streptophyta; class Magnoliopsida; order Malvales; family Malvaceae; genus Hibiscus; species Hibiscus tridactylites. The sequence goes on along the minus strand of OY288289.1, from coordinate 73,781,199 downwards.
GAATCCCTTGACAAATTCCTTTCATTAATTTTTAGATAATGTGAGCCAACTTTTAGGATGGCTTGATCATTTCTTCACGTTCTTATCAGGTTGTCTGGGTCCCGGGTAGTTTTGAAATTGGTGTTGTTGCGGAAAGGCTGGCCAAGTCTCGAAAGTATCATGCAGTTTTATGCATTGGGGCTGTGGTATGATTTCTTTCATATTCCTTGGAAATTTCTTGTATAACTTTTTATCTTCTCACGGTGAGTGCTTGCAATGCTATGCCTGAATACATTTTGCCAATTTTGTTAATCCTGCCAACAGATAAGAGGAGATACTTCTCATTATGATGCGGTCGTTAATTCTGCATCATCTGGGGTGCTTTCAGCTGGCTTAAACTCAGGTCAGGCCCATTTCGCGTAAAATGCTACCATGGTTTCAAGAATCAATTATTGTTGGCATCTGGCCTAAAAATTTAGACAACAATTAGATTTTCATTGACCAAAAGCATATGTCTCGCTTTTCTTGTTTATTCATGCATATACTAGACTTATGTTATGCCATCAATATTTCAAGCTAGGCTGAAGTTATAAAGAACTTTGTTTGATATGCTTACAATTCTTTTAGACTGCAAGTATACCATCTTTCGTATGTGCTCTTTTCAAAGTGTTTCCTACTTTTCACCATATATTCTTAATCTTTGCGAATTTTACTCTTACCTGACTACATAATGCTATTATGGTAATCATTTAATCACAATTTTCATTATTTTCTCCTAATTGTTTCAATAAGACAGCACAATGGAACACATTGCAAGATTCTTTTCTTTTGAAAAGTTGAAAATTACCATCCTTTCAAACTGGGAGGATATATTTTTATGTGGCAGTTGTCAAATAAGATCTGCTTCATTCTCATGCCCTAAAGATTGAAAAACATTTTTCTGTAGGAAATGATTATATGGAATTTCTCATGTTTTAATAATGGAGTCACCCGTAGATTATTACTTGGCTATTGGAAGCTTCCCTTGTTTTCAATTTTTATAATTTCTTGTGATTTGAAGATGCAACTTATCAACTTGGCAGGTGTTCCTTGCATATTTGGTGTTTTGACTTGCGATGACATGGACCAGGTATGAGCTGGATAAAAGATCATTTTGCTTTAAGAACTATAATGGGACACCCTCTCTAGCTTCCTTCACAATGATGGAATGCGAGAGGGAGGGAAAATTCTTTCCATGCCTGCATAGTTTGTGCATACCATCTACCAAGTGACAGAGGATGGTCTAGTGCATGTGATTTGTCATTTAATTATTAGAATGTAAGAGGGGTTGACATTTTTATGCTTGGATGCAATTAAAGAAATAAAATGATTGCCACTGTGGAATTTTATGTAATTGATTCATTTCACATGACACATGCAGGCATTAAATCGAGCTGGTGGTAAATCGGGGAACAAAGGTGCTGAGTGTGCTTTGACTGCGGTGAGTTGATATGATAGCAATGGAGTATTCTTTAGTAGAAGCAGTTACTGCTTTAATGTTTATTATCTATTATTGGTATTTGAATTTTCAATTTCTTTGTAATTCCAACTTAGTTATCAAGGAGTTAACTGGAGGTATGTAAATAAATGGATTACCATTCCCTAGCTCATTGTCGCTAATGAGTGAGCCTGTTGGTCCTTGTTGCAAACTTTTCCAGCACAACGGCAGGGTTGAGACCAATCAACCAGAACCCTATACGCTCCCGTTTCTTAGCAATATTCTCAATCACCTTTGGCACTTCTGCGATATTTCAATTGTTTTGATGCATGACATAAAACATATGCATAACTGATTTAGTACCTGAGTTACTTGCAAAAAAGTTGTGCATACCTGGCTAGTCAATCCATTTTCATTTAACTCTTAAATCTTGTTCGACTGCTTCAAGCTAAGGATTTATGTTATGCCTTTGCTTTCGTGCTTCTCAGCTGATTTTATCAACTTTTGTCTGTCTAAATTCTAAACAGTTAAGTGTCTTTTGGATTATATTGCAGATTGAGATGGCTTCCTTGTTCGAGCACCATCTTAAGTAGCGGCATCATTATGCAATGCATGATGGGGAGCTTGATTCAGTTCGACACACCCCTTTTGTTCCTGGTATTCTCTTTTCTCAGCAGTTGAGCTTTTTTTGCGTTGTTTCTGTAGGATCATTGTATTAGAAAGCATAATGGTGGACATAAATCCTGAATTGTAACTCGAAATTTTCTTGTTGTATTGCGGTCGAAAATTGCCATTGCATCGCACTGAACCATGTTTGACGTAATAAATGATCAATGCTTTTGCTTTATTGTGGTGGAGTTTCTTGATTAAAAAAAAGACATGGTAAAGTTTATTTAATTCATATTTTTAGGTGAATAATGTAGAAATCCACCAAGCCCAGATGTATCTATTTGAGCAGAAACCCGCCATCCACCACCATGTCATGTCCGGTGACAACCTCGGAATCTTGGGATGCTAGAAACAATACAGCGTCAGCTACGTGCTTCACATTCAGCACCACCCCTTTCAACCTTGTTTCCATATCAAAAGCCTTCTCAGTTTCATCTGCTTCTGTTCCGGTCAGGTGATGCGTTAGTGAGGCCATCGCCACCACGAATGGCGATACACTGTTTACCCTTATCCCATGTACCCCAAGCTGACGGCTAGCTGATCTTACCAGTCCCACCACCGCATGCTTTGACATGTAGTAATCAGTGTCTGTGTCGCCTCCGCAGCTGGCGCCGACACTAGCCGTGCAGATGATGCTCCCTCTTACTCGCTGCTCAACCATGGCACGCGCCGCGTGTTTCACACAGGCAGCCATGCCACGCACGTTGACGGCGAAGAGGTGGTCGAAACCCGCCAAGTCTAGATCGAGAACGTTTTGATCGGAGATGGTCTTGCGCTTCTTGGAACGGATTATCCCGGCATTGCTGAACATGATGTCGAGCTGCCCATAGTTTTGGACCGTCCATTCCACCATACCTTTCACTTGCTCTTCATTGGTAACATCGCAGTGGAAGTAGCGGCACTTTTCGGAACCGATGGATGCAGCCACCTGCTCACCTAGCTCATCTTGGATGTCAGCAATCACCACCATACGGGCACCATGATCGGCAAAAACACAGGCCGTGGCCTTGCCAATACCGCTTGCTCCGCCAGTGATGATGGCGACTTTGCCTTGTAGCTTCTTCTCAGACATTATTGGACCACGGAGAACAAACAAGCTTTCAGCTCCATTTATAAAGGCAAAGAGCACAGTAGTCGAAAAGATTCCCACTGATTTCGTTTGAAATTATTTGCTGGAAAGTGGCAACCTTGTGCTCAGCATATGGTTAAATGAGTTAAATATACCCCTAAAAGTAATTAATTAGGTAAACAACTCCTTTGAAGAATATTTAGATATTTTTTTTATGAACTAGCCGCTTTACGTAAAATAAGTTACGAACTCATGCTTTATTAAAAGCAAGTTTCGTGTTGAGTGGATAGGTAAGAAGACAAAATAATTTAAATTTATATAGAACTCATGTTAGACTAAACGCGAGTTAATCTTACGTAGACTAAAATAAAATGTTTATTTAAATAAACTCAAAGTTATTTATCGTTAATTATTTTTAGGGCATATTCGAATGATTTAGATCATCATATTCATAAAGTAGAAAAGAAAAGATAACTCAAATTACTCCCTATGCCGACATATTCTCCCAAATTGGATTTTTTTATTTATAGGTAACAATGGGCCAATGGCATCATCATTCTTTATGTTAGTGTCAGAGAGCCACTATTATCTTCTTAAAAGATTAGTTACAAGTAGTATCGAAGCGATTTTTTAACTGTTTGATTTCACGCCGAGCGCCCATAAGTGGAACAGGCAGGGTGGATAATCGTGACAATTGGCCAATCACGAGAGCGAAAGCTCGTGACAAGGGCGTCACGAGGTTGAGTAGGGAAGAATGTCATGTCTAAAAAGAGACGGGGTCATTAATCCCACATCAGAAGAAAAAAAAGTCTTTGGATATATAAACAATGTCGCTACACATCTTATCAGATATATTTTTTGAGAACAGGATAATGGCCCTGTGTCACTAGTCACTCAATAAATCAATTAGTCCTAAGATATTTATTTTCTATTTGTTTTTTGAAAACTAGTTTGATTTATTAAAAAATGAAAATTTAAGGAGAAAAATAATTAAAGTGAGTAATAGTTTTAAGCTCTGTTATTGCTAACCAACTTTATTTTTAAGCTTTGTTATTGCTAACGAACTTTATGAAGGAATATATGTCCTAGTTGCAATATAAATGGAGGAAATTGTGTTAGGGAAAATGCGTTCTATAATAAATATTTATAAAATTCGATTTAAAATAGTTGATTAATAAATCGTATACAAATAATTAATTGAGATGACATTTTTATGGATTACATGACGATAGGGATGGCAATGGATCGGATTTGGATCGGATTGCATAGAATCCAAGTCTGAATCCATTACAATCGGACTCGGATATTTTTTTCGGATTTGGATTCGAATTTTTTTCAAACGGATTTGGATCGGATTGTTTTTGGATCGGATTTTTTCGGATCGGATTCGGATTTGTTTCAACCACATTTAGATCAGAGTTTTTGAATTCGGATTAAATTGTCATCCCTAGTCTTGACCTAAGTTTGAAGGGTAGATTCGCGAATTTTAGCGTATTTAGGGTATATTATTTTTTGGCCTCTAATAATTTTATTTTAGTGCAAATCAGTCCATAATTTTATATATTTAATTTCTTACGCATTTAATTTATGTTATTTAATTCTACACTTGTTCATTTTTATCCCTTATTTGTTGACTACATTTAATTTTTTGTGTTTATTGTTTATGGTTTTAAATTACTTTCTATTTTAATTCATAATTTTAGCATAATATATAACTTTATTTATCGATTGCACATTACTTACTATTGCACTCATTAACTTCCTTAATTTTTAGTAATTCATTGATATTTACATTTATTTGTTTCTCTATTGTATTTATTTTATTGTTTATTTATCTATGACTTGATCTTGCATTTATCTTTTTCATATTTATTTATACATGCATATGATATAAATAGATATATTACACTATATTAAAGTTAATTAATATATATAAATCATAATAAATATTATTATTATTTAACTTACATTCTTAACACATTTATATTTTATTATCACTTTTAATATATATATATATATATATATATATATATATAAAATTAAATTTGTTTTTACCATTATTCAAAATTACCTAATATATATATATTTATGTTCTCGTTTAAAAAATATATGTAGTTATGTTTTTTTAATGTATTTAGTTTAAATTTTTTACTTTATTTATGTTGTCTTCTTGTTTTAATGTAAATATTATACATGATGTTTTGTTTTAAGGAATTAAAAGTCCTAAATGTTTTGATTCGGGCTCGGATATGGATCGGATGCGTCGGATTCGGATCGGACATGGATTTGGATCGGATTCGGATCATATTCGGATCGGATCTTGGCATGATCCATATCCAACCCATCTCCTATTAGGACTCGGACATTTTTCTCGGATTCGAATTCGGATTTTTTCAATCGAATATGGATCGGATAAATTCTTTCGGATCGAATTGGATTCGGATCGGATTCGGATCAAATTGCCATCCCTACATGAGGAGGACATGGTGAAGCTTATTTAGATCATTATTTTTAATTGGATAACGTATAAATCCAGCAAGCATGAAAAATATTGTATGGTTTCGGACCACCGCGTCATTTATGGTCCATTCCACTAAAAATCAGTCATGTAATTTTTATGTCATTTTTAAAAAAATAAATTTTCATCTTTTTAAGCCATATAAATAGGGAATGTGTGGTTACATAGTGACAATTAAGAAAAAAATTACATGACTCATTTTTAGTGGATGAGGACATGGATGACGTGGTGGTCCGGGACCATGTAATAATTTCTCAAGGAGGCTTATTTGAGCAGACACCCGCCATCCACCACCATGTCGTGTCCGGTGACAACCTCGGAATCTTGGGATGCAAGAAACAGTACCGCGTCGGCGACGTGCTTTACATTCAGCACCACCCCTTTCAACCTTGTTTCCGGGTTACAAACCTGCCGAGGTAACTCTGCTTCTGTTCCGGCCAAGTGGTTCCATAACGAGGCCATCTCCACCACGTACGGCGACACGCTGTTTACTCTTATCCCATGCACCCCAAGCTGAACGCTAGCCGACCTCACCAACCCCACCACCGCATGCTTCGACATGTGGTAGTCAGTGTCCGTGCTGCCTCCTGTGCTGGCGGCGACGCTAGCCGTGCAGATGATGCTCCCTCTTACACGCTGCTCAACCATGGCACGCGCCGCGTGTTTCACGCAGGCAACCATGCCACGCACGTTGACGGCGAATAGGTGGTCGAACCCCGCCAAGTCTAGATCGAGAACTTTCTGATCGGAGTCGGAGCTGCGCTTCTTAGATCGAACTATCCCGGCGTTGCTGAACATGATGTCGAGCTGCCCGTAATTCTGGACCGTCCATTCCACCATGGCTTTCACTTGCTCTTCGTCGGTAACATCGCAGTGGAAATAGCGGCAGTTTTGGGAACCGATGGACGCAGCCACCTGCTCACCTAGCTCATCTTGGATGTCGGCAATCACCACCATGCGGGCACCATGATCGGCAAAAACATAGGCCGTGGCCTTGCCGATACCGTTTGCTCCGCCGGTGATGATGGCGACTTTGCCTTCTAGCTTCTTGCCGGACATTGTTGGACGATGCAATACAAACAAGCTTTCAGCGCCATTAAAAAGGGCAAAGAGCACTGGACATTGTCAGTTGTCACCAATAAATTTTCATAATTAATTTATTGTTTTGGCTCCTTCTAATATATCATTATGACTAGAGATAGGCACGGATCAGGTTGGATCGAGTTTTTGGCCCACCTAACTTCAACCCGAAAATACATATACTATTTCCGCACTCGATCCGACCTGACTTATAGAAAAAATAATTTTTAGTGATTTAATTATAAAAAATAATTTTAAGGGACTTAATTATAAAAAAATTATAAATTTAAGGATTATATTGTAAATAAAAATTTAATTTTAATGACCTAATTATAAATATATATATATATATAAAGATGTACTATTATTATAAATATCCCTAAAAAGTTAGACGAAAATTACATAATTAGTTCTAGATAGTAAGATATTTTTTACTTTAAATCCGAACTCGACCCGACCACAACTTTAATAAAAAACCGACACGAGCCGATCCAAACCCAGATTTTTTCATTAAAAATCCGACTCGATCGGATCGGGTCAAAACCCGATCGGATCGGATAAAATGTCCATCCCTAATTCTGAGTTCGTCTTTAGTAATAAAAAACTATTTGGCATCGAATTCGTTCGAAATTATTAGGTGTCAGCTTTGCTTTGTACCTTATCCTGGGGCACCATTATTAAGGGCAATGATAATATAAAAAACTATTTCACATCGAATTCTTTCGAAATTATTAGGTGTCACTGTGTCAGCTTTGCTTTGTACCTTTTTCCTGGAGCACCATTATTGAAGGCAATGATATTATTCAATTGGCTATGTCAAAAAAAATATTAGCCACACAAAGTACCATGTGGACCCGCCACTGCACCCATGCCGACATATCATTACAATTTACAACTTTAAAAAAATATCGGAAATCAATCAAAACAATTAAAAATTGTAGCTTTTATAGTAATAAAAAGTAGTAGTTATAACCTAACAAAGTATTTTAATAAAAAACAGATAATGTTCATTTTAAGAGATAAAAATTTAAACCGCTTTGTCTACAAGATTTATGCATATTATTAAAGAATTAAAAATATATATAAACGAATACTATCTTATAATCAATCACTTTTAAACTATTAAAAAAAGAGTATAAAGTTTACCCGAATGAAATTCAAGCGTCATCATTTTAATCGAAGAATTAGTTTACCCGAATCGAGTTTCAACAATTAACTAAAGTTTTCAACTGTATGTGCTTCAATAGGATCCACTTGCAGTTTTATACCAGGTAAAATTCATTTTTTTCATTTAAGTTTTTAAAATATTTTCTGTCAAAATAAATACTTAAAGTATATATTAATACTTATTTTAATAAAAAAAATTTTAAGTACTTATTTTGACTAAAAAATACTTTAAATACTTATTTTGAGAAAATAATAAATTTTAAGTACCTAAATAAAAAGGTTGATGTGCTTTTTCTACTTACTTGTGATATAAGACAACAATTAACTAAAAGTAAAAAAAAAAAAAAGTAAAACGGATAATGTATTGACTATTGAGATATCCAAATATACTTACTATTCACAAAAATAAAACGGATATATATAATGAATATTTAAAAGTTAATTCACGTTTTACTAACCAACTTGTCTCAGTTGTTAAGTTAATGGTTGTTGTTTCTAAAGGTTACGGATTCAAGTACCAACACGGTGATTGAGCATGCATTGTCAAATGGTTGAAAGTATATTCAGAACAGATACTACTTGTAATCACCTTAGCTTTCAAAAAAAATTAATTCGCTTTTATTAAAAATTAGTTGATCTAATAAAATAAGATACTAGATTTTTTAAGCAAGGTCAAGAGTTTGAGTCACAACGTTGTGAATAGAAAAAATTGGGTTGAGAATGTCGCTCCCGGGTCTCTACAAAACATTATCTGAATGAATCAACATGTGGGCCAGAAACCAATAATTAAACTAACAATAATAATTTGAATCCGTTTTGAATGTATTATGATCCAAATATAAATATTATTTTGAATCAGGAAAAAAAAAGCAAGTTGAATATTTATATGTTTTATTATTAAATTTAAATAATAATACATTTTAATAGTTTATAATTCTAATAGAGCCGAGTTAATCAAAATTACAAATTATGTTATTAAAAACATGGACCAGAGTAAAAATAAGGGTTAACTATACTAGTATAGAGCACCGAATTAATTGGGAATTCTTATTTTGACACCGAACTAACGAACTCGTCAATCAGACCACCGAACTTATAAAATCAACCTATTTTGGCTACCGCCGTTAAAAACCTAACGTATGAGTGACGAAACTGCCACGTGGCAATTAACGGGAAAATTTTAAAATTACACATTTGGTAATTGCCACATGTAAATAACAGGACCAAATGTGTAATTTTAAAGTTTTCCTGTTAATTGCCACGTGGCAGTTCCGTCACTCCACCATTAGGTTTTTAACGACGGTGGTCAAAATAGGTTGATTTTATAAGTTCGGTGGTCTGATTGATGAGTTCGTTAGTTCGGTGATCAAAATAGGAATTTCCAATTAGTTCGGTAGTGAATAGTATAGTTAACCCATTTAAAGTGCTAGTGGGTCTACTTGTACATATTCACATTACTGCCCAATTAGCCAACTTAAAGGCCGAACCAATTCAAAGTTTCAATAGCACATTACGAGACCCAATTAGCCAAATCTTAAGCTTTAAAATTTGAATTTAAAAAAATATTAAAATTAAAATATTTCGGATGCTATTTAATTTTTCAATTTTTTTAAATTTTAGTAACAATATAATCCACGTCATAAAAAATATTCATCACAGCATTTCATGTTACATTATAAGAATTACCACGTCGACATCTAATGGTGCATATTATCTAATTAATATATTTTTATAATTATTGATATTCAATTTATTAGCTAACTAATATATATCGAGCACAACAGAAACTCATTATAGAGGTCAATCAATTTGATTTATTCACGATGACAGAATTCGAACCTTAGACCTTGCTCGAGGGATCTATTGTCTCATGTTAGACCAACTAGTTGTTTGTATATTACCTAGTTAATTACTAAAATCGTAACACAGTTAAAAAAATGGGATAATAGAACATTTGGTATTCATATTTTAACAAAATCCAATCTAGTACATTTACTTTTAAAATGTTTAATGTGATACATGTCCTTTGACAAAATATTCAATGTGATATCTATACTTTGTAAAAACATCTAATATGATATCTAAACTATCATTTTGTATATTATTATAGTACATGAGTTAACACCGTTAGTGAGTGTAAAATCAGTAAAAAAAAATTATTTGCTACGATAATAACATACGTATATAATGATAGTTCAAGAACTACATTAGATATTTTACCAAAGTACAAGTAGTACAATCACATTAGATTTCTTATAAAAATATAAATACTTCATTAATAAATTATTTCAAAATTATTGATATTACATTAAATATTTTATCAAAATTTAATTACTAAATATGACATTTATCTCTTAGAATAACACATAATTAACCTTTTTTTATCGTGTAGGGCATATAATATTAGTAGTGTAGACTGTCAGGATTCATTAATTTAAAGCATGAAACAACATTGAATATAAGTGTATGAAATAATTGTGTTTTTCATGCATGTATAAGAAAGTTGTATACATATCATACTTAAATATTAAAGCAAAATGAAATATAACTAGAAATAATAATTCCAAATCTTTCCTACGAGAATTTGTACATTGTTGCATGTGTTTTTCCATTGGGTTTATATCCTATATATCGGAGGTGGTAGAAACTAGAAGTTTTCACAAATCACAAGCGTCTTAATTTTAAGGTTTAGAGTTTTAGTTTAGGGCGTAAAATTTAGGAGTTTAGGCGTATGTGTTTAGAATTTAGGGATGGTGGTTATAATTTAGGGTTTAAGTTTAGAATTCAAGGTTTAGAGGTTGGGGTTTTGTTTTGAAGGTAATATGATTAAGATTTAGGTTTTAACTTATCAACCTTGAATTCTAAGCATAAACCATAAATTATAACTACTATTCCTAAATTCTAAACCCCTAGACCTAAACCCCTAAACCCTACACCATAAACTAAGACCCTAAACCCTAGAACTAAGGCAATTGTGGAAACTTTCAGTTTCCACCGCCAGCAGGGGCGGAACTAGAAATTTGTTAAGGAGGGGACCAAAACGAGATTAAAAATTTTAAGGGGGTTAAAATAAAATTTTATAAAGATTGAAGGGTTACAACACTGATTTTATCTTTTTTTTTCTAAAGAAATTAACATACTACTAAGGTTCAAAAGAAAAAGTTGGCGGAGGCATCCCGTAGACCTCTGTGATGTTACGCCCCTGACCGCTAATGTATACGATAATAATTTTTTTTCTTTTTCTGTCAGAAATTGCGGACTCCTTATTTACAATTAGGGCATTTTTAAGGGCATGTTATCTTCGATTAAAAATTTACAGTCGCTTAATTGTTACAACAATAACGATATCAACCGAATCAAAATTCGAATAATCGATTCTAGACGAGTTTTAAGAATGTTCTATAGCTCACACATAAATAATGTTTTTGCACAACTTGATCTAGAGGTTCTTTTATCATTTCTTCAATTAGTTGGATCCCTCGTTTAAAATAGTTACTCTCGTCAAACTTGTGATTATAGAAAAAAAAAAACTTAAACAAACACAATGAATGGATTTAATGTAAACAAATATGACATAGTAAATTTCCAATGCTAATTCCACTTAAAAATATTCTAAATTTAACCAGAAAATACACCCAAATCAAACCTGACCCTAAAGGGAACCAAAAGCATATGTATGAGTCTAATATTTGAATTCATTTCTAATGCAAAGATGTCATTTCATCATGCAAATTTGATTATATGAAAATCCAAACTCTCATGCATTTCATGCTTTTCTCTCACTTAATGCCTTAAAACCTCTCTTCCCACCATTCTTCTTTCTTCTCATTTACCCTAAGTGATTTTCTCTCTCTTTTTTTCGGGTTGTTTTCGGTTTTCGCCGTCGTAAATTCTCGAGCTTTTGGTTCGACGGATATGATGGTTAGACCTCCTTGTTGTGACAAGCTGAATGTGAAGAAAGGGTTATGGACTGAAGAAGAAGATGCAAAGATACTTGCTTATGTATCTAAACATGGAACTGGTAACTGGACTGATGTTCCTAAAAAAGCAGGTTAAAATTTGTTGTTAATTTTTACCTTGGTAATTTTTTTTCTTTTAGAAACTAACCATTTTTCCTTTTTTTTTCCTATGGGACCTCATGCCATCTTTGAGTGTGGTCTTTAGGGCTTAGAAGATGTGGGAAAAGTTGTCGACTCCGGTGGACTAATTACTTGCGGCCGGATCTTAAACGCGAAAGCTTCACTCCTCAGGAGGAAGAGTTGGTCATTAGGCTTCACGCCGCCATCGGCAGCCGGTAAAATTCGATTCCCCGAACATTTCATGTATGTTGTACTACATGCATAAAAATCGAAGAGTCCGAGCAACATAGACTGCGATAGTAAATTATGCTTTTGTTGTGACATGGGATCATAACAAACTTTAACTGTCAATGTTGCATGAAAGAGGCAAGACATGTGATATGACACTGCCTTGCCTTTTATGTGTGTCTGTCTGAATTTTTATTTTTGGTTGTGGTTCCAGGTGGTCTCTCATAGCACAACAGCTCCCCGGGAGAACAGACAATGATGTCAAAAATTACTGGAACACTAAGCTGAAGAAGAAGCTTTCCGAGATGGGGATCGATCCCGTTACGCACAAACCTTTTTCTCAAATCCTAGCCGATTACGGGAACATCGGCGGCCTCCCGAAGTCGAGAACCCGAATCGGATCTCTCAACCGTGACATGAAGAACACATTTCTAATAAAACCGGACCCGCATCAACAGCATGCACCACCACCAGCAACACAAGGGTTTACCAACATCAACAATTACCAACTGATGACAACAATGGCAGCCCCCGGGATCGAACTGATCCCGGAAAACTTCGTCCCGAACAACAATTTTAACCATCATGCTGCTGGTGGTTGTGATTCCATGGACCTTCTTTCTCAGCTACAAGCTATAAAACTCGTGACCGAAGCCTCGAACTACGCCGGTTACCAAATTGTGTCACCTATGTTCCCTAATCAATGCTCGTTATCGTTACCGCCGTCGTCGTCGTCTTCTTCTACTACTTCTTCCACTTGTTCCACCGCGGCACAAGAGAAAACCGGCCTCGCCTTCAGCTGGCGTGATTTCCTTCTCGACGACGCGTTTTTACCCCCTCAAGGACCCGAATCCGAGGACATTGCACCTCAAAATCACAGCTGCAACGACACTAGTGCCGAACACATGAATACTAACAACAACAACAACAACAACAACAATAATAGAGTAATCCCGGGAACGGAGTGTGAGCTGCTAAGCTACGGTGTTCGAGCATCATCGTCGTCGTCAACTGAAAGTTCATTTGTGGCAGCCATGCTTGATCAAGAGCAGGAGATGTTCTCTGAGTTTGCAAATCTTTTGGAAGATCCTTGTTATTAACTTTCATTAGGAAAGAATAATTGAAATATGAATAAAAACTTACATTAATGTGTACTCATTTGTAGCATCACTAAGTATTTGTACCACTTGAACTAGTTCGAGATTCATAATTATTTTTTCTGCATTTGAATTTTAAGTTTCATATTTGAGATAAAGTAATATATAGTCATGAGCTTAACAATTTTTTTTTCTCGATTCGATCTTTAAACTCCTTTTTTTTCATAATAATCGAATTAATTGTATCGTACGTCCCTAATTTTCTTTTATAATAGTCGAATTTTAAGTTTATACTCTTGAATGAATTAAATTAAACTTTTAGAATTTTCTAATATATTTTTATAATTATTGCAAAAATTATTGTATATTTTTATACTTTTAGAATTTTTTAATATATTTTTATAATCTGTATAGTACGAGGTCCTTTAATTGGTCGAATGATAATTGAATCTCATGTTGTTCTATCTTGTGTGGGTTTCGTTTTTATTTTTTTATAAATAAAGATGACTAAAAAGCAATTTTTAATTTAATGAAGTGATTTGAATTTAAATTAATAAATATTTATAGTAAAATTTAAATATTAAATCTCTAACTCCAACTCAAATCTATATAGATATTTTTTAATAAATTTTTAATAGGACAATAATCATTTTAGAACCATTCAATAAATTTAACAAGTATTTATAACTTTTAAAATTTTAATGAGAAAAATAATTATTTTAATATAATTTAATGATCTTTAATGTACTCGTCATAAATATAAAATTTTGAATTAATTTAATATTTATTGATGGGTAATTGCTTTCTTCAAATATTTGTTGATTGCAAAAATTATATTAAATAATGAATTAAATATTTTGAACTCAACAAATAATTTTGGCGAAAAGGAGGATGTCATTCATGTAGGAGATCGAGTTCAAATTGCTTTGTATAATTAAAAAAATAATTAATTTGACATTTTATGTCATTAAAAAATTAAATATGGGATGAAACAATATAATTAAACATAAATATAAATCATACGAAAAAATATCAAAACCTATAAAACTAATTGGTTTGTAAAATTTAAAAAAGTAATGAATTAATTATAAAACAGAAAGATGTTTGCCGCTTGAAGATTAAACATAAAGAAACTTGACCGATAAGCATAAAAGGAAAGATTAAATTTTACTAAAATTTTGCACTGTGTTTTAAATATGATTAATTAAAATACAATACTATTATAAGATACGAATTAATGATTAAACTTTACATTAATAATATTAATTAAGTACTTTGAACCAATATGATTAGAGTATAAATAATACAATTAAAATAGTTAAAATACAATATAAACTTATATTCGTATTAAAATTAATGTACTGATAAATAGATCAAACAAAGTTGAGCAAAAAAAACTACTCAATGTAAAATAACTAGAGAATTAATGTCATGAAACACTTATATGCACAATAATTTTATTTACGAAAGAAATCCATGACCTAGAGGAAGTAATTTCTACAAATTAAATAAATTCTTCAAATTAAAGTTCAATTTAACCATAAGTTTAAATGGTGAAGAAGCTAAAACTACTCCTGATAAGGGATATTAAGATCAAAATCCAACATCTTCTTAGGATCACTGCACGATCTTTGTTCAATTTTTGCTTGCACTACCTTTCCCTCCAATAGATCTTTCTTTCGATGGCACGTTTTGTGGCCACCGAGTGCCTGACCTGTTGCGAAAGTTTTGTCACATATGTTACATTGGTACACACGTTCCACCGCCGTATCAATCTTCATTGACCCTCTTCCTTGCCGCGACCTGGATTTGCTACAATTTTCAGTTTTGAGGTCATATAAAGTCTTGTTCGACTTGAACCCTCGACCGCAATAACTGCAGAATTTGGTTCTTGAATCTTGTTCGGCTTCAACTTCACCACCACTCTCCATCACTTGAGTTTTGTGAATGGCTTTCGAGTAATTCGAAGCTGAGAAAAACAACAACAACGAAATGAAAAAAATAATAAATAAGTAAAAAATTTAAAATCGAACAATCACAATTGATTATAAAAAAAAGACCCACTGTGTGTATACGTATACACTCTCGCCCTCTCTCTATATATATAGTGGTAGTATAACATAAAACCCTAATTATGCAAAAAGCTTGATCCATAAGTAACTTTAATTTTTTTTGGAAAGCTGACTTCTTTGTGACCGTATGAATCTTCTTTGTAGTATATTTTATTTAAATTTATTCTTGATGATGTGTTATGATTTTTTTTTACAATGATGTGTCATGATCTTATTTATTAATAATAAATAAGATAATATATTGTCGGTAAATCAAATACTTACCTTTATATTGAATCATATAAATTTAACTTTAATTGCTTAATTTAAAAATCTTTTTAACATTCTTATAACGATACCATCACGTATATGTGCAAACAATTTTATGAGTGAAAAACTAGGAAAAGTTGAAAGCAAATTAATAAAAAGTATGAGGGGTTTTTTCTCTCTCTCAGCCAATTAGAATTTTTATTAATAATTAAAACCACATTGTTGTGAATAACATATATATATTAAAAAGAAAATTACAAATTTAATGATACGAGTTCAAAAAAACCTAGATGTTTAGTTTATTTTTTGAGTTTTGATCAAGAGATTTAGATAAGTTTGGATCAAATTTATTATTTTATATTATAATCTAATTTAGAAAAATATGTTTTTTACAAGCGGATTCAATTTAGAGTTTAGTTTAATATTTATAAATTTAGGTCGTAATAATTAAAATTTATAGTTTAGGGTTATAAGTTATATTTCAGGAGTTAGGGTTTAGAGTAAAGTTTAGATTTTATTTTTAACGTGTGACGTCAACATTTTTAACTGAAGTTAACGGGAAGGATCAAAATGAAAGCGAACTAAAAGTTGAGTGACCCCAATAAAAATTTTAAAAGTTCGGTGATCAAAGTAAACCCAACCTAAAAATTCGGTAACCATTGATGTACTTTACACTAAAAAAATATAGGACGGGTTTGTCTCAAATTTTTTTGTTTGTTAATAATTCTAAATGATTAATTCGAATATTTGTGGAAGTAAATTTTACTATTTATAATCTTTAATTAAATATTTTAAATCAAATTAACTTTAAAACTACGTACTTTTATCTTTTTAGCCTTAATACCCAAATATGTGCCAAAACTATGTTTGTGGATCATTTTTGATGCCTAAAATATTTTTAGCTCTAAATAGGTGTCTAACGTTTCAATTTTGGTCATTTCAAGTGCCTAATTGTTAATAAAAACCGTTAGCCAATTAAATTGTGACAAGTGACACGTTTTTAATTTCTTTTAATTAATTTTTAAGTAAAATTCAAAATTCAATTTTCTAAAAAAATGTAACAGTTTTAAATATTTACAAAACAATCATAAATCCCTAACCTAAAACCATAAATTCCCAAATTATCAACGTTGTTGTCGTTTACTACCTCACCGGAGGCCACCACTACCGCCGCCGGACCACCACGACCGTTTCCCCCAACCACCCATCGCCGATAACCGATGGTAGGTGTGCCGACGACTTTCTTTCGACGTTAGGAAGCCGATCGACACACCTACCACCGTTTATCGACGATGGGTGGTTGGAGAAACGATCTTGATAGTCCGGCGGCGGGTATGAGGGCGACGACGAAACTATTGGCAGCGGGTTCGACCGGGGAAGTTAGGGATTTTAAAATGGGTAAACTACTGCGGTGGTCACTTATGTCTCCCATTAGTACAGAGTTGGTCACCGATTTTGAAAAATGACCAGTAAGGTCACTTACGTTTTCGGGGCGTAAACTTTTGGTCACCAACCGTTTAATGCCGTTAAAGTTTAACGGTTTTCTGATCTAGCAATTGAAAATATAAGGGTAAACTACTACAATGGCCCAAAAATTCCTGAAATTTTAGAAAACCCCAAAATTCCTAAATCCTTAAATACTT
Organism: Hibiscus tridactylites; assembly: GCA_958450335.1. Taxonomy (NCBI): domain Eukaryota; kingdom Viridiplantae; phylum Streptophyta; class Magnoliopsida; order Malvales; family Malvaceae; genus Hibiscus; species Hibiscus tridactylites. The sequence continues at coordinate 73,763,872 of OY288289.1, read as the reverse complement.
AAATCCCTCAATCTGGTCACTCTTGCCGTCGTTAGCCACGATTCCGGCGACGGAATGGAGCATCCTCCCTTCTCCCAAACACCCATACACCAAGCGACGTCGTTCAATCGTCGTCTGTTGCAAATTGATCAAATGAATTTTTCAAATTTTTCAACCTTCGTCCGACATTTTGCACGACTCTGATCAATTTTTGGCAACGGCGTGGTAGGGTAAACGATCATGGTGGTCCGGCGACAGATGTGGTGGGCGGCAGCGTTACAATTGGCAACGGAATCGACTTAAATCTCGATTTAAGTTTTGGTGAGTTGGGGATTTTGAATATGGGGGTTATTTTTGTGAATTTTGAAAATTTAGGGATTTTTTTTAACTGCAAGATTAGAAATTCGTCAAAATTTAACGGCATCAAATGGTTGGGTGACCAAAAGTTTACGTCCCGAAAACGTAAGTGACCTTACTGGTCGTTTTTCAAAATCGGTGACCAACTCTGTACTGGGGGAAAACATAAGTGACCACCGCAATAGTTTACCCTTTTAAAATTTGGGGTTATTTTGTGAGTTTTGGGAAATTTAGGGTTTTAAAAAAAATAAGTGAAAAATCAAATTAAAAAATAAAAATATATATATATTTAAATAAAAACGGTAGTTAACGGTTATGCACCTAAAATGACTAAAATTGAAACGTTAGTCACCTATTTAGAGCTAAAAATAGTTTAGGCACCAAAAATGATCCACAAGCATAGTTTGGGCACTTATTTGGGTATTAATCCATCTTTTTATTATCTAATTCTAATTTCTCCTCTTCAATCATGTTATATATTCTTTAGGCGTAATGCACAGAATAGCCCTAAAGTTTACCACTTTTCCCAACTTGGTACTTAATGTTTCATTTGGGACGTTAAGCCCCCTAACGTTTTCGCCGTTATCCCATTTTGCCCCAAACCGTTACTTTTGCCGTTACAAAAAAGTTTTCAACCGTTAAAAAAAATTTCAAACAATAAGATCGCGCCACGTCAACTCCTCTTTGATAGAGTAACCCGCCTGATTTTATTAAAAGGGTAAATGTCATGTCAAGTCTCCTATGTTTATTTTTTTATTCAATTTAGTCACTGAAAAATCTATTTTACCTAAAATTGACCCCTATTTGTTTCTATTTTTTTAATTTAGCCCAATATTTGTTATTAATAATAATATTGTTTTATTTAAATGGCGAATTCATCCGCTCCCAACTTGACGGCCTCTTTGCTTGCTCTTATAAACCGGGAAACAGCTCCCCTCGTGTACTCGTTAGCTTCTTTCACCGTCATTTTCTTGCTCATCTCGTTGGGAAAACTGCTCAAGAAATGGTCGCCGTTAAGAACAGCTGCCAGCTGAACTATCTCACCCTCAAAAGTGCCAGCCCAAGCATTTCTATGGGTAAATTTTGAAAAGAGAAAAACACACATTATGATCAGTGCAATTTATCTTTATTAAAAATATTTTAATTTTAAATTAGTAAAATGTAATTTATATAAAAAATTGTTTAATGTTAAATTAGATAAATTAAGAGACTAATTTAATATTAAATTAATATCAAATTATTAATTTAGGACGTAATGGGACTTAATTATAAAATTAATTTATTTTGGGACGTAATTGGAAACTATTTAAGATTAACATTTAATTTATTTTGATGGGTCTAAATTATAAATCTAATTTATTTTGGAATTGCAAAAAATAATATAATATTAAATTAGTAAGGATTAATTTATCAAAAATTACTAATTTAATATTAAAATATTTAATTTATTTTTTATTAAATAGTAACATTTAAATAAAACAATATTATTATTAATAACAAATATTGGGCTAAATTAAAAAATAAAAACAAATAGGGGTCAATTTTAGGTAAAAATAGATTTTTCAGTGACTAAATTAAATAAAAAAATAAACATAGGAGACTTGACATGACATTTACCCTTTTAATAAAATCAGGCGGGTTACTCTATCAAAGAGGAGTTGACGTGGCGCGATCTTATTGGTTGAATTTTTTTTTAACGGTTGAAAACTTTTTTGTAACGGCAAAAGTAACGGTTTGGGGCAAAATGAGATAACGGTGAAAACGTTAGGGGGCTTAACGTCCCAAATGAAACGTTAAGTACCAAGTTGGGAAAAGTGGTAAACTTTAGGGGCTATTCTGTGCATTAAGCCTATTCTTTAGTTTAATCATCAGTGTCCGATTTATTAGTTGATTAATTTAGATTAAATTTTGTAAAGACTCAATATGAAAGCAATTCTTTTAATTTAATTTTTTTCATTTACAATGTTAGAATTTGAGCTCGTGACCTTATTTAAAAAAAACTAATATTTTATCCGGCTAAATCAATTGATTTGATATTTCTCTTATTTAAGAAGGATGAAAGAAAGAATTCGTGTCGCGTTCAAAGAACGCAGTGGCATATTCAGCATCACTAAAAATCAACGGTCGAAGGGACCCACCTCTTCCAAAAGGATAGCACCGAATAAATCTGAAAACCCTAATAAGATCTATTTTAAAAGGTTTAATTTTATTCTTAGTCCCTGTACTGTCAGTACTTCTGAAATTTAGTTTTATTTACTTTTGATTACAATAATTTAGTCCTTCTACTATATATTTTTAAAATTAAAATATCAATAAAAAAATCCAATTGATTACATGTGATGGACTTCCATTAAATTTTAAAAACATGGCATTTTAATATTAAATTTAAAAATTAAAGTTTATTTGATGACATGATCTTAAATATTACATAAATATCAAATTTGTCAATTACATTTTAGTTTTTAATCAAACAAATAGAGTGATTGAGTTCAAAATTTCAAAGCCTACAATAGTGAGTTTAGATTTAATTTGGGTCAAGTCGAATCTCAGATTTAGTTATGGTTTATAGCGAGTAGTTCAAGTCGGATATCAAATTAGGTCATTAGTCAATTTTGGGTCGAGCTAATATCAAATTGATCAGTTTTTGGGTCAGGTTAATATTGGATCTTTTGACTTTCATGTCGGGTCAATATTAGATTGATTGGTTTTTAAATCAGGTCAAAATCATATAAGTCATTTTTCTAGTCAGGTCAATATCATATCAGTTAGTTTTTGGGTCGGATCAGCCTTTAGATCTTCGGGTTAATTCGGGTTGAGTTTGATATGAGTTCAATCAAATATATTTAGAATTATTGATATATTTGTCTCTTTTTGTTTGTTAATTTTACATCTATGCTCAATTTTAACTCTCAATTGCTCAATGTTTAGAATTCAATCATCAGTATAGATGATAATTTGACCTAAACCTAATCTTATGAGGCGTGTTAGAGTTTATGATCCAAATTTCATATTGATTTGACCCAAAAACTTCATGGTACAACTTATTATTGCATGTTAAAAATGAAAGAAAAATAAAGACGTGTGATAGATGCAGAAGAAATTGGTCGAAGATGATATTGGACATTAAACTATTTATCGCATTGTTAAATTATTCATTCACGTCAAACTCGATTATCAGGTTAAAATCATGTCAATAATCGATTCGAATCAACCTAATTTAAAAATCAAAGTCCAATTAACAATTTTATGAATCATATACTTCAATTTAAAATCAAACATCTAGAGAGACTAAGTTTTCAAAAGTTTAAAAAGTATAAGGACTTGAATCATAACTAGACCCTTAAAAAATAAACATACAAAAAAAAGCTTATACTTTTAAAACCCGCACGTTTACGCCACTATTTCCCTAATCTGCCTCGGCCAAAACCAGAGAGTAAACAACAGAGCTAATAATGTCGGACGAGGAGCACCATTTCGAGTCCAAGGCCGACGCCGGCGCCTCCAAAACCTACCCTCAACAAGCCGGAACCATCCGTAAGAACGGCCACATCGTCATCAAGAACCGTCCCTGCAAGGTCTCGTCTTTGATTTGAACGATCTATTTGATATTATCGCAAAATGAGCTCGGACTTAACTTTTTGGATTTGGGTTTTTTTTTTTGTAATTTGCATTGAGATTTGAGATTCTGATGGTTTAGATCTGTTCCTTTTAGTTATTTTAGTGGTTGCGTAGTTGAAATCTATATTTTGCGTTTGATTTTACTTTTGCTGAAGTGAAAAGTAATGCTTTTGTTTCAATCCTATGCTTGTTATTTGGAACTTTATAATTAGAGGGGGACAAAAGCAAACAACACAGAGTCTTTAGTATATTAAGAAATTTATAATTTTTGTTTGGATGATTTGATAAATATGGCATGTGATAAAATTAGTGCTGACGGTTGATTTGCGGATGAAAATCTTCTGTCCCTTTTCGGTGCCCTACTTATGCCCCATGCTCAAAATTAGGTTTAGGGTTTAGGTAATTTAGGGTAGGGTGTATATTTTAGGATATAGGGTGTAGGGTTTAAGATTTAGAATTTAGTGTTAGGGCTTGGAATTTAGTTTTGTAGTGTTTTTTAGTGTTGAGGCATAAGTAAGGTCACTGAAAAGGGGCAGATAATTTTTATCCTTATTTGCACCCTATGTAATTTGGATTTTAGCTTTATAATATCTTTTTGTAAATGAAAAGCAAATTAAGGGGTGTTAACAAAAACAAACATTCAGAGCCTTTATTATTAAGAATTATAATTTTTGAATGATTGTTGTGATGATGAGCAAGCTGATGATAAGACATGATAATTTATGCTGATTGTTGATTTGGCCTCTATGATTATTATTTAGATTTGGGTGCATAATGATTTGCAAATCTTTGCTAACTTGGTTGTTGTTGTATTGCACGGGGCATTTGACAGGTTGTTGAAGTTTCCACTTCCAAGACCGGAAAGCACGGACATGCTAAGTGTCACTTTGTCGCAATCGATATCTTCACTGCTAAGAAGCTGGAAGATATTGTTCCTTCTTCCCACAATTGTGATGTATGTATTGTTCTCGTTCTGGTTTTAACTTCAATCTGTCATGTAATTTGATTGTGCTAATGGATGATTCCGTTTGTTTCTAACAGGTTCCACATGTCAATCGTACTGACTACCAGCTGATTGACATTTCTGAGGATGGATTTGTAAGTTCATTTTGCTTGATGTTCTTTCTTTTTATTTGTGTTTGTGTGTGTGTTTCTTCTAAACTAGTTAAATATTTCAGGTGAGCTTGCTTACTGATAGCGGAGACACTAAGGATGATCTGAGGCTCCCAACTGATGAGAGCTTGTTGAAACAGGTCGACTAACTATTTTTTGAACCATATTTTTATATGGTTCTTTTTCAATGAAGTAGCCTTTCGTTTTATTTGTATTACAGATTTGAGTTCTAAAAACACAAAATTCATTGTTCTGTCTAAGGTTGGCTGTTGGCTACTTTTATTATATTTTCTTAGTGCAATGCGATCGATCCCCTTTGACCACATTAGGGAGGCTTAACAAATCTCATGTTTCCCAGCCTCTCGAAACCGGCATCCTGATTGAATCCCGAATGCCATTGGGTGTTTAATCCATTTAGCATGTTTAAACCTGCTGGATTTTGCATTTCTCTTTATCACCGTGTACTTATACGCCTGCATTTCTCATTACTTCCCATTGTGGTGCACATATTAGGACTGATACCTGTTCCATTCATGAAACTGTGGTTGCGTTATTTGCCTCGTCAAGATGAAAGTTTTATGCATTAATGTCTCTGCATCCCGGTATGAACCTGCATCCGATAATACCCTTTTTTTCTCGACTGCAGATCAAGGACGGTTTTGCGGAGGGAAAAGACCTTGTTGTCTCTGTTATGTCTGCAATGGGGGAGGAGCAGATTTGTGCACTCAAGGACATTGGTCCAAAGTAGCTTGAGATTGATTTGCTGTCTGAATTCTGATATTGCAAACTTTAAACTTAAAGATTTCTATTAAGAGCTTTAAATAGTTTGGCTCTCTAAGGCTTGGGAGTATAAATGCTGTTTGTTGTGCTATGTTGAAACTGTTTCACTTTTAGGGTCTGTTTGTTTCCCTGTAATTGGTTTTCCTGATAACGATTTCATAACTTTCCGCTGTTTGGTTCATGGAAATGAAAAAGTCAACGGAAAACCAACTACAGTCAATGGAAAACAGACATTGTTTTAGTGTAAAATGACTTACCCACTGATTTTCGGTAAGTCACTTCCCTTCCTCTTATTCTCTCTACAAATACTAACCTAAACGTAAACCTTAAAACCTAAACCCTAAATACTAACATAAAACTAAACCCTAAATACTAACATGAAACTAAACCCTAAACCCTAAACATTAAAAATCATAAGCCATAAACCCTAAACGTTAAAAACCTTAAACCATAAACATTAAATCCTAAACCATAAACCATAAACCCCAAACATTAACCAATAAATATTAAACCCTAAACCCTAAATGTTAAACCATAAACACTGACATAACCCTAAACCATAAATATTGATCCATAAACACAAAACCCTAAATGATATATCATAAACACAAAACCCTAAACCCTAAATGTTATATCATATATATTAAATCCCAAACACTAACATAAACCCTTACCCTAAACACTAACCCATAAAACATAAATGTTAGCATAAACATTAAACCATAAACAATAAACACTAACATAAACACTAAACCATAAACAATAAACACCAACATAAACCATAATCCTTAAATACTAATATAAACAATAAACCCTAAAACCTAAACACTAACCTAAACACTAAACCCTAACATAAACCCTAAACTTTAAATGTTAAACCTTAAACACTAACATAAACCCTAAACAATAAACATTAACCCCTAAATCCTAAATGATAACATAAATACTAAACCTTAAACACTAAGCACTAACATAAACCTTAAACTCTAAATGATAATCTAAACCCTAAACACTAAAAAGCTAAACACTAAACCATAAACACTAACATAACCCTAAACCATAAACCCTAAACACTAACCATAAACTATAAGTGGTACCATAAACCCTAATCATTAAACCATAATCCCTAAATGTTACCATAAAACCTTAAATCTTTAACCCTAAATGTTACCATAAAACTTTAAATCATAAACCCTAAACCCTAACCACCAACCTAAACCCTAAACCTTAAACACTAACATAAACCATAAACACTAATATAAACCCTAAATCTATACCTTAAATACTAGTCTAAACCATAAACCATAAATGATAACCTAAACTCTAAACCCTAAACACTAACCTAAACATTAAATCATGTTTTGATTGGAATTTGTTTTTACCATTATCGATGTTTGTTTGTGGATTGTTCATGAAATTTTCAGGAAACTCTACCAAACAGTGTAAAATGAAACTCTGCAATTAGTTTTCCAACAACTGTAGTTCATTTTCCAGAATTCATTTTCCGGAAACAGTTTTCAGTGAAACAAACAGACCCTTACAGTCCTTATTCTCTAGGCTCTCGGTTTTCATCTTTGTTGCTTTGGTTTAAAGAGTGTTTTTCAACTTAAACGTAAAATCTATAATGTGTTTATTTTATAATTTTTAATGTTTTTTTTCTATCAAAACACGATTAGAAAATTAATAATATTTATCACTTTAAATTTTTTATATAATTATATATTTACTTATGGTATCATGTTTAAAATGATTATTTGTTTTCTTAAAATTATTTTTGACAACAATATTTAAATCCAAAATTAAATAAAATATAAAAAAATAATGTCTAAAGGTGATTAGAATGTAGTATACGATTTAAACCTGTGTAACTGTACCTCATAGGGTGAATATTATCCGCTTTTTTATTGGGACATTTGTTGGGCGAAAACAATTGAATATTAATATTTATTTTATAATTCTTGTTTAATTAAATTATAAATATCAATTAAAGTCGAATTAATCTGAAGTACTAAAACATTATCAAAGATCTAAATATATTGTATCATATATGATTATTGAACGAGTCTATTCTGAACATATTTTTCTTTCGTATTAAATGAAAAATAAATACTTTCCCTACATCATATTTCTTTTAATTTATTTTTTCCTCGTAAGAAAATGGGCAGTTTTAGGGTGAGGCACTCTTACGGTGCGATTAAAATGAAGTGCACCCTAAAACTCTTCATCTATTACCGAACAAATATCAATAAACTTAGAAAAAATAAGTTATCAAATTTTTTAACTATCACGAGCTATACCTCTATAATCACTAATTTTATCCGGAGTAAATTTGTTTTAGTTTCACCTTTGATTTGCGGGCTTGCAATGTGCTGTTGTGTAATTTAAAAAACAAAAAAAAAGTGAAAAGAAAAGGCAAAAAAAGGAGAAAAGAAAGAAGAAAAAAAGAAAAAATACTATTATTATTTATTAATACTATTATTATTATCCTGTTATGAATATTTATCTATGTAGATGTCTATCAAGATAAGGACTTTATCAAGAAAATTTGACTTTTTTTATCATTATAAATAGGGTAGAGATTGTTGTCGACTCCTCTGTCATTCATTTCCGACAAGAAAGGCATATTGATCTTATTAGTGACAAGGTTTTTAGGGACGAAATTATAATTAAATTATCCTCGACCACTGATAATGATTTGTCTTCCAATCGGGCAATAAATGGTTAGTGGCATACCTTCCTTTTGCCTCCAATCCGTTTGATATTTCATTCCAATCGCAGGTCCTGCACGGGCTGAACACCCTGACCCGATGTTAGCCATCGTTGAAACCACCGGTTTGGACTAGGTTACCGTCTGCTATGATACTGCCTGAAGAGCACCAAACATCGGTTTGGACTGTGAGAGCCTTGAATTTATTAGCGAAAACATTGTACTCGATCGAGTGAGCCGTGCAATCCAGTTGGAGCTCGTGTCGGTTGGATCGTTATGGCACTTCCCTCCGGGGCAGCGACAAATTGGATGGCCCGAAATCGGTTCTATCAAACATAAACACACGGTCGTTTCTAAGAAGCTGCATGTACATGGCTGAGATTCCGGTGCTTTTTTGTAGAAGTTGCCAATTGTCATCGACGACGGAGGTCGGTGAGGCAAAGAGAAGCTGAAAAAGAAGAAGAAATGAGAAAATGAAGGTCATGGCTGACATTTTTGTTTTGATTTAGGGTGTTGGTTTCTTGTGGTGATGATCGAAGATGTTGAATTTGGTCCTATTTATAATGCCTGGTGAAGGCTTGGGGTACTTGTTCTTGTTGATGGAAATGATAGTTTATTTATTTTAAAGTTGACTACTTTGGTTTTGGATTATGATTTGCTAATATCTTTGTTTGAAGTTAGGTTTAAATCATTTGAATGATTGCCAGTTTTCTTTTAATAAAAATGATTGATAATTTTGAAACTATTTTTACTCATGATATATTTACTTCTATAAAGGGTTAATATATTGTTTGGTACCTGAGTTTGGTTTTAATATTCAAATTGGTATGGAAAAAAAAATAAAGAAAAATCAGAGTTTCAGTTTTGATTCTTCATAGATGGGTTTCCATGGTCTAATATAACGGTCTTATCATCAACACCAACAGGAAAAGATGAAAACAATTAAGCCCTATTACCAAAAGATAGTGTCAATTTTAAATTTTAAAAAAACACTTGAACATCAGAAATACTGTAAAAGAGAAAAATTATATACGTTATTATTTGAAAATAATCGGGTACGACTGAAACAATAGTTTACAAGGTGATTTACAAGATCAGATGGTTGTTTGTACCAAACTTATTGATATTGATTTGAGATTAATGATTGGATTAAGGTAGTTATTTTATAACTGAAACATGGAATGCAAGCTTCAATGTGAAAAACATCTAATGTAATGGAATGTCTTAAAGATTATAATGACAATTATAAAGATGAGGATAGAGGAGGTCTGAAGAATTCTCAAGATGATGTAGTGCATGCTTCTCCGAAAATCTTTAAAAAATACGAAAAAAACAGAGCAAGTAAAGAAGAAAAAAATGGAGGAAGAAAGAGAATTAAGGTGTCAGGTCAGTATTTTTAACGGTAGTTAACGGGCGAACTAAAATGAAAGCGAACTAAAAGTTAGATGACTTAAATAAAATTTTTAAAAGTTCGGTGACCAAAATAAATGTATCCCAAAAGTTTGATGACCACTAGTGTATTTTACCCTTTCTTTTATACATGTATATGATATTTGGCATATGTACTCTAAGTAAAAGACATCAATGCTTTATTTAGGATAAAAAAAAAAAAAAGAAAATTCAGATACTAAATTGAGTATTGAAGTTAATTCAAGTACATAAAAAACTTCGGTATCATATTGGACATTGAACGGAAACAAAGTATCAAATTGTGAAAAAAATAGAATCCATTTAGTTTTAGAAAACATTCTCTATTTTGTTTTTTGTTTTTTTAGAAAATAATTTTCATTTTTCGTTTTCTAAAAACTAAAAAACACATTTGATTAATAAAAAAGAAAATAATAAAATTGTGTTTGTATATTGTTTTGCAAAATAAATGACTTAAAGGTCAAATTAGCTCTGAACAAAAAATAAAAAAAATCAATTAAGCCATTATAAATTTTTTACACTCAATTTAGTCCTCATAATTCAAATTACAATTGATCAGACCCTCATAATTCAAATTACGATCAATTTAGCCTTCTTATAACGTTGACCATTATAATTGATTGTTAACTCACAAACAATAATTAAGATAGTAACATGTGGTGTACTTGGAAATATTCAAAAAATCTAAAAAACATATTTAAAATTAACCCCTCCACAACTACCCACCTTAAAATACTTTGCTAATTAATTTCTCTCCACAACTATAGTCTTCACTTGGATCCATTTAAATGCTATGGAGTTTGAATTGGTTGGAGTTAAATCTAACATCTCTAGTTTTCAACATTCATTTTCTTCTTAAAACACGCGATTATTTGTCAAGGATTGTTTGTTTCCTAGGAAATTAGTAAAATCCCATTGAGAAACTTAATTCACATGAATTGGAGGAAGATTGGATAGGGGATCTACTAGTTCTCACAGTAATGATAACAAAAGGGTTTGGGATTTGAATTAAAAAATCAATAAAGACCAAATTGGAAAAAATAAAAATTATGATTGTTTTAAAATAAAAAATTAGTATATTGACAAATTAGAAAGTATTTTTAAAATTTAAATTTTATTTAGAATTTTTAAATATTTTTTAGTTTTTTATGATTTAAATGACGTAACACTTTTAGAGTGCGCCACAAGTTATTATTTTATTAGTTTTTAATGAGTTAATGGTCAAAATTTGGTCAACTGTTACGAAAGGACTAAATTGAGTGTGTTTTGGCTAATGAGCGATAAATTACGTGCAAAAAATCAATAAATGATTAATTAAATTTTTTTGTTTGGCACTAATTTAATCTTTAAGCCAAATAAAAATAAACAAATAATTACTCATTAAATAATTAAATTAAAGTATAATCGTTAAAAAATTATTATAATAAAAATAAAATATGATTAAATAAACTAAAGTTCTAAAATTGGCATTAAAAGGATTCGAACTTAAGTTATATAGATATAAAATTTAAAACCCCATATTTTCATGTTTTTCACTTTTCTAAAATATTTTTTTAATAAAAATATTGAAAACATCTTTTTATGTTTTCGAAATTCCATCTATTTTTATTTTCATTTTCTAAAAATTATTTTCAAATTTTGCAACCAAACACGTTTTCTTCAAAAAAAATTTAGGGTGCGTTTGGTTCCAGAGAATATAAGCCATTTTCATTTTTATTTTCTTGGAAAATAGAAAATGTTGAAGAAAACATGTTTGGTTGCAAAAATTGAAAATGATTTTTAGAAAATGAAAACAAAAATGAGTGAAATTTTGAAAACATAAAAAAGATGTTTTCACCATTTTCATTAAAAATGTTTTAGAAAAATGGAAAACATGAAAACAAGGATTTTTAAATTTTAACTCTATTTAACCCGGGTTCGAATCCTTCTAATGCCAATTTTAGAACTTTGGTTTATTTAATCACAATTTATTTTTATTATAATAATATTTTTAATAATTATACTTTAATTTAATTATTTAATAAGTAATTATTTGTTTATTTTTATTTGGCTTAAAGATCAAATTAGTCATCAACGGAAAAAAATCAATTAATCTATTTTTTATTTTTTGCACCCAATTTAACTCTCATTAGTCAAAACACACTCAATTTAGTCCTTTCGTAACGGTTGACCAAATTTTGACCATTAACTCACTAAAAATCAATAAATGATAATGCGTGACACACTCTGAAAGTGTTACGTCATTAAACCGTAAAAAATATTTAAAAATTCTAAAAAACATGAGATTTTAAAAATATTTTCTAATTTGACATTTACTGATTTTTTATTTCAAAACAGTCATAGTTTTGATTTATTTTTCAATTTGATTTTTTGTTGATTTTTTTAATTCAATTCTCAAATTCCATTGTTATCATTACTATGAGAACTAGCATAGATGGTAGATCATCTATCTAATCTTCCTCCAATCCATGCCAATCAAATTTTTCATTGAGATTTTACTAATTCGTAGGAAACAAACAATCATTAACAAACTACGTGTTTTAAGAAGAAAATGGATGTTGAAATCTGGAGATGTCAGATCCAACCCATGCAAACTCCATAGCATTTCAATGGATCAAAGTGAAAACGATAGTTGTGGAGGGGAACTAATTAGCAAACTATTTTAAGTTGGGTAATTGTGAAGGGGTTAATTTTAAATATTTTTTTTAATTTTTTTAATATTTTCAGGTGTACTACGTGTCACTATCTTAATGATTTTTTGTAAGTTAACAGTCAACATGATGAGAGGGTTAAATTGATCGCAATTTGAATTATGAGGGTCTGATTGATTGCAATTTGAATTATGAGGGCTAAATTGAGTAAAAAATTCACAAGGGCTTAGCTATTTTTTTTATTTTTCGTTAAGAGCTAATTTGACCTTTAAGCCTTCTTATTTTGAAAAACTAGATACCAAACACATTTTCACTATTTTCATTTTTGAAAATCTTTTTATTTCTATTAACCAAACATGTTTTCTAATATTTAAAAAACAAGAAATGAAAATTATTTTCTGAAAATGAAAATAAAAAACAAAAATAGAAAATGTACCAAATACTATTTTAACCCCTCAATTAAAATAAAGGTTATATTTTGATACTCAAATTATGTAAAAAAAAATTAACACAACCCTACTATAAAATTTAGGCTTAAAAGTTCAATAAGCCCTTAAACTTAAAAAAATTAATTAAGCCCCTAAACGTTTTTTGCACCGAATTAAGCCCTCAAACTCAAGAGAAAAAATCAATTAGGCCTTTGACCAACCTTGACCGTTAACTTTAACGATTTATTGTTTAAAAAAGTTTCTTTTGACATGTGTTGCAATAGGATAATGATATTTGTCATTTCTATGTTTTTTCTTAATTTCTAATTTTTTAAAATAGGTAATAAAAAAATATCTAACATTTGTTAAAATTTTGAAAATTATAAAAAGCATTTTTAAAAATAAAAAAATTAAATTTTGAAATTTATTTAAAAATGATAATTTTCAAAATATTAAAAAAAATAAAAAACTAAATATTATTATAAAAGTATAAAAAATAATTTGGAAAAAATAAAACAATAAAACTTATTTTGATTTTTAAAACTATATTTTAACAAATATTAAAAAATATTTTTAAAATTAATCAAAAAAATATTTTTAAAAAATATAAAACAATAAAAGTTATTTTAATTTTTTTATAATTGTATAATAATAGTTTTTAATATTTTATTTTGTTAAAAATATTTTAATATTTTGAAAAATTATAATTTATTATTTTCAAATAAATTTTGAAATTGAAAAATAAATTTTGAAAATTTTCAGAATTTTTTATTCTATTTTTATATTTTTTGAATAAATTAAAAAATTCTTAAAATGACAACTAGGATTATATATGTCGAAAACATTTAAAAACAACTCGTTAAAGTTAACCGTTAAGGGCCAAATTGATTTCTTTCTTAAGTGTGAGGGCTTAATTGAGTGCAAATTTTTTTTAGGGGTTTAATTGATTTTTTTTGCAAAAATTTAGGAGCCTATTGAAACCATAAGCCTAAAATTTAAAACCTAAATTACATACCCTAACACCATAAAATCTAAACTTCAAACCCTAAACCCTAAAATTTAACCTCAAACCCCAAACTTTAAATTTTAAGCCCTACACATTAAACCCCCTAAAACCCTAACCTAAAACCAATAAAAGCCCACACACAAACCCCTATAAATAAAGGGCTTCCGTGTAGCTAATAGCTTGTCTACCACGTAAATTTCCTTAAAACAAAAGTAAATCACCGTTTTTCTCTCGGTGGACGACGACGAGCATTACACAGTCAACTTTACCAAGTTTGGTTCTCATTTTCAAAGAGTAATTTAAATATTATGTAATGCGAGCTTAATCTTAGCTATTATTTGCTTAAATATTATGTAAATTTGCTTAAATCAAAATTACATTGCCGATTATCTCGACCTCGAGCTTTGTACTGTAAGCTTTACTTTTGTCAGTAAGGATTGGTTCTCATTTTCAAAGTAATTTGAATATTATGTAATGCGAGCTGAATCTTAGATATTAATTATAATTTGCTTAAATATTATGTAAATTTGCTTAAAACAAAATTACATTGCCGATTATCTCGACCGCGACCTTTACCTTTATCAGTAAGGTTTAGTTCTAATTTTCAAAGAAAAATTGAATATTATGTGATGCGAGCTAAATCTTAGTTATTATTTAAAATTTGCTTAAATATTATGTAAATTTACTTTAAACAAATGCATATGGCCGTTAATCTCTCAGTCTCTTCTTCGTGAGTGTCTAGAATTAGTAATATGAGCTTAAATATTAGTTAAGAGTTCAATTTGTATAATTTTTTTATATAAAAAAATAGTTTATTGCTTAAATATGGTATGGTGGTTCATAGAATATTCTGACATACATATATTATTTTATTTATTTTTTCATTTCAGTTTATATGATTAAATCATTAGATCAATTGACTAAATTGATTAATTTGAATTTATTTTTACGCGATTTTATATTTGTGAATTTCACACGAACAATAAAATTGCTACATGAAGTTTAATTAGGAATCTACATGAAGTTTAATTAGGAATCTTGATCTTACTGATTTTTTCCTTTGTATAATTAGGAATGGGAAAACGTAGTGCTGAATCTGATGAAGCTGGCCCCTCTAAGAAGATTTGTACACTGGACCCCCTGTAGCTCTAGTTGAAGATGATGATGAGGAGGTCCCTGTTGTTGACGTCCATGCTGCGGAGGACATCCATGTTGTTGACGTCCATGCTGCTCCGGCAGAGGAAGAGGTCCCTGTTGTTGACGTCCATGCTGCTCCGGCAGAGGAAGAGGTTCCTGTTGTTGACGTCCATGCTGCTCCGGCAGAGGAGGAGGTCTCTGTTGTTGACGTCCATGCTGCTCCAGCAGAGGAGGAGGTCCCTGTTGTTGACGTCCATGCTGCTCCGGCAGAGGAGGACATCCCTGTTATTGACGTCCCTGCTGCTCCAGTAGAGGAGATTGCTGATGATGATGTGGAGGAAGAGATTTTTATAGTAGATGAAGAGTAAGATGGCGATGACTTGGGGGATATTGATTATCCAGAAACAGAGGAGAGTGAGGAAGAAGCTGAGGAAGAGTCTGAGTCTGAGGAGGAAGCTGAGGTAGATGAAGAGAAAGATGGCGATGACTTGGGGTTTTTTGATTATCCAAAATAAGAGGAGAGTGAGGGAAATGAGGAAGAGTCTAAGGAAGAAGGTTCAAGCGATGAGGATTGATGATGCATATAAGTTGGATTTACCCCACCTTTGTTGTTGCATTGATCTCTTATTTTTTTGCCATCTCGAGTAGAAAAATCTTGCTCTAATACCACTTGTCACGTCCATAGACATTTTATCCGAGACGTGCGGTCTTAGGTGCCTTTGAGATGATGTAACGCCTAAATAAGCTTGATCGATCTAAGCTAAAATGCTTGGATCTGTACGAAAACAAACTACAAGGGCTAGAAAAAGAGAATGCAGGATAAATGAGCGAATGCTCAGAGTTTTATTACTCAAGCAAAAAACAAAAGCTGAAACCTAACAAAGCTTAATGAAATCTGATATCTTAAGATAAAGTGCCTAAAAAGGTGGGGTAAGTCTCTTTATATAGCCCCTACATCCAATAGTAAAGTCCTACTATAACTAGGACAATTATTATTCGAATCATTTAAAGAGTAGGACTCTTTAACCCCAAGTGAGGGGCCAAGTCGGAGGAATGCCAGGCCCAAGTAGGTGTGTCGGACTTGTCCAGCCTCCTGGTGCGCGTGCTCGGCCTCTTGGTGCGTGGTCTCAGCCCTTTTCTGTGTGCCGAGTCTGGATCCTCGGGTGCGGTCCATGACTTTAACAGATGTATGTCGTTTGGCCCAAGGGATGCGCACGCGGAGCCCTTATGCGGCAGCCTGGCGTGCGCTGGGTTTGGGCAGATGTGTGCTAAGATCTGGCTCCTCGGTCACCAGGTGTGCGACTCGATCGGACCCTATGGTGCGGTCCGTGACAATATAATTAAGTTGTTTTTACCTTTACATCCATTGAGTTAAATTTGATTCCCATTATTATAACATAAATAACAAAAAAAGTAAAACTTTTTTGCTTAAGGGCGTTTTAAGCCATGAACATTTGAATTTTTTTAATTAAGCCCTTAAAAAGTTTTGCACCCAATTAAACCCTTAAATCTTAACCAATAAAATTCTTTGATTGATTTTGACCATCTACTTTTGACAGTTTTTTCCTGGAAATATCAATGTCACGTAATTCACTATAATTCTATCATGTGACATCTATATATTTTTTAAAATATTGATTTTTATTTTTTTAGAATTTGTAAAACTTTTAAAGTTTTTTTGAATAAAATAATTTTTTTAAAATGTCAAGTGATAACACTGTAACACAACATGTTACACTAACTAACCTATAAATCTAAAAATTGTTAAATTTAACCTTCAATGTAGGTGAAATGAGTAAATTAATGAAATTTTGAAGGAATTGGTGCAAAAAAATTTAGAGTTTAATTTTTGGTTGATATTAGTTACGAGTTCGATTTGTATAATTTTTAGAGTTTAATTATTTTAGATGTAATTAGATACAAACATATAGACTTCCTACATATATACTTACTAGTTGCATGACTTCCTAAATACGTACTGGTACATTCATCAACTATATGCATTGTTGTCTAGCTATATGCTGGTACATACTTACTGGTTGCATGACTTCCTACATACTTATTAGTTGCATGACTTTATCTTTGAGGGCATCAACCTTGGTTTCTAGCTCTTTGAAGCGATCATTGACTACGTCTAGAGATTCTACTGTCTCTTTTACGCTGGTCTCGAGTCGCTTTACCTTTTCCTCGAGCGTTGTCAACCGATCCTTCGAAGCTGTTCTTATATTGTCGATAGCTTGAGTCTCTATGACCTTTGTTGTTGCATTGATCTCTAATTTTTTTTGGCCATTTCGAATAAAAAAAACCTTGCTCTGATACCACTTGTTACGTCCCTAGACTTTTCCATCAAGACGTGCGGCCTTAGGTGCTTTTGGGATGGTGTGGCGCCTAAGTAAGCTTGATCGGTCTAATATAAATTGCTTGGATTTGTACGAAAATGAACTACAATGGCTAGAAAACGAACTAAAAGGGCTAAAAAATGAGAACGCGGGATAAATGAGCGAATGCTTAGAGTTTTATTACTCAAACAGAAAACAAAGGCTGAAACCTAACAAAGCTTAACGAATCTGATATCCTAAGATAAAGTGCCTAATAAGGTGGGGTAAGCCTCTTTTTATAGCCCATACATCCAATGGTAAAGTCCTACTCTAACTAGAACAACTATTATTCGAATCATTTAAAGAGTAGGACTTCTTAACCCCAAGTGAGGGGCCAAGTCAGAGGGATGCTAGGCCCAACTAGGTGTGGCGGACTTGTCCAGCCTCCTAGTGCGCGTGCTCGGCCTCTTGGTGCGTGGTCTCAACCCTTTTTTGTGTGCCGAGTCTAGATTCTCGGGTGCTGTCCATGACTTTAACAAATGTGTGTCGTTTGGCCTAGGGGGTGCGCGCGCGGAGCCCTTGTGCGGCAGCCTGGCGTGCGTTGGGTTTGGGCAGATTTGTGCTAGGATCATGCTCCTTGGACACCAGGTGTGCTACTCAATCGGGCCCTATGGTGCGGTTCATGACAATATAATTAAGCTGTTTTTATCTTTACATCCATTGAGTTAAATTTGATTCCCATTATTATAAAAATAATATTAAAAAGTGAAACTTTTTTGTTTAAGGGTGTTTTAAGCCCATGAACTTTTGATTTTTTTAATTAAGCCCTTAAATAATTTTGCACTCAATTAAACCTCTAAATTTTAACCAATAAATTTTTTTAATTGATTTTGACTGATAAGTATTTATTTTGGTTATGTTTTAGTCCTTATTTTGATCGAATATATGTTTGAATGACTTAATTGGGCTGTTTTTATGTTGTTCTCGTGCATGTTACGTAATGCTGGAAATAAGTTGGAATGCTGCAGAAAATACTGGAGTCATGGGCAGATTCATGGGCATGAACCAAGGCATGAATGCTGACTGGGCGCCACGTCATCACCTTCTAGAAGATGACGTCGGCAACGCAGATAGCTTATCAGTCCACTTATCAGATAGCCTATCATCCAGATTTTTATTTTAAAATTCAAAACTTGGATATTTATCTTATGTAATTTAATTTAAATTTAGGATTTATCATCTTAGGTTTTTAGGGTTTTTCAACTACTATAAATACCCCACTTTGGGGGTGAATTAAATCATCAATCATTTTCCATTGTTCTCTTCTTCCTTGAGTTAATAAAGCTCTCTATTTTTCTCCATTTCTTTATTTATTTTATTAAGTATGGTTTTTTCACAAACCATGCTTAACTAAATTCCCTTTAGCCAAAAGCAACGCCAAACCCGACAAACCTCGTGAGATTAGGAAAATACTTCAATCCTTCAACAACTCCTTTTTAGATTCTCTGTAAAATTGATTAGGCAATCGGCCTAATCTTTAGGCATCGCAATTGTTTCTTTCCGAGAGCGCGCATCGGCTTGAAGTAGTTTACATCCATCGTTGGGGACGAGGAAAAGCTTGTAGCCAATTAAACTCCCTAAGAACAAACTTAGTGGCGGTCCACTAAGGGGAATCAAAATCGGAAACAATTCTCATCGAGACGATTATCCGAGCACGGGCTTCTCCAGCACTAACTCAGATTTGAGTTAGCATCGATTGCCGTAGCTAATTCACTAAAGTTTGACTTCAAGGATTGCCCTGGGAATCGAATTTACCAACGAGAAGTAAGTTACAAGGGTTGGGCCTTGTAGACTGTAACCTGCAGGAAAGTCGAAGAAAAATCAACTTCAGTGATCGAAGATGTCGTGGCAAAGTGTGGCTTGAGGCTATTTTAATCTATAATTCATTCTCAATATTTATTTTTACGTTCTTATTATTTTCTCATTCAAATCACTACTCTAAAATCCCCCCTTTTATTTTCTACAGGTTATTGGTCTAAATCAGAACGAAAGGTGTTAGAGTTCCTATTCCCTGCGGATCGACCCTTACTCTCGCTATATTATTTTAAATCTTATTTATTTGAGTTTAAGGTTTTATTTTGACACTATACGACGCGTGTCAAAATTGGCGCCGTTGCTGGGGAATACGGCAAAGTACTAATATCGTTTTATTTGATTTATAACCAGGAGCAATCCGGGAGAACAATTTGATCTCATCCCGGAAATCGAAGCACTAGCCCGAAAGTTGAACGCACAAACACTTCGGGAAAAGAAAAACAAAAGACGCCAGCAAAGATTCGAACGCGATATAGAAATCACATCCGAAGCATAATCAAATTACGAGCTCAATCCGATGGGAGACAAAAATCAAACCATTCGCCAACTAAATGCGGCGCCCAATGGCCAACAACCTATGTGTATAACTTTCCCGAATGGCGAAACACCGTTGTGCTAAAAACGGGTTTGATCCACCTCTTGCCTACCTTTCACGGCTTACCAACAGAAAATCCTCATAAACATTTGAAGAAATTTCACATGGTTTGTCTAAGTACAAAGCCAAAGGGAGTATCCGATGACCAAATCAAACTTAGAGCATTTCCATTTTCCTTAGCTGATATAGCGAAAGACTGGTTATTTGATTTACCCCCTAATTCTGTTACAACATGGACTGACATGGCTAAACTTTTTCTTGACAGGTTCTTCCCTGCAGCGAAAGCAAGCGAAATCAGGCGCAACATCCTAAGCATTCAACAAAAAGAAGTTGAATCCTTGTATGAATACTGGGAGAGGTTTAAAAAGTTGTGTGCAAATTGTCCACAACATGGATTGTCGGAGCAAACCCTCCTCCAGTATTTTTATGAAGGATTGACGCCGATGGACATGAAGGTGATAGATGCAGCAAGTGGCGGAGCTCTAGTCAACATGACACCAACAGCGGCTAAAACACTAATATCAACCATGGCCGCCAACTCGCAAAGATTCAATCAATCTAGCGAATCATCTCGAAGGGTTCACGAGGTAAGTACAGTTTCATTAGAAAATAAGATTGACAAATTATCTGAAATAGTGCAAACTCTTGTTGCAGATAAGAGAAAAACAACTAGACTTTGTGGAATCTATATCAGCCCAGAACATCTGACAGGCTGTTATCCGATGATTCAAGAAGATGATGTCGCCCAAGCCAATGCCATAGGAAATGCATATAATTCGGGGTGGAGAAACCAGTCAAACTATGGATACGCAAACAACCAGAGGTCAAATCAAGCTTATCAACCAATTGCACCACAACAATATCAACCGCAGAAGCCATCGTTGGAATCAATTGTTGAAAAGTTAGCGTTAGCCCAAGAAAAATTTCAACTAAAGACCGAAGCTCACTTTGAAGCAATTGACAAACAATTAAGTCAACTGACGTTAGCGGTAAGTCGCTTAGAATCCAAAGGGAGATTACCTTCTCAAATGGAGCCTAATCCAAGAGAGAATGTGAACGCCATCACTCTACGAAGCGGTACAGTCATCGAACCTAAAGCTAAAGAAGATGGCGTACAAAAAGAAGAAAAAAAGCAATCACCCCCTACTAGAAAAGGTATGCCCGATCCAACCCCTACACCTTCTCCCTACGCTACACCACCACCATTCCCGTCGAGATTAATGAAAAAAGACAAACAAGCAGAAGAAAAGGAGATCTTAGATGTGTTTCAAAAAGTAGAGATCAATATCCCACTCCTCGACGTAATCCGAAAAATCCCAAGGTATGCTAAGTTCCTTAAAGATTTATGTACTAATAAACATCGACTTATTGAAATTGTGAAGGTTAATCTAGGAGAGCATGTATCGGCGGTCTTCCAGCGAAAGTTGCCACCAAAATTGAAGGACCAAGGTATGTTCTCCATTCCCTGCAAAATCGGTAAAGTGGGTATTAAACGAGCAATGTGTGACTTAGGGGCCTCTATTAATGTTATGTCACTTTCATTTTATAACTCACTTTCTGCTGAGCCTTTGAAGGATACAAAAGTAACCATACAGCTGGCGGACAGATCTATAATTTACCCGGAAGGATTGCTAGAGAATGTCCTGGTAACGGTAAAAGATTTAATCTTTCTGGCAGATTTCTATGTCATAGATATGGAAAACGATCGGACTAATAATTCTTCCGAAATCCTTCTTGGTCGTCTATTTTTAAGTACTGCAAATACGAAAATCGATGTGAGAAGCGGGATCCTTACAATGGAGTTCGATGGCGAGGTGGTAAAATTTGATGTTTACAAAGCGATGCGACATCCTGATAATGTTGCTAGTATAAATTTTATAGATGTTATTGAGCCCGCCGTTGAAGAATTTATAGAATCTAAATTTGTTGATGATTCGTGCAGGGATTTGAAGGATCGCGACAAAGGAATTAAGGAGTTGAAAAATGTTTTTTCTGTTCATTCTGATTTATGCCTAACTCCATCAAAATTTAAAATGTTTTCTTTCATTTTGCAGGAATTGAATTTGGAGTTAAAATTACCTCCAAATAAATTGAAGAGTGAAAGAGAAATTTTTCCAGTAAAAAAACTTCATAATCGCAAAATTTCTCGTAAGGAAATACTCAGTTGGATAAAGCGCAAGAACTGGAAGAAGTATTTGTCGCAATGCCTGTAGTCTGAACCAGGTCGTCGAGCTAAACGACGTTAAATAAAGCGCTACATGGGAGGCAACCCATTTTCTTTATTTATTTCTTGATTTTAATTTTTCAATTTCGAATTTATTCTTATTTTCTTTATTTTTTTAAAACCCACGTCTACTTCTCTTTTATCTTTTCTTTTTAGCATTTTTTATTTATTTTCCCCTAATAATATAGTTACTATTACTAATTTAAATTTATTATATATTATATATTATATATTATTTTTTTTAGATTTACGTAAGTTATATATATATATATATATATATCTTTATCTATCTATTATCTTATTTTTAAATTTAACCCTTGGTGGTTTATCTTTATTATCTTAAATTATTTTTTATTTTTAAATTTGAAGCATAATATATATCTATATCTATATCTATATCTATATCTATATCTATATCTATATATCTTTTAAATTATTAATCTATATATATATATATATATATATCTTTATCAACTATATCTAATTTTTTTTAAATAAAATTATCATTTTACAAATTTTTAATTATCCTTTTATTTCAAAAAAACTAACATAATTTTTCCCTTACTTTTTTTTTCTCTGCAGCCACCATTATCACTTCACATTCAACCTTCATCACTCAATCGTCCACCATTACCGCCATCATGGCCCGAACTCGAGAGCAAGCTCGCCTCCGCCCCTACACCAGACTCGGAGCCCACTACCGAAACATGTTTTTTTTTTTGCAATCGGGGAGTATTTTCACCCTCTCTCTTTTGTATTTTATTTTATGTTCATTTTGAGGCAAAATGATTTAAGTGAGGAGGAGGGAGATATGCTTATCAATTCTTATCTTGCTTATCCGTTTTGGTTGTTCTCTTGATTTTTTGATTTTATTAATTTAACGTTCTTCGTTTAAATCCTTAGTTTTACCTTGTCTCACTGTTTTTATATGATTTTGTATCTATCTTGTTAGAAAATTTTAGGTTGTGTGGTAGATTTGGCATGATTAATTTTTTTGATTAAAATCATTTATATGACATTTTCTTTCTCTATTAATTCACATGATGCTTACCTAAGTACACAAGACATATTTGTGAGTTTTTGAGCCTAATGAGCATACATTATATTTGCTCTTTGTTTCTTTGAGTGTGCCTAGCTAAATTAGTTGCATTCTAGAACTTATTTTTAAATTCTTTTCGAGATTACGTTGATTGTGATTTTGTATCTATCTTGTTAGAAAATTTTAGGTTGTGTGGTAGATTTGACATGATTAATTTTTTTGATTAAAATCATTTATATGACATTTTCTTTCTCTATTAATTCACATGATGCTTACCTAAGTACACAAGACATATTTGTGAGTTTTTGAGCCTAATGAGCATACATTATATTTGCTCTTTGTTTCTTTGAGTTTGCCTAGCTAAATTAGTTGCATTCTAGAACTTGTTTTTAAATTCTTTTCGAGATTACGTTGATTGATTATGATGCTTAAATATGATAGAGGCACTAGGTTTTAACCATTTCTCTTCCCAAATAAATTGCCTACCCTTTAATTAATTTCCCCTAGTGAAACAATTTTTGAGTCTTGACCTTTTTCTTGAAAATCACCACATTTTAAGCCTCATCCATTTTTTTCTTAAATTCCATTACTTTTGTCCCCTTTTTCAAGACAAAAATCGTCTTAAAAAATAATAAAAAAACAGATTCGAATAAGTGCAGTGCAGCAGTAGAAAATATACTGTGCAGAAAAAAAACCTGTGCAGAATTGTTCGAATATACTATGCAGAATTGTTCGAATATGCAGTGCAGAAAAAAAAAAAGAAATGCAGGAAATTGTTCGAGACTGCAAAAAAAAATAAAAACAGAAAAGAAAAAAAACAGTGCAGTTCGAAGAAAAAAAAATAAAAAAATACACTGCAAAACAGTTTTAGTTTAAATGAAAAAAAAGTTTCGAATATATATTTTTTGGGATGATTTTTTGTCTTGAATTTTAACCCTTATTTTCAACCTTTGTCCTACCCTTACCTTAGCCCCATTACAACCCTTCTTAAAGACCTCTTGATTTTTGCATCATATTCATGTTAGTAGTGGATATTAGATTTAAACACAAGCCTATGGTTATGCTCTAATTAGCTTTGGCTCGAGTGCTTTTTCTCTACCCTTAAACACTTTGAGTGACATGAGCGATTCCTTGTGAGGGTACTTGGTTTGCATTATTGATATTAGTAGGGTTTTAGAATGTCGTTTTTTCTTTAAATTATTAATCTTGCCATTTATCTATTTTTGCTCTTTAGTTTTCTTTCATATTTAGATGCTTAATCATATTGAAACCTTTGAGACTTCGTGAAATTAAGGATGGAAACTTGAACTTAAGTTTGTTTAATTTTGAGATACTTGAGGACAAGCATCGGATAAGTGAGGGGGAATTTGATAAGTATTTATTTTTGTTATGTTTTTAGTCCTTATTTTGATCGAATATATGTTTGAAGAACTTAATTGGGCTGTTTTTATGTTGTTCTCGTGCAGGTTACGTAATGCTGGAAATAAGTTAGAATGCTGCAGAAAATACTGGAGTCATGGGCAGATTCATGGGCATGAACTAGGGCATAAATGCTGACTGGGCGCCACGTCATCACCTTCTAGAAGATGACGTCAGCAACGCAGATAGCTTATCAGTCCACTTATCAGATAGCCTATCATCCAAATTTTTATTTTAAAATTTAAAACTTGGATATTTATCTTATGTAATTTAATTTAAATTTAAGATTTATCATCTTAAGTTTTTAGGGTTTTTCAACTACTATAAATACCCCACTTTGGGGGTGAATTAAATCATCAATCATTTTCCATTGTTTTCTTCTTCCTTAAGTTAATAAAGCTCTCTATTTTTCTCCATTTTCTTTTTCTCCATTTCTTTATTTATTTTATTAAGTATAGTTTTTTCACAAACCATGCTTAACTAAATTCTCTTTACCCAAAAGCAACGCCAAACCCGACAAACCTCGTGAGATTAGGAAAATACTTCAATCCTTCAACAACTCCTTTTTAGATTCTCTGTAAAATTGATTAGGCAATCGGCCTAATCTTTAGGCATCGCAATTGTTTCTTTCCGAGAGCGCGCATCGGCTTGAAGTAGTTTAGATCCATCGTTGGGGACGAGGAAAAGCTTGTAGCCAATTCAACTCCCTAAGAACAAACTTAGTGGCGGTCCACTAAGGGGAATCAAAATCGGAAACAATTCTTTGCCCTGGGAGTCGAATTTACCAACGAGAAGTAAGTTACAAGGGTTGGGCCTTGTAGACTGTAACCTGCAGGAAAGTCGAAGAAAAATCAACTTCAGTGATCGAAGATGTCGTGGCAAAGCGTGGCTTGAGGCTATTTTAATCTATAATTCATTCTCAATATTTATTTTTACGTTCTTATTATTTTCTCATTCAAATCACTACTCTAAAATCCCCTTTTATTTTCTACAGGTTATTGGTCTAAATCAGAACGAAAGGTGTTAGAGTTCCTATTCCCTGTGGATCGACCCTTACTCTCGCTATATTATTTTAAATCTTATTTATTTGAGTTTAAGGTTGTGTCATTGACCATCTACTTTTGATGGTTTTTTCCTGGAAATATCACTGTCACGTTTTTCTGTAATTCTGTCATGTGACATTTATATATATTTTTTTAAAATTTAATTTTTATAAGTTTTTTTAAAATTTGTAGAATTTTTAAACTTTTTTGAGTAAAATAAAAAACAATTCTGAAAATGTTAAGTGATAACACTGTAACACAACATGTTATATTAATTGATTCATAGATTTGTAAAAGCTGTTAAATTTAACATTTAATATAGGTCAAATGAATAAATTAATGAAATTTTGAAGGACTTGGTGCAAAAAATTTAGTTTAATTGATTTTCTCCTACAAAAATTTAAGGGTTTATAAAAAAAAATTCAATCCTTAGCTGCTTTAGTTACGGTTATAACCAAAAAGTCGGGGTAAAATCCATAACAGTAATTTTTTCTCATTTTTTTTTTTTACTTTCGTTACAGAAATCAGGATAGTGCGAAAAATACCGGAGAAAACAGAGGAGAAACCTTGGAGAAAAATGGTGGCGATTTCTTTGTACAGAGGGAACCTCCACCGAGCACCGGACGCACCACAGCGATGGCTAATGCCGACTCCCAAAATTTCCCTCAAAGACTTCAAATCCCTCTTGCACCGCCGCAACAAAGCTCTCTCTCGTCTCCGTCCTTCTTCTTCCTCCCCTAACCCTAACCCCGATTTAAAGCACCAAATCCAACCCCCCGTGCCCACTGCCGCTCCCCTTGACCCCAAATTGAAAGCCAAAGTTGAGCCTGAGCCGTCCGAGGGTTTGAAAACTGAACCGCCTCTAATGGAGGTCAAGGTTGAGGTAATTGGAGGATCCGCCGGTGGAGATTGTTTGGCGAAGCCGGTGGATGAGAAGACCGAGAAGGATTTCAGTTTGCAAGTGGATGAGAAAGAGAAACCGCCTGAAATTAAAACAAATGTAGAGGTATTTTTCGAGTTGATATTGGTAGCTTGAAATTTTTGATTTTTGAATTCTGAAGCATAAATTTTGAGCTTGAATATTTGTTTATTTGAAATATATAATTTTTGTATTCCTCTTTGTTGAAATGTTCTTGTTATGTTGTGGATTGCCAGACTAGTGAAAAATTAAACGATTCAAAGGAAAAAGAACAAAGGAAGAGGGATGTTGAGGTGAAATTACAAGTTTTGAATACGAAGAAGCATGGCTTAGTGCAAGTACTAAAGCAGGTAAACCTCAATTCTAATGCCTTTTGTCTTATTGAAGATGCGTCTTTCGAGAATTGGATTATTGAAATTAATTGGTAGTATTTGATAGATCTTGAATGCTGAGGAGGAGTTGAAGAGAAGAAATAGCACACAAGGTACAGCGAATCGTCCGGCTGTTCCACTTCAAGTGGAAACCACAACTGACTCTGGGTCAATGACTAGGATTGTTACTCCCCGGATGGGTTCGGATGCTAATGTTGCTGGAGAAAATGAAGGAGTTGAAGCTGATGATGTTTCAAACCTTAATGTTCATTCCCGTCATGTGTTTCGGATGAGCAGTACATCACCGTCTTCAGAATCTCCTCTTAGAAGACCTACCTACATTCAACATAATGTGGTAATATACTAAATTTGTTTTATCTAATAACACACCGATGCATGAATGTCCATAGATTTTATCTCTCAACATCGTTATGTTGTAATGTCAAAGTGGGTGGTTCAAGCTAGGAAGCTAAAGTTTGTTTATGGGAATATGCAATTTGATCCCTCTTAACTATAGGATAATGTGCATTTTGGTTAAGATCTGAACCGAAACTTACCTAGGATCCTATTTCTCCTCGTTTAGGTTTTTGTAAATTGCCAGTTGCATATCTTATGAGCCACCACAAGCTTCTTCCCTCCAATGATTTGCTGTTTCATCTAATTCTTTACATTTGCTTCGTATGGGAGGGAATTTAAGATTAGTCATCCTCATCTGGACGTAGTCACGTAGGTAGATAATAAGCCTCCTTCTGTTGCTTAGAGCCTTTTCTCTTGCGTTTTCAAATAAAAAAACAGCACATTCTGTGGTGATTCTTTCCTTTTCGGTGTTTCGAGGTACTTGATGCATGGTGTAGATGTAAAATTGGGACCTCGTAATAATAAGCATCAACTGCAAGATGTTCTGTTTCAGTACTTCAGAGAAATAAAATATGATCTATTGCTACCCAAGGATGACATTATTTATGGTTAACATTCTTCGAAACTATGTTGTTTGATTGGTTGATCTTCATCGAGGTGTACGGACATCATATTGCTATGTAAACTTAAGTTTGATCAGTGAACAATATTTGTTAAGCCAAGTTGGGTTTCTGTGAAGTTTGGCTGGTGGTGTATATAACTGTGTTAGGTATGCTAACGATATTCAGTTATTGCTCATATGTATAGGTTCCCCATCCGTCTCGAGCTACCATGGGGGTCACAGGTAGTCCATCACGTTTTGCTCCTACAGGAAATCAAGGTCATCCTGGGAATCCTCCCACCGTATCTGTATCGGGAACAAATTTTGCCGCATCATCTCCTTCCCCTGCAGCATCTGGTGGCACTTCGGTTTTCAGAGAGGCTCGGCAGCCAAGCCCGTGGAATTAGAATCTGTAGCTAATTGAACTCTTCTTGTGACTTGGAGCAACATTGTAAGTTGTTTCTGGTTTCTCCTGTTTAAGCAAAGCAAGAATATCAGATCTCAATTGCATGATGTCAGGTTATCAGGTCCGAGGAGACGTCGTCTTCTATCTTCCTTGGTATAAGTTTGCCATGTATTGAAGTTGAAGCTGTAGCTTTTTGTTAGTTGTTTTATGATTAGGCCTAGGGAGATTTGAACTTGTTAAAAGATAGGAACTCAAATGTAGTGGAATCCGTAGTTCTTTGATCAATTTGTATAGTCAGTGTCAGTCGATGTGGGCTGAACCAAGTCATTGTTGAAAACGCCGATAAAGACAAGACATCGGTCACCCATGCGTTGGTTCCATCAGTGACGAACATGTCATAGTGTCGATCGGAACCGCTAAGAGAAGGGAAAAACATAGAGTTCGGACGAGAAAAGAAATGGACGAGTGTCCGATGATTATTGAAACCCGCAGGGCGGGGAGATTTGCTGACACAGGGAAAAACAGCAGTCTCTAAAACAACAGAGTGCCCATGCTCTTCCTAACCAATGTAGACGAGGCTGAAAGAGTTATAAAATTTAGGATTTCATTTCAATTTACTTTTTTGAATATGTTGGTGTGATTACAAGTAGTATATGTTTAATTTTTTTAGTTATTTAATAACGCACACACCGTGCAAGCATAGTACTTTAACTCGGGTCACCTGGATAAAATAAATCATTTTTTACCATTGGTACCACTTCACGAATTCTAAATGTAAATACACGAGAGTGAGTGTTACGTTTGAGAGGAATGTTATTTTCTCCTCATGTTTTTGTACTCAAGTTAGCAATAAACTAATTTCATGTGATATTTTTGTAACAATTCATATGGTTTATATAATAGAGATTATATCAAAAATCAATTATTTTAATGGGTGATATACTAAATTCTTTAAATAATGTTAAATGTTTAAATTTTAACATTTCGAATAGAACAAATACATGTGAGAAGATAATCTTATAACGAGCCTTTACACTATTAAATATGAAATAGTCAAAACAAATAGGTTGGATGCTAATGATTATAAAAAATTAACAGGGACAATAGGTTATTTTTTACTTGTTTTTCGACTTATCTTACTAATTTAAAGTTTATATTTATACCTATTGTTTTTAATGACATGATAAAGTCGACATTTATAGAGTATAATTAGTACATTAAAATATTTACTTTAGTTCAAGGGCTATTCGCGCTATTATCCATTGAAACGATAACAACAATAGTAATTAAAAGTTTAACTATGAAATAGGTGTTTAAATTTTGTCTTTTTTGTAATAGCTGTTTAAATTATTTTTTAGTTCAAATATACATTTAATATTTTTTTTTAAATTATTTTGTTCGTTTTAAAGTCAATATGTCAAAAAATATTATCCAATTATAACTTGACATGTGGCTTTTTTAATTTTTATTTTTAAAAACAAACTGAAAATAAAAATAAATTAAAATATCTTAATGTTTTAAAAAGTACAAAACAGTCTAAAATCTCAATTTCTAAAATTGACATGATTGTCGTCGTCGACAGACTCGTCGGACCTCATCGTTGTTGTCTTTAGAGTCTCCCCTCATTTCTCCCAATCACCCATCGTCGATAACCGACGAGAGGTGCGTCAAACGGACAACGAACGCAAAAAGATCAAATTGTTCGACGTCCGATTGGCACGTCTCCTGGCGGGTTAACGGCGATAGGTGGTTGAGAGAATAGGTGAGAGACTCTGGTGACGGCGGTGGTGAGGTCCGTCAAGACTATCGGCGACGACAATGACACCAAATTTAAAATTTGGGTGTTTTGGATTTGAGACTGTTTTGAATTTTTTGAGAAGTTTCGAGTTTTTTTAAAATATTTTATTTTATCATTTTTTTGAAAAAAATAAAATAAAATAAACATGTGTTAAAATTTTATTGGGTGTTAAATTTTTTAGGGTAAACTATCTGGTTGACCACCAATCTTTAGTTAAAGTTTTAAAATGACCACCTAAAAAAAACGCGTCAATTGACTACCTAAACTATTAAAATGGGATCAATTTGACCACCAGCTGTTCATGGGCTAACGGAAGGTGACATGGCAGTTAAAAAATTAAAGGTATAATCACACATTTGGTCCTTATTATTTACACATTCTTTTAATTTAGTCCTAATTTTAAACTAATAAAATAAATAAATTATTTATTTAGATAATGACACGTGTCAACACCTTATTGGATGGTTTAGGGTTTAAGGGTTAGGGTTAGGGTTCAAATCCGATGTTTTTAACTGAGTAACCGACAACCTTAAAACCATCTTTTTCTACTACTTTTGTTTCTTCTTTTTGGTGGGATTTCAGGATTGAGGAACTGAATCCATGATTTGAATTGAAAACACAAGTTTTTGGGTTACTGATTTTAAAAAATTCAAGCTTTTGTTCTAGCCAGTGTACGAAGATTCAAGCTTTGAGACAGATTTCTATTTAAAGAAAGATGTTGGAAATTAAAGAAGAAGAGAGGCGTGAGGGGCTGGCTTTCTGTTTGGTGCAAAGGAAAATATTGGATTTGGGATAGCCAAACTAAAAAAGTGCTAAATTGAAAGAATGTATAAATAATAAGGACCAAATGTGTAATTATACCTTTATTTTTTTAACTGCCAACTGGTGGTCAAATTGATCCCATTTTAATAGTTTGGGTAGTCAATTGACGCGTTTTTTAAGGTGGTCATTTTAAAACTTTAACTAAAGATTGGTAGTTAACCAGATAGTTTACCCAATTTTTTAACAACGTTACCCTAAATTAATATCGAATAAAACTTTAAACACTTATTTTTAAAAAAAAATTTAAAAATTATTTCTATAAAAAAATAGTTCAAAGTTTCGGCACTTATTTTATACTTAAAATAATGGAGAAAGAAAAAGAATTCTTCAGCCATCGCATTGACATGGAGTGAAAAAGTAGACGTATCGGACGGCTAAAACCTCTCCCATCTCCTCCATCACCACCAATCAGAGCTCCCAAATTCACCGACGGGCGCCAAAAGAACCCTCCCAAATATTTTCATTACAAAAGACGAACGAATCAAAACTCGGAACACACTGATCGAATCAAATCTAATTTCTGCAAGCGTACTGTTGAATTTTGAAATCGAAGATAGGAAATGCAAAGCATGGAGCTACAGAACACTGTGAAAGAA
This sequence comes from Hibiscus tridactylites, assembly GCA_958450335.1. NCBI lineage: Eukaryota > Viridiplantae > Streptophyta > Magnoliopsida > Malvales > Malvaceae > Hibiscus > Hibiscus tridactylites. The sequence goes on along the minus strand of OY288289.1, from coordinate 73,732,285 downwards.
GCCCTAAACGCACTGTACCATCACCCCGACGATGCGGTGCGTATGCAAGCCGATCGCTGGTTGCAAGATTTTCAACGCACTATCGATGCTTGGCAGGTATTCTCATCTTTTCCCCTCTTTTCTGAGACTTTCAATTCGATTTTGTGCCAATACGGTTGTGTTTGGATAGGAGTATTCCCGCTGCTATTCTAGGAAGTTTAGCATTTTCTATTTTAATTGTTTTTGGATTCTGATTGCTTGAGCTTAATTCCAATGGTGTACTTCATGATTACTAGGAGTATTAGTCATTGCTATTCTTAAAGTTTCGAGCTTTACGGCGGTGTAATTTTAATGAATTGTTAGGGTAGAAATAGAAACAGTGAAAAATTCGTGCTTAGCGGATTATCATATCTATATACAATTTCATTAAAAAATTCAAATACGAGGGAACTTGAATCATTTCACTTCATATTTGTTTATGCTCATCTGATTGAAATAAGCCCAATTGGATATTTGAGAAATCAGGTACTTTGTATCTTACCTGGTCTTGCAACATGGAAAAAGTAATGAAATATTTTCCGGCTAACCATCAACAGTTGTGTGCTCTTCTGCTTCTACTCCATCTTCCCTAGGTTTACAACTTCTTTCCGGTCTTTGTATTAAGCTCATCCAGCAAGGAATGTATAATGTTGAACACGGTTTACCATTTAGTTTATTTTTCAAAAATTCTTCCTCAACGGAGAACTTTTTGTTATAGGTGCAGTGCACCCTTTTAATTTGTCTTTAGCACAATGTTTCTCTATTCATGCATCATTGAAGTCTCACTATTAAGATGCTAGAAAAAGAAGCAATAGATAAAAAGGACAAGCATAGGGTTCGAATGAGACAATTTCTCCTTGGGTTGTCTGAGAACTAAAATAAATGTTCATATACCGTAAAGTTTTCATTTATTTCTTTATTTACTCCATAATTCGTGTGAGCTGTGTGATTAAAATGTATCCAGTAAACTGCTACAAGAAGTGACAAACAGTCCTTTCTCTTAGATTAGCTCCATGAATAATGGCAAGGTCCTTTATGATAATATCCGCCAATGTCTTTTGGACTTTTCCTCTCCTTTAGACATGGTCTTTCTCCATTATGTCACATCTTCTCTATTAGTATTTCTTAGCTTTATTGTATCATTATCAAACATCAAATGTATACCCATGATTTTGTTGTTGATGTTGCCATTGTACATTTTTAAAATATCACTTAAGATGAAAAAAAGAATGTCCTGCCATAAATTTTAAGGTGACATAGTTCCTCTTGTAAATTAGATTTGACTAACAATATGTTATTTGTTGATTATTTTCAGCTCTCTTATTTCCTTTTATATGAATATCTACTCTTATTTCATTTTAACCTTCTTCCTTTTAGGTTGCTGATTCTTTGTAGCTTATTTTCCAGTTCTCTTATTTTTTCCTTTTATATGAATATACGATATTATTTTATTTTAACCTTCTTCCTTTCAGGTTGCTGATAATTTGCTGCATGATGCCACAAGCAATCCAGAGACTTTAATATTTTGTTCACAGACTCTTAGAAGCAAGGTAACTTTAACATGCACTTATTTTCTCAATCTTCAAGATCAAAGTTTTACTGTACATGCGATGGTGCATTTGTTTGATAGGTACAACGTGATTTTGAAGAATTACCATCTGAAGCTTTTTGCCAGTTAAGGAATTCCTTAAATGTGAGTTGGTTTATGCATATTTTTTTTACCGTTGAAGAGGCTTGGATTCAAACATCATATGAACTGCTAATGCAACACCTATATAAAGGTTTAATGGAATTGATGTTTCAAATGCAGAACTTGTTGAAAAAGTTTCATAAAGGGCCTCCTATTGTTCGGACTCAGGTACTATACAGTTGCATTCTAAAATTTTTGGTGACATGAAACTGTTGTGGTCAGTTATTTTTCCTTTTAGATTAGCATTGCTGTTGCTGCTTTGGCTGTACATGTTCCTGCAAAAGACTGGGGAGATGGTGGTATTGTCAATTGGCTTCGGGATGAGATGAACTCTCATCCAGAGTTTATACCTGGATTTTTGGAGCTACTTACTGTCTTGCCTGAGGTACCTAAAAATTTTAGGCTCAAGTTTTCAAGTTCAAATTTAGTTGCATGCTATGTACTTTGGCATATCTACCTGATTTCACCTTCCATCTAGAGTTTATTTGATATTCAACTTCCTGAACTAATTAGTTGAGGACTTTAACTGGCATGCACATTCCATTTCATCAGGAACTATTGTCCTTTTTAACATTTGTCTGCTGCTATAGTTTAGCGGAGAGCTTCAAACTTTCTAAATAAGCATGGAAATATAGCAAATAGAGTTGTTTCTACCATTTGAACAATATAAGGAAAATGTTATAACAAATTGGTAATTCTAGCTTTTTTTTTCTGAAGGCCATGTGATTAATATCTATCTTTTGTTTGCAATCAGGAAGCATTCAACTACAAGATAGCAGCTCGTCCGGAACGACGACGCCATTTTGAAAAGGAACTCACTGCTCAAATGGAAATTGCTCTTAATATACTGACAGCTTGTTTAAATATAAGTGAATTGAAAGAGCAGGTGAGACCTTCTCTTATTTTGTTACTTGTATGTGGTTGTTTTATCTAGTTTTTTATATGATTATGATGAACTAAGACTGAGAGAAAATGGGAATCAAACAATTCACATCAACTACAGAAAAGTTAAAAGAAAAAAATGTAAAAGGATAGAGTGAAGCTCAATCCATTACTTTTGTGATAATAGAATATTAACTTTATTGCCACATACATCTCTCTTCCACTTGCATGCGTCTTCTTAGCTTGAGGATCCTGGGCTGCTTCCTCAATTTCCACTAGTCTAAGATATACATAATTCCACTTGGGAAGAAACATTTAACAAAAGTGACTTTCAGCATTTAAGACATTTAAGACTAAGGACTACTTTCTCTCTTTGATATTGAGTTTCACAGGACAATTATTACCTAAACTTGCCTCTGTTAGGTTGCCTCATTGTTTGGCATGTATGTGAAGACTTTTGTGATGGTAGTGTACGCTTAGGCGAAACTGAGTTGATTTTAATGTTTTCTGTTGATAATTTATTTAATCTTAGTATTTTCATTGATAGTTGGCTTGCGTAGATGTAGCTTCTTCTCAGAATATAGGGTGGATAGGGAGGAGGAGCTGCTTATGGCTTTCATGCACAAGCTTGCATAGATATAACTTCTTCTGCTCTGAGGATAGGGTGGTAGGGAGAGCTACTTATGGCATTTTCTTGTTAATAAACAAACCGAGGCTGAAAGCTTAGAAGATGCAGTAACTTGTTCATTGACTAACCAAATGGAAATGCGTAGTCTATAGCAATTGGAAAAGTAAAGGTAGGTCTGCTGTTAAAAAGAACAAGGGTTAGACCATTTATGGCAACAGCTTTTCTCTCCCTCTTCATTTTCCATTGTGGAGTTCAAGTTGAGTGTGCAACTAGAAATCTAGATCTGCCACTAAGAGGAAGAGAAAGGAGGGTAATGTTATCACTGGTCTTCATCAAGATTTTACTCAAAAAAAGGTTATCAATAAGATTGATGTTTGCTGCATTTTACTTATCTGCTATGACTGTTGATTAAGTTCTTTGTTTGTAACTTCAACATGATTGATTTATCAGGTTCTTGAGGCATTTGCTTCTTGGCTTCGACTAAAGCATGGGTATGTGTTTCCTTTTCTGTATCTTTTATTTATGGATGAATATTATTTTCAAAATTTGTCTCTATAGGGGATTAATTTGGTTGATTTTGTGCAGCCCTAAAGGAAATCAGAGTGATGGATTGTTTATTTTCCTCTTTGGAAGGGGGATATGTTAACAATTTACTATTTATGGCACTGTTCCATGTTAGTGGTTCATCGCTATAGATTATAGAACTTGGCTTCTTAGGAGTTGGCTTGTTGCTTGTTAAAATCAGCAACATAATTTTTTATTGTAACATGGTTTACAATTGGGCGTGCCCTCTAAATTGTGGTCCTTGGTTAAATTACTGGTGCTACAGCTAAGATACATTTTGGTTACTTACACATATTCCTGGGGGGGTGTGCGTTTTTTTCCCTTGCCATATGTTAATTGATGATGTCTTTGACTCCCTCCAGTTGTGTTATCTTTTTGAAGATAATATTTTGGCCACTCTTCTGCTCATATCTGAATTTACAGTCATCATAGGTTAATTTCAACTTCTGTTGGTTTTAGGATCCCTGGGGCTGTGCTTGCAACTCACCCGTTGGTGCTAACAGCTCTTTCAAGCTTGAACTCTGATATACTTTCAGAGGCATCTGTAAATGGTATTGCATTTTTGGAGAAAATATAATTTCATATTAAGCTCTGCTACTAAATTAATTTTGGTAGTCAGATCTATCCTCATTGGAAGGTGGTGGTTAGGTATTGATTTTATTTGTCATTTCCCCTATTCTTGCAGTTGTTTCTGAATTGATACACTACACAGCATCAAAAAGCTCTGGCGGTGTTTCTGTACAAGGGCCATTGATTCAAGTAATTGTGCCTCAAGTTATGAATCTGCAGGCACAGCTTAGAGATTCTTCAAAGGTATGACTTTCTTTCCACTTTATGTAACCCCCTTCCGCCCTTCTCATTTTCTCTGAGAAAAAAAAAAACAATCTCAAATGATAGAATGGATGTATGTGGATGTAAGAAAAATCTTAAATTGAAATAATGCTGTATCCTTTTTTATTTTTTATGTGGATTTAGGGTTCTTTTTTCTTTTTGTTTGGAGGGGTAGGGGAAAGTTCTGAGCCCAAAGTTAGGTGCTGGTTGGTTTATGGGTGAAGTATTTATAAACGGTGTAAATTTGTTTTTTATTTGTGAAACATGGCACATGTTGATCTTGGAGACATAACTACAATGTATTGGTGTCAATATTTGATCATTCTCACACTGTGATGTGCCCATGTCATAGTCATTCTCAGGGATGTTGTATGAGCCAATGATTCTCCGTTACAAACATATGGGTGGAATTTGAGATGTCCCACTTCATAAATTAGCTGCATGTTGGGTAGAATTGGGATAAATTTATATCTTGTATGCCTGTAGGAAACAAAAATGTGTTTAGTGCTACAACTTCTGGCATCCTTAGTGATCTATATTGAGAGAGTCCTGTACTCCTGTTGACGTGATTCTTTTTCTAAAAACAAAGTTTAGATGTTATTCCTTCTGTTTTTATGATTCCTCCAAGGATTGCCATGTCCTATATGATGGAAAATTATCTAACAAACCGCTGTTGCTGTTAGAGGGTTAACAAATATCTCATTAGGGTATATTTGAGAAAAATGATATAATAGAGAAAAGGATGCATCCGAATGTTTTAAATCCACTTGTGGAGTTTAGAAACTCACCCATAATGTTTGAAACAATAATACCGTGTTTTGTTGTAATATTTTTTTGTTTCATTGGCAAAATTTGAAACCTTTGTTTGCTTGTGGATTCTGATTGGACCATCACTGCATATTTGAGAAAAGTTACTCTATTTTGATTAATTCGTAAATTGTACTTTGTGCTTTCAGGATGAGGAAGATGTGAAAGCCATTGCTCGACTATTCGCAGACATGGGTGATTCATATGTAGAACTGATTGCAACTGGTATATAACAGCTCTATTACTGAATTTCAACAACTGTTGAATACTTCCAATTTTCACATTTTAACAGCTGATTGCTTTGGATTAATGCAAGTTGCTTTTGTTCCCATGAACAATATTGAGAATTTTGCTTATGGTTGATCTTCTTCCATATAATTGATCGATTTTCTTATTCAGGATCCAGTGAAGCAATGATGATAGTGAATGCTTTGCTTGAAGTTGCTTCCCATCCAGAATATGATATTGCTTCAATGACCTTTAATTTTTGGCACAGTCTTCAGGTTATCTTGACAAAAAGGTGAGTTCAAGTGGAACATTGTCTAGTTTGATGAGTTGTTTTTGATTTGAGTTTTTCTTGAATACCAGGAATTCCAATATTTCATTTGGCGATGAAGCATCCATTGAAGCTGAGAGAAACCAGAGACTTCAAGTTTTTCGTCAATCATACGAGTCTCTTGTATCCTTGGTGGGTATGCTAGTTCACTATTTTGGGAATTCTGCTTTTGTAACGTCTCTAGTAAAAGGTCACAGCTATTGTCCTGTCCCTATTGTAGTTAAGGATGATGGTGCCCTAAGGATGCTAAGGTCCTTTTTTTTCCATGGGTGCTACCTCCTGCCATATTAGGTAGGCACCTTTATTTGGGCAGTTCCATAGATGGGCAGGCCTTTTCCAGGGAATAGGTGACCAATAGCCTTGCATCAGTGAAATTTCCCTTTGATATTCATCATTTTTTATTTCCCTTATGGTTCCTATTTTACAGAAATACATACATGGATTTTCTACAAGCATAAATAGGTTTACTAGTGTCTATTCACTGGAGATGGAATTGCCTTTGCCTTTTAAGTCTAGGTTTCCAAAAAACAGAAAGGAATGATTACTGAAGTAAATCCTTCACTTGAGCAAGCACTATTTTATACACTAATACATGGTAAACCAAAAACTTGTGCTTCACCTTAGTGAATGCCTTCACACATTGATGTCATCTGTGGAGCATCAGCAAGTTTGGAGAAGCCTATATCCTGCTTCTCTGTAAGACAAAAATTGATATGCTAGCTTTCTAATTATCAAATCATTCTTTAAATTATTAGATAGGGTCATACCATAAAATTTTGTATAATATAATATTTGTTCCATCCTTATTGTTCTCTGATGGATGTAGTTGGCTATTTTGAGGGGAAAGGCTAGCATGCTGTTGATGCTTGCTATTTGCTTAAGTGTCCTGCAATTGTGAACAAGTATTTTATGAAAATCAATGTTTAATATGAGGTATTTATTGTTGCATATCTATCTTTTCTGAAAGGGAAGAAGAGCTAAAAATTAATCCAGTGGGTGAACTTTGACTGATTGCAAAAGAATGAATGTCGTGTTGAATTTATAACATTGCATTTTCCAACTGGCTAAGACTTTGGAGTGCTGTGGTTTTTATCAACAGGTTAGCTCCCGAGTTCAATATCCCCAAGCCTACCAAGATCTTTCATACGAGGATCTCAAGGAATTCAAACAGACAAGATACGGTAATAATTTGGCTGTTTTTGTTGGCTATTCTGTCTCCGCCTCTCCTGTCTCATCCTTTACCTTGATAGTGCAATGAGCTGTCTATGAGGCTTTGTTTAATTTTAATTCATTTGTATGAGGATCTCAAGGAAATACAGTATGCAAATCAAGTCTTAAATACCAGATTTTGGATGTTTATACATTATGTTGTTGGTTTCTTATGTGGTCTACTACCGACCTTATTTTGCATGAACTTGTGTAGCTATTACAGACCACCAGCTAATATAACAAATCATACATGTTCTTTTATAACTTTTTTTGGGTTAATGGAGCTTATGTGTTTGAATGTTTAAGTGGAGCAGAGCAGCTTCCTTGTTCCATCCTCCTAATGGAACTCATTATTTATACCCTTTGCACACCTGAACTCTGATATTTTTCTAATTTCCCATTCCATCTTATAGTTTATGGTGACTATTTTTTAACAATTAAAAGACGAGTTCTCTAGCTGCTATTATTTCTCAATTTATGTTAGAATTTGTCCATGTTTCCAATTAGACAACGTGAAGTTTGCTTCTAGGATCAACTTTTCTGGGCATTGTTTCTCTTATAGCTGAACCATCAGGCCATTATCTAATTGTTAGAGTAGGCTACTTGATAATTCACTTAATCTAATTTAAGGAAATATTTTTGTCTAATCTTCCGTGTTCTGGTTGCAGTTTCTTTTGAATGTAAAGGTCATTAGATCAATGTTTTTTTTCTTCCTTCTTTTGTTGAAAGATATGTTTGTCTTTGATGAGACCCTGATGGGTTCTACTATGTTCTAGCTGTTGCGGATGTGTTAACTGATGCGGCATCAGTTTTAGGCGGTGACGCAACACTGCAAATTCTTTACATGAAGCTATTAGAGGTACATATTATTTGCTTTAGTTACAATATAAATTATATTTGTGAAGTTTATTTATTCTTTTCACAACTTTAGGTTAGGGATGGCAATGGGTGGTAAAAATTGGATTCTCAATACTTTTAATTTGATTTTTGCTGATTTGTATATTATATCTATTTTCCTCATAGGTTTACCAAATTTCCATGGCCATCTCATGGTCTACCCTAGTGATTTTGATTAAGTCCCAATGGCCATTGTTGCCTTTAAATCAGGATCACTGAATTGCTCACAAGATTTTCATATCTGCTTTTCATTTCCATTTTCTTTAATAGTTACAATCTTTAATTATAACAATAGGAATAGTTGTGTAACTTCTTCAAATTCTAACAATTTGGCAGAATAAGATGTTAGTTCTGTCTTTAATTGTGCAACTTAAGTTTGATTGGCCTCTCAAGAGGATTTTGGGACTGTATATTTTTTCTGTCACTAATATAATCCTTTATAATGTCCCTATTGCTAAATTGGGTTCTCCATTTTTTTATTACCAAGGCCATATCTTGCTGTGGAAATGAACCGAGTGAATGGCGTCCAGCTGAGGCTGCTTTATTCTGCATTCGAGCTATATCAAGTTATGTGTCGGTTGTTGAAACAAACGTAATGCCTCAGGTATGAATGAACATTATTTTCCCATTTCTATGCTTTCATATATGCATCTGCAGTATTAAGTGAACTCATCTCTAATACCGAGTACACTTATACTTTTAATTTGTTTTATGTTATGTTCTCTGCAGTTCATTGGCAGTCTGAATGAGTGCTAATTGTGTAATTGTTTGGATTTTTTTCAGTTTTTATTTGCAATTATGCTTTGAAATCTTATGTTAGTAATCCATAAAATACACATATTGTTCGTGTGATTTGTTTTATAGGTTATGGATCTGCTTCCGAAACTGCCTCATCAGCCGCAGCTACTCCAAACGGGTAACCTGCCACTTAATAATATTGTGAATTATCTGCTTCCTTCCAAAGCAGTATGTATCTTCTGTGGTCCAAATGTCTCATGTCTGCTGTCATCTGGCCTGCCATGGAGATCACTACTGTATAAAGATTTCAATGTAGTGTTTTTACTATTTTTTAGATTTTATAGTTATCTGAGTTTATCTTCAATAATCAGTATTTATGTTTGTATGTACAAATTCAGTTTGCTTAATAATTGGAGCATTTTCTAAGTGGCTTGATGCTGCACCAAGTGGTTTCTCTAAGTTGCCTTTGGTGATTGATATTCTTATGAGTGGAATGCGTACCTCTGAAGATTCTGCAGCAGCTGCTGCTTTGGCATTTAGACACATCTGTGACGGTATAGTTTCTTTTATTAGCAATTTTACTGCTTTCTTCATCTACATTGTTGAAATTTTTGGTATTCATACCTGGACAAATGGATGTAAAAGGATGTTCATGCTTGTAATAACAGGACTGACATTCTAGGTACTTTGATGTAGCGTGTCATACATCTTTGTTTTAACAAATTGTTGATGTCACTGCTATGGAACCACTATTAAAATTTTATAAGTTATACTTGCGTGTATTGATTAGATGTTGATTTTACTAGTAGAAAACACGAATGAGAAGTAAGATTTGGATTGACTGTTCTAAGTCTTTTCAATTTTATATTTGACTTTGGAGATTCATGAACTTATCATGTGAGATTTTGTATAAACGAATCCCTCCTGAGAAAAAAAGGTAAACTCTGAAAAGGAGAATAAAACATGGAGGAACCTTGCTTTCCGCATTGTTCACATGAAATCTTCTCCAATAGTTCCTGATATATCCTTGGAGTTGATCAGGTTTACATATAGCACCTGCCTGAATTCATAGCTGGATGGTGAAAATGTTTTGCTTTATGGTTCTGTTTTGAAAATTTTAACTGTGGATTCAAATTATTCTTGTTGAATGCAGATTGCCGTAAAAAGCTTTGTACATATTGTAAAGAGCTTTTTCATATATACTATACGGCAGTTAATGGGGAAGGTAGTTTTAAGGGCTCTGCTGACGATTCATTACACTTAGTTGAAGCTTTGAGGTATGCTTCTTACTCAGCAACTTTAGGGGCTAAAGACATGGATAGTGACTTATGGTCTTACGTTGGTCTCTTGTTATATTAATGGCTGTTAAATTGTTTCCTCAGCATGGTTATTACTGAACTTCCACCAGAACCTGCTAAGGCTGCTTTGGAGGAACTATGCGCATCAGTTGTTTCTCCTTTACAGGTTTAGTTTGTTCCTTTGGGTTTAGTATGTTGATACTTCTATTCTTTTTTTATTTACGGTGGACCTTTTTCTATGATATGTTACCAGGTAGTAATTAACCAAGGTCCGGAAGTTTTGGAGAAGAAACATGCTCGTGAATTAACAGTTCACATAGATCGATTTGCATATATCTTCCGGTGAGATAAATGCGTCCCCACCCGTCTTCCCTCCCTTATTTTTTATTTTGCTCACCATGCAACTTGAACCAATTCTAGGTATGTAAATCATCCTGAAGCAGTTGCTGATTCAGTTCACCGGCTTTGGCCAATATTCAAAGCCATCTTTGATCTGTGAGTATTGAACAACTTCCTAGACGCGTAGTCACGTCTGTGTTTATAGGTTTCCGACTTTTACCTGATTATTATTGTTTAAATGCTTCTGATGCAGTCGTGCTTGGGACATGAGAACCATGGAGTCTCTTTGCCGTGCTTGCAAATATGCTGTGAGTCTAAGGATGAGTTGTTTCAGAAAAATGGATGTTCAAAACTGGTTTAGAAATTTGATTGTCGATCAACATTCTACCGAACATATCTTAGATAAATATTTGGCAATCTCCAATGAATGCATGTTGTTCCTTACTTTTCTGGCTGCAGGAATTGCATTATCCGAAAGAATTTATGTTATATATCAGATTTTTTCATTATATGATATTATTCTCAGAATATAATTTTGCTTAATTAGTTTGTTCGATCATGGAATGTAGTATGCCTCAAACATTGTACTTAAACTAGAGGTTTACTTCGGAAGAAAAAAAGAAGGAAATGAATTACTTGTTAGCGGTCACCTGTTTGAAAATAACCAGCATTACTGCCAGCTATAACGATCACATATTTTTTATTAGGTGAGAACTTCTGGAAGGTTTATGGGAACAACAATTGGAGCAATGCTTGAAGAAATCCAAGGCCTGTATCAGCAACACCACCAGCCATGCTTCCTTTATCTCTCTAGTGAAGTTATAAAGGTACATTTTACACTCGTCAATTTTGCTAATTTTAATTTATATTCGTTTCGGTTAAGATGTTGAGAAGCCAGCTCCACTTGTGCTGTAGATATTTGGCTCTGATCCTTCTTGTGCAAGTTACCTAAAAAATATGATTGAAGTGCTCTTCAAGCACACAACATCTCTTCTCACGAGTATTAAGGTACGGTTTGATTAAACAATGTATTTTTTCATATTATTTAAAATTTTCAAGATGTCCACTTTTATTTATTGTTTTGCTGCAGGAATTCACTACGAGACCAGACATAGCAGATGATTGTTTTCTACTGGCATCAAGATGCATTCGCTATTGTCCTCAATTATTTATCCCTTCTGCTGTATTTCCGGCTTTGATAGATTGTGCGATGATTGGGATCACAGTACAGCACAGGTCTAGTCTCTTGAACTTGTTTGTTGGTTTGTGCATGTTTACGTCTGTGGCTGTGCACACACTCACATGTACAAACACAAGCAATACATCCTTCTTATAGGGGATTAGGTTACAGGTCATTTACTTGTCAATACATTTATCATTTAAAAATTATCATGTCACCGTATTTTATTTGCAGAGAGGCCTCCAATTCCGTTTTGACCTTCTTATCTGATATCTTTGATCTCGCGAAATCTAGCAAGGGAGAACAATATTTATCTATCAGGGATAGTCTCATTATTCAGCGAGGTGCTACCATTACTAGAATTTTGGTGGCAGCCCTAACAGGAGCACTGCCAAATTCTCGATTAGAAACGGTAGCTTCTTTGGCTTTGTTATATTCTTCAGCTTTATGCTGTTGCCATTGCTACGTTGATGATTGATAGAATAAGTTTAACGTTCATGATCAATTTCATGGGGTCCTTTTGCTGCTCCAGGTAGCATATGCACTTCTAGCTTTAACTCGAGCTTACGGCATGCAAGCACTGGAATGGGCTAAGGAAAGTGTGTCATTGATCCCATTGACTGTTGTCAAGGAAGTGGAGCGCTCGAGATTTTTTCAAGCATTGTCAGAGGCAGCCTCCGGGGCCGATGTGAACACCCTGATACTCTCAGTTGAAGAGTTATCCGAAGTTTGCCGTCGTAATCGAACTGTTCAAGAGATTGTTCAGGGAGCATTGAAGCCACTCGAGTTGAATTTGGTACCTGTATTATAGTTTGAACATTGGAGGGGCTGTTTTGCTCAGGCCTCACATATTGTTTATTAGGCAAGCCGAATTTTAATCAAAACCGGTATTTTTCTGTTTTTATTAGTTCATTTTTGTATCAATCTTGGTTTGTCGAATTCCGACCTGTTTTTAAGGTGCGGAATCGGCATTACCTTTTACACCGTGGAGTGGAAGTGTTATTTGTTGTATCTTTTTTATTTGGGTTAAAAATGGTGCACTCTTGAGTTGTCTGGAATTGCATTGGCCTCTATTTTTGGGGTGAAATTCTTGGTATACGGTGTTAGTTTGTATTGGGGAGTAATACTTTGAAGTTACAAGAATGAAGATGGTTGTTCTCTTTAACATTAAAATCCATTTATTTATATCGTGTTTATGTTATTTTTGCCGTAATTGCATAGTTACTTTATCGAATTGATATGGTCGAGTATTAAAGTGTTCGATGTATTTTAACAAATGTTTCGAGTTTGAATTTTATGTATTGCAAAGCAAGTTCTTCCAAAGTGTCCCTATGTAGTAAAGTGTTTGATTAAGTTAACAAAATTTTCTAATTTAATCTCTATTTTTTTATCAACATGAATTTTTGGTAAATTTTAGTCTAATTAATGTCATGTCGTGGAATATATTAAAATTGAGAAAAATTTATCAAATTAATATGGACAAAAAAGTTTAAGGACTAATTTGAAAATAAATGTCAACTTCAGGGACTAAAAGTTGATTTATGCCTTTGATTTAACTGTTGATGGTATCAAAGCAAAAATTTGCAGTGGAGAAGCAAAGCAAGTATCTTTCTTTACTCTCTAGCATGGCGCCCATACGGATGATAGGCAAGTAAATCTATCCGATTCTCGATTCGTTTCTCTATTATCTCGTTCCATTAACAATCTCTCCATTTTGATTTTGTTGTCTCGCCAAAACACAGATATCGCCGTCAACTTCACAGGTAACTCTTTCAGACATTTCATCGAATAGGTCATGCTCGATTCCAATCTCTGGCTTCAATTCATCTTTTTCCTTTATTTTTCAATCTGGGCTTCTTATTCTCCACTTGGGTTTTCTTTTCTTTTTTTCGTACATAGATGGCATGTTTAAAGGCATTTATAATGGCAAGCAACATCACGTTTCTGATATTGCTACTGTTTTGAGTCGAGCTTGGAATGCTGGCGTCGATCGAATTATCGTCAGTTACCCTCTCTCTCGTATTATCTTTGCATTTAGTTAAGTTAAGTTACATTGGAAGCTTTAGTTTTTTAGTGAACTCGTGAAGTTGGATAAATTTGAGTCTAATTTTCCATTTCTATATGGAATTACCGAGATGGTATGTTAATTTTCTGAACCCTGGATGAAAGTATTTGCTTTGAAGCTTTTGGAGACAATTTTCTGCATATATACAAGCATGAAGAGTTTTAATTTTTGATATTGCTATAAATGCATAATTCATGGTAAAAGGTTTGTTGTTACAGGTTACGGGTGGTTCCCTTGAGGAGTCGAAGGAAGCTCTTGCTATTGCAGAAACCGATGGTCTATTCGTTGTGCTTTATTGATTGCCACATCTGCCTTGGCGTTTCTTTTGCTTTAGAATGTTTTCTTTTGGTTATTGTCTAAAGTTTGTTGTTCATCACAGGGAGGCTTTTCTGCACAGTTGGGGTGCACCCGACTCGATGCAAGGTTAGTTTGTTTCTAGAAATTTGTTGTCTTTGGTCCTTCCGTTTTCAAGAGTACGAGTTGTTAACGACTTTTCTTCAACTTGGTCTCTTATGCTTTATTTAGGAGTTTGAAGAGAGTGGGGATCCTGAAAAACATTTTCAAGCTCTTTTGGCATTGGCTAAGGAGGGGATTCAAAAAGGGAAGGTGAGTATGCCTTATCTGGTTTATATGGATCCAAAAAATCTAGTAACCTATTGCATAATTTTTTTTATCAGGATTGTGATCATAGTCTTACTATAGTTAGATACTGTGAATTTTGTCTTAACCTAGGTGGTTGCGATCGGTGAATGTGGATTGGATTACGACAGGCTTCACTTTTGCCCAGCAGAAATTCAAAAGAAGTAAGTGGTTGCCGAGAGAAATATTTGTTAGGATTGTGTTCCTTTGTTTCTTATTATATATCAGCTTGTTTTTGTCTGCTTTGATTTTTAAATATTTGTAACTTTTTTCATGCTAAAATTAGGTATTTCGAGAAGCAGTTTGAATTAGCTTATGCCACAAAGCTGCCTATGTTTCTGCATATGCGTGCAGCTGCAGAAGATTTCTGTGAAATCATGCAACAAAATATTAGCAAGTTAGATTTCTGGATCTTTCTTACACTAGTGGAAATCGTTTTCATTTCCGTGTCTGCAGTAACACACTTAATCTATGAAAAGAATAGTATTAGTTAATTGGTTCACAGTGAATGTGTAAAAGCTAAGATCTGCCATTTTTTTTTCACTTCAAAAGGTTCTCTGGTGGGGTTACTCACTCATTTACCGGTACTGCTGAAGATCGTGATAAGCTTCTCTCATTTCATAACATGTATATAGGTGAGAAACTATGCTTCGTTATGGATATGTTGAAGTTCCCGGAAATGCCTATAGAGTCTTTCAACTTCGGTTATTTTACAGGTATAAATGGATGCTCCCTGAAGATGGCTGATAATCTTGATGTTGTGAAGGACATACCTGTTGAAAGAATGATGATCGAGACCGATTCTCCATATTGTGAAATCAAAAGTACACATGCAGGGATCAAGTTTGTTAAATCTTTATGGCCTTCTAAGAAGAAAGAGAAGTATGATCAAGAAAGTCTTGTTAAAGGACGGAATGAACCTTGTTTGGTGCGGTGAGTGAAAATGCTTTTTTCCGGTGGGGCGTCGTAACTTTATTCTCTTTTTTTGGTACTTTTTAAACAAATAAATAGACTACTCTGGAGAGTGTTTTGAAATAGAAATCTTCATCTATAGTATATGTTGGAAGCTACTGCGAGTGTTATCTCATCTGATGAAACAACATCAAGGAATATAAATGTTTTCTTTAATTTATACCACATAGCAAATGGTCCTCGATATTATTCAGTTTGTTTCTGTTCATAACATATTCCGTCTTCTTCTTTTTTCCGGTGGTAATCGTTCTAGGCAAGTTCTCGAGGTGGTAGCTGGCAGTAAAGGAATCAGTGACATAGATCAGTTGAGTGCTACACTGTACCAGAACACCTGCAGGTACTTCTGTTTGCAATTCATCGGAATTTTACGACAACTTGGGCACTAGATAAAGGCTACCTAGAGATCAACTAAGCTTTTGTTTTCTTTGCCACCATCATCCTTATCTTTATAATTACTGAAACTTTCTGGGGTTTGCAGGGTTTTCTTCCCTCAAGACTTGGACGCTGCAGCGGATGCTCTTCTTGCCGGTTGACATGGAAGTCGATGACAGTTTTATGTTCTTTTTAAACAATATACAGTGCTTTAATGTACTAAGATTTAGAAACAACCAGAACCCTACATTTTATGTTTTAAGCATCTTTCGACTTCTATCAACCCTAATACAGGAGTTACAGGGAAAAGTTGAAGAAGAGCTTAGTCTGAGATGAGCCAAGAATGAGGCAACAAGTTTCATAAAAGCAGTCACGTATCACATTTTAATTGGCCAATGTTTTTTTTAATAGTTAGATACTTAAAATGATCTAAATAAAATTTTAGCCATATATTTAGAGCGAAAAATAGGTTGGGCACCAAAACTGAACTACGTGTATAGTTTGAGCACTTGTTTGATTATTAAGTCTTTATTTTAAGGAACAATATTCTATACACAGGCCGTGGAAACTGAAAGATTTCATAAGCGTCTTAGTTTTAGGGTATATGGTTTAGGGGTTTAGGTGTAGGGGGTTAGAATTTAAAGATAGTTATTTTAATTTAAGGTTTAGGGTTATAATTTAGGGTTTATAGGTTAAAACTTAAATCATCACCATATTACCCTAAAAACTAAACCCTAACCTATAAACCCTAAATTGTAATCATAAATATTAAATTGAAGCAACTATCCTTAAATTCTAAACCCCTAAACTTTATACTCTAAACTAACTCTCTATACCCTAAAATTAAGGCGCTAGTGGAAACTTTCAAACTTTCAAAAAATTGAAGGCCTAAATTAAAAATTAAAAATTTCGAATTGTTTAAAAATTCAAAATATTAATTTTTTTAAAACATAATACGAATTTTAAAATTTTGTAAGGGTTAAATTAAAATTTTTTATTTTTTAAAGAGTTAATTTTTAAAATTTAAGGAGAGAGCATGGCTACCCTTGGCTCCTATAACCATCTGCCTCTGACCGATAGTGCCTCGAATGAAGAGGCCTATACACAAATACAAACATGAACTCGTCCCAAATTGACCCAAAAAAGTATAACTTGAACTCGTCCAACTCAAATCCAAACTAAACCAAACCCAAAATAGTTTGATTAGAAAATTTTGACCCTCAAACTTAAATTTAACCTAAACTAACATAAAATAATTAGAAAATTCACATGGAACTAATCTAAAACCCAGCCGAACCAAAACTAACTAAATCAGCCCAATTAACAAGTCTACTCACAGTCCATCTGAATGATTATAGAAAGAAAACCGAAACCTAACCACAAGAGGACAGTCAAACATCTATAAATAAATAAAATAAAAAAGGGATTGCATTTGCATTGGAACATACGCTGCGGATTGTGTTGAATTCTTTCATTCAGTGTTTGGGTTTCGGGTCTTGGCTCTGGGTCTCTGCTATTTCCTTCAGATTTAAGGATTCAACCTCCCATTAACGAAATCAAACCTAAAAATCCTGCCTTTCTGATGTTCCTCCATTAAAGGTATCATCTTTTTCCCTTTCTCAATTTAATCTCCATAGATTTTAGGGTTTCTGCCCTTTTTTGGGTTTTTTTTTTATTTGTTTTCGAATCTGGGTTGTAGTAAGTTGTTTTAGCTTCCTCTGGTTACTGCTTTAGAATTAGATTGATATGGTTTTTTATTTTTATTTTTATTTTTATTTTCTGTGTGTGTATATATATGTAAATTGCATAATTTGTTAATGTAGTTTATGTGGTGGTTGGTTTGGTTTTCTCCTGGTTAGGCCATGGCTGGGAAGAAAATCATAGCAATATGTCAGTCTGGTGGTGACTTTGTCACCAATAAAGATGGTTCATTGTCCTACAATGGCGGCGAGGCCTATGCTATAGATATCAATGAGCAAACCAAGTTAAGTGATTTCAAGTCTGAGATAAAGGAAATGTTTAATTTTAGCTCTGGTAACATGTCTATCAAGTACTTCCTCCCCGGAAACAAGAAGACCCTCATAACCATCTCCAAGGACAAGGATTTGCAGCGCATGCTTAATTTCGTAGGTGAAACTTCGACCGTTGATGTTTTCCTCAACTTGGAGGACACGGCTGCTCCTAACGTTTCCAACATGCCTGCTAGTAGGTAGGTACTCTTCATGTTTCTGAATTTACCATCTAAGTTCAGCCCTCGGTGTTATGGTTACATTTGCTTAAATGTGCAGGTCTAGCAGGACGACTATCTCAGAAGCTGCGGTTCCTGTTGTTGCTCCTACCAATGCTGCTGTTGGGATGAACGATGGCATTGACCAACTTGACATCGACATGCCGAACGAAACTTCTCTGGACTGTATGCCCATTAATATGATTGATGGGAAGCATCATAAAGCTGCTCAGAATTGGGAGAATATGATCACTGGTGTTGACCAAAGATTTAATAGTTTTAATGAATTCCGAGAAGCTTTGCACAAATACTCAATTGCACATGGTTTTGCTTATAGGTATAAGCAAAACGTCAGCCATCGTGTTACTGTTAAATGCAAAGCTCAAGGCTGTCCCTGGAGGATATACGCAGCGAGACTGTCCACTACCCAGTTGGTTTGCATCAAGAAAATGAATTCGACACATACGTGTGAAGGAGCTTCCGTAAAAGTTGGGCACCGGGCAACGAGGGGTTGGGTGGGAAGTATTATAAAGGAGAAATTGAAAGCTTCCCCCAACTACAAGCCTAAAGATATTGCCAATGACATCAAACGTGAATATGGAATCCAACTAAATTATTCTCAGGCATGGCGGGCAAAAGAGATTGCCAGGGAACAGCTTCAAGGGTCCTTTACGGAGGCATATAACCTCTTACCTTATTTCTGTGAGAAGATAAAAGAGACTAACCCAGGCAGTATTGCCACCTTAAATACCAAGGATGACTCAAGCTTCCATAGACTATTTGTCTCATTTCATGCCTCGATATCTGGTTTTTTACAAGGGTGTCGACCTCTATTTTTTCTTGACAGTACTATTTTGAATTCTAAATACCAGGGGGTATTGTTGGCTGCAACAGCTGCTGATGCAGAGGATGGTATTTTTCCTGTAGCTTTTGCTGTAGTTGATGATGAGACTGAAGACAATTGGACTTGGTTTTTAAGGGAACTCAAATCTGCTGTTTCTACATCGAACCAGTTAACATTTGTTGCAGATTTTCAGAATGGTTTAAAGCAGGCTTTGGCTGATGTATTTGATAAATGTTACCACAGCTATTGTTTACGACATCTTGCTGATAAACTCAACAGAGATTTAAAGGGGCAGTTTTCTCATGACGCAAGACGGTTTATGGTCAATGACTTTTACACTGCTGCTCGTGCATCACGACTTGAAGGATTCCAGCGGGCCGCTGAAAGTATAAAATGCATTTCTCCTGAAGCTTACGACTGGGTCATTCAAAGTGAACCAGAGCACTGGGCAAATGCCTTTTTCGGAGGAGCAAGGTATAACCACATGATCTCAAGCTTTGGGCAGGAGTTCTATAATTGGGTATCAGAAGCACAGGAGTTTCCTATAACACATATGATTGATGTATTACGGGGTAAGATGATGGATACGATCTACAAACGTCGTGTGGATTCCAGTCAGTGGATGACAAAGTTAACTCCAAGTAATGAGGAAAAGTTGCAGAAGGAAACTGCAATGGCACGGTCGCTTCAAGTGTTACTCACACAGGGTAGCGTATTTGAAGTTCGAGGGGAATGTGCTGAGGGGACGTTTGTTGAGGTTGTTAATATAGATCATTGGGACTGCAGCTGTAAGGGCTGGCAACTTACTGGTTTGCCATGCTGTCATGCTATTGCCGTCTTTGAATGCATTGGTAGAAGTCCTTATGACTTCTGTTCTAGATACTTCACAACTGAGAGTTTCCGTTTAACTTATGCGGAATCCATTCATCCTGTTCCAAATATAGACAGACCAATTGAGGATGAATCACTTGAGGTAGCTGTTACTGTAACTCCTCCAACTAAACGTCCAGCAGGTCAGCCAAAGAAGAAGCAGGAATCTATAGACCTTATTAAACGGCAGCTCCAGTGTAGCAAATGCAAGGGCCTTGGCCACAACAAGAAGACTTGCAAAGAACTCTAGTGTAGATGTAGGACACTGTAAGTAGGTGCCTACTCTTTGTGCCTTTACCAACCCTCTATTTGATCAACTTTTATGCCTTTTAGCTTTATGCCTATCTCCATCATCTATGGCACTTTTAGATAAACTTTGAGAATTAGACTGTTTTGTCATTTGTGTTGTGTTATACTGGTAACTGTACTAATGGTCCTCGGTGGATGTTGCACTTGACAATCTTATCTATTAACACAGCGATTCCTGGTTATAGTCAGCACTGTGTCAACTCTAATCTGAACATATATTTCCTATTACGAGTCAACACTGCTTGGTTAAGAGCTCTGCTACCCTAGGCTCCACTTTGTCATCTGCTTAGGGGTAAATGGGTGATAGAATACGTCAGTAAAACTAAATAAATAATATATAATTTTATGTGACATATAACTAGCTTGTCCTTTATTTCAACTGTTAATTATTTGAGTGTTTATTAAGAAGTGAACAACTTGTAGTTGCAGTGACATCATTTAACATGAGATTCTGTGGAAGTTGGGATTTTAAACTATGACATCTTTGTTGAGCACTATTTGTTCTCATCCTTTTGTACCTCTATGTCCGGTTTCTTTATTCTTGGGATGATGGAACAAGTTCTAATTTATCCCCAAAAGGATACTGGGGTAAAACAAACACCAAACATTGATCTTGCTTTTTGGGTGTGTTTCATTCCTTATCTTGTTGTCCATTTCCTTCTCAAATAAACATATTGGATGCTCCCTCTGAAACTTCAACGACATTATTTGGAGATTGTTCCATGGGAGGGATTTTTTTGTTGAATGTGGTTTATGATGTAACTACTTTTATTCCTGGTGATGCTGATTGTAAATAGACTTTTTCATTGTATTGTCATATGGTTTCAACGCTTTGTTGTTACATTTACCTTCTGTTCTTGAAAAATTGCCGTTATGTTCACATATTCTGCCTGTTGAAGTTGCTGAGCAATGAGTGTTGCTCTTATTGCTTTCATCGTATTTTCAATGAATTTACCTGGGAGCAAAAATGCTATAGAACTTTACTAACCATATGTACCTTAGTCGGATTTGCTTGTTGTTCTTGTGTGTGGCACCATAATTCGTCTCATATACATGATTTTCCGAAGATTCGTGCTTTAGACAAGGCTGTGATTCACCAATCCGTGCATGCATTCTCTTCATTTTCATATAAAGAATTTGAGAACTTGATACTATATGATTTGGTTGGTGATAAAAAAGTATCCCTTGCTAAAGAATGTGTTCTTTGTTGCAAACCAGTGGAATGCTTGGATGATTTCTTGGCGGTTGCTTTCTTTCACTACTTGTGTCATGTTTTGATCCATTGTCACCGTTCCGAGTGCTGATCTGACTATCCGAAAGCAAGCGAATGCAGTAACAGCGTAACGCCGTGACATTCTCGTGGAGCTGCTGTGGCTGCCCTCTATTTGCTTTTTTATTTGTAAAAAACATGAAAAAAAAGGATCAATAGTTATGGTGTCATTTCCTTTGATTTGTTGATGAGGTTGACTAATAGATGGGAGCAGGACTTAATTGTTTTAGTTGAACTGAGATGTATTTCCCATATTGGTTTAGCTTATAACACTTTCAATGTAGTTGTGTTCTTCAATGCTTGCTGTCTTTTTACTTTTGGTAGAAGTCATACAAATGAATGGAAAAATAGCATATAATTGTTGTTTAAAATTTAGATAGTTAGACGAGGGTAAATGGATGGTTGAGATTATTTTTTTTATATAAAAGAATTTATATTTTTTTGTTAATCTCAACTATCAATTTATACTCGTTCAAAAACTGAAGTTTTTATATGGTGTAGGAACATCCTACCTCTTGAAATATGTATTATAATTAAAATTTTAAAACAATTGATTTTGTATAACAACTTAATAAGTGTTTGGTGCAATGATAAGGTACATTATGTTTTTAACGAGAGAATTTGAGTTCTAACTTTAAAAATGATATTATTAGAAAGAAGAGTTATAAATTCTGAATACAGATCATAATATAAACATGACATGCAATAGGTATATTATATTTGAGACGACAATTTATGTAAACTAATGGCTTGATTGATGAAAAAAATTAATTAATATTATTTTGATATTTTGAGAATCAATTAGATGGTACCAATTTGAGATCTGAGCCACAGTTTGAGGACTTGTTATGAAATTTTACTTTTTTATTTTATACGAGTGAAGCAAGTTCTGGTTTTCAATGCATGCGTAAATGCTATCTTATCGATATGAGCTGTTTGCAGAACCCTGTTTCCCCTTCACTCGCCTGTGCTATCTCATCAAACTCAAGGCCCCGTTGTTCACCTCTCGTAGCTCTCGAAACATGCTCCTCCATGGCCCAACTCAAGCAACACCATGCCCGACTCACCAAGCTCGGCCTTTCCTCCGACAATGATGCCATGGGTCGTCTCATTAAGTTTTGCGCCATTGAAAACAATGGAGATTTGGACTATGCCATCCACCTGTTCGATACATTGCCCCAACCGGATGCTTTCATCTACAATACCCTCATCAGAGGTTACTTGCAACGCCAACAACCCGCCCACTGCCTCCTTTTCTACTTGCAAATGTTGCAAGACTCTGTTTTTCCTAATAATTTCACTTTCCCTTGTCTCATAAGAGCTTGTTCGGTTGATGGTGCTGTTCGAGAAGGGACCCAAATCCATGCCCATGTCTTCAAGTTCGGGTTCGCCGATGATGGGTTTTGTCTAAACAATTTGATTCACATGTATGTGAATTTCAATGCCTTGGATGATGCCAGGAAGGTGTTTGACAAGATGCCTGGGAATAGGAGAGATGTTGTTTCTTGGACCACTTTGATAAGCGGGTATGCCCAATTGGGTCTCGTCGATGCGGCTTTCGAGATTTTCGAGCTGATGCCGGTGAGGAATTCGGTTTCTTGGAACGCCATGATTGCTGCTTATGTGCAGAGCAACCGGTTTCACGAGGCTTTTGCTTTGTTTAATAGGATGAGGGCCGAGAAGGTGGTGCTCGATAAGTATGTGGCAGCTAGTATGTTGTCCGCATGTACTGGTTTAGGAGCTCTTGAGCAAGGCGAGTGGATACATGGATATATCGAAAACAAAGGGATCGAGCTAGACTCGAAACTTGCTACGACCATTATCGATATGTACTGCAAATGCGGGTGCTTGGAGAAAGCTTACGAAACTTTCAAAGGTCTTACCTGTAAAGGGATTTCTTCATGGAATTGCATGATAGGGGGCTTTGCTATGCATGGAAAGGGAGAAGCTGCCATTGCCATTTTCAAGGAAATGGAGAAGGAAGGGGTCGGTCCCGATACCATCACCTTTGTGAATATCCTTAGTGCATGTTCTCATTCAGGGTTGATCCAGGAGGGTCGCTATTACTTCCAGTACATGACCGAAGTTCACGGAATCAAACCCCGAATGGAGCATTATGGATGCATGGTTGATTTGCTTGGAAGAGCTGGATTACTAGATGAAGCCAAAAAGCTAATTGATGAGATGCCGATGAGCCCCGATGTAGGTGTACTAGGCGCTCTTTTCGGGGCATGTAGGATCCATGGAAATATCGAATTGGGAGAGGAGGTAGGCAAGAGAGTAATCGAACTGGAACCGGACAACAGTGGACGCTACGTGTTGTTGGCTAATATGTACGCCAACGCTGGCAAATGGGAAGATGTAGCTAACGTGAGGAGAATGATGAACGAGAGGGGAGTGAAGAAGGTTCCTGGCTTCTCCGTCATCGAATTACAAGGTGAAGTTAACGAATTTATAGCAGGAGGAAGGAACCATCCTGAAAGCAAAGAGATATACACGAAACTTGACGAGGTGCTCGAATGTATTCGAGCCGTCGGTTACGTTCCTTCCGAGGGAGCAGTACAAGAGTTTGAGGAGGAAGAAAAGGAGAATCCTTTGTACTATCACAGTGAGAAGCTTGCCATTGCCTTTGGATTGTTGAAGACAAAAGCAGGGGAAACTTTCAGGATAACAAAGAATCTAAGAGTTTGTAGAGATTGCCACAATGCTACCAAGCTTATCTCAAAGGTTTTTGATCGTCAAATCATTGTTAGGGACAGGAATCGGTTTCACCATTTCAAAGATGGGGGGTGTTCCTGCAAAGATTACTGGTAGTACCGGCCGGTCTGCTGGCGGCCGGTAAGTGTGCAATGCCTATACTATCTAGACCACTCCCGTCCATAAATCAGAGAACATTGAACGCTTAAGCATGCTCGATCCCGCATCCTCGTGTATATTGTACCACGTCCTATGTATATTTGACTCCTCTAATTGACATAGTTTGGTATGTCTACTTCTACAATATTATTAGTAGGTCCAAATTAATAACATCATTAGTCCTTACTCTTAAGGTGATGGTGTTGAAATTCCTTTACTAATATTTGATCACATAGTTACTGTTTTGTGGAAATTTCATTTCATTTTAGCAGTAGTAAATTAAGAGTGTTTCAATTCAGATTACTAATAAGATAAAAGGTTAAATTCTATCATTAATCCTTGTATTATGTATATGTTGTAGATTCAATTAGTATGTTTTACTTTGGTCAATTTTAGCCCTTTATGTTTTTAGAATTTTAAAATTTCAGTCCCAATTCAAATGGTTTAGGAATAATGTGACTAAATTATAACGACTTAAACGATCAAATTGGATAACCGAAACTAAATTTATAATTTATGCATAACATTTGAACCGATAGCAATATTTGACTCAACAAATTTAACGGATGGTGTCAAGAACGAAATTTCAAAATTTGACCGAGTGAAACCGAATGGTTCAGGAATAATGTTTTCTAAATTTATGTTTTACTTTTGTATGTCTTTATTGTACTCGTAATCTCTTTTTTTATTATTCCATTTAATTAATGTTGTCTAAAATAAAATTGATATTTTGACTGAGTGATAAAAAATGTGCATTTGTTATATTTTTTTTAAGTTTGAATTCTGACAATTGACATCTATCATAAATATATTTATTTTTTATTTAATAAAAAACATATTTAAAGTTCAAAATCGAATCAGATTAAATCTTTAAATAAGAGACAAAAATATTTTTTTCTATTAATATCTCAATTTAATTCAAAGGTTAGGCTTTATTAAAATGATACCAAATTTCTTATCACTCGACTCAACAAACCCGAACAAACCCGAACGATATGTAACGTAAATGTAACATCTTAATTCAAAGCATGGCAAGTGGCAACCCACTCTTTAAGTCAAATTGTTCAAAGAAAAAGAGATTATTAATTTAAGAAGATAAAAGAAGAAAAAAAATTGACCCTTTAATTCTGCAATACTTTCAATTCCCAATTTGAAATTGTTGCCAATAATCATTATATATAGAAAAAGGGAGAAAAACCCAGCAAAGCAAAGCAATCTCCCAATCGACATTAGTTGTATAAAGCTTAGCTGCTTCCACTTGCACTGTTAACTGTAAAAAGGACATGTCTTTCCTCATCACCTACCTCTGATTACTCCAATTTCTCATTACCCAATGCCCAAAACCCGAACCCATTTCTCACAAACCCAGAAAAAGCATTGAAATTTGAAACCCTTTCTTTTTCTTTCCTGGAAAATGCTGAACCTCAGCTTTGTAGATGTGTTTCACTTTGGGGTTTAGCCTTTTTTTTCATTCTAAACGCCCAAAGTCCAAATTTTGCTCTTTTTTTTGTTCTTTTACATTTTGTCTCTAACCAGCACTGCCTGAACCAGGTTTGTTCTGATTTACATGCTCTTCACTGTATTTTGATGCCATCTAAAGCTCAAAGTTTTGACTTTTTTGATTGATCTAGTCGAGTGATGCTTGAATTTGTTTTTGTTTTTGTTGAAAATGATATCTGATATGTCCGAATGTTTCATTTTGCTCTTAGATTGATTTGTCTAATGTGGGTTTTGTGATGGGAAATGTAGATCTTAGATTGTTTTTGGGTATTTTATTGTGGTTTAAGATCTTGCTTCCCCACTGCATTTGTTTAGTGTGAAGTATGGGATATGCTATATATTATGTAATTAGAAATCAGATTTGATTGGAATATCAATTGTTATTTGAATAAATGCTAGATATGTGGCTGTTTTTTTTCATAATTAGATGTAGGTTGTGATTTTAAGTTGTTTTCGTAAATCGTTTGGTCAGGCGTATCGGTGTTGGCGAAATGGCATCCGATCTGAACAAAACTCTGTCAAAAACATACATTGGTTTGCAGTTGTGGGTACTTATTGTAATTTGCTTAGGAGTGGTGTTTTTAGTTATTCTTGGCATATCTCTATGGCTTAGCTTTCGAAAGAAAACCAAAATGGGCAATGATGTGCTTCTTGTAAGGCAAGCACGTTATGTGCCTTATGTTTCGGAGGAAATTAAGGAGATAAGAGTCGATCAAGCTTCGGCGAACAATGGTGGAATGAACACATTCAGTGACAGGGATTCAGAGAAGGTTTTGTCTAATGCCGAGAACGGAGATGACAGTGGCCAGTCTGGTTCGTTTAATCATTTGAGGAAAGACATTAGAGGATCTCAACCGGAAGAAGAGAGAGGCACGGGGTCTGTTCCCACATTCCGGCCTTCTTCTCATCCGTTAACTGCTCCTTCACCTTTGTCGGGCCTACCCGAATTTTCACATGTGGGCTGGGGTCATTGGTTCACTCTTAGAGACCTACAGCTCGCTACTAACCGGTTTTCAAAGGATAATATTATCGGTGATGGTGGATATGGAGTTGTTTATAGGGGCAATCTGATCAACGGGACCCCTGTAGCTGTCAAAAAGCTCCTTAACAATCCGTATGTTGCATAGAAGATTTGTCCTTTTGTTCGTGTTTTGCTGTCCATAGCTTTCGAGGTTCGCTAATACTTGTTCTATGTTCTTTTAGGGGGCAAGCTGACAAGGATTTCAGAGTGGAAGTTGAAGCCATTGGTCATGTGCGGCATAAAAACTTAGTTCGACTTCTTGGGTACTGCATGGAGGGAACTCAAAGGTACTCTTATCATTTTATGTAGTCCCTATTATAAAGATTAATAAATTGTTAAATCAGCGTTCTTATAACCCGGGTTGCATAAAAAGGAAAGATATCTTTACCGATGCTTTATAAATTTTTGGCTATAACTCCAGGATGCTGGTTTATGAATATGTCAATAATGGCAATTTGGAGCAATGGCTTCGTGGAGATATGTCTCACAAAGGATATCTTACTTGGGAAGCTCGTATAAAGATTCTTCTTGGTACAGCCAAGGCGTAAGTATATGCGTTTAACTAAATCTTGATTGTTAATACTTACTTTCGGTTTAATCTCATTTTTGTTACTTGAAAACTATATGTTGCAGGTTGGCTTATTTGCACGAAGCTATTGAACCGAAAGTTGTGCATAGAGACATAAAATCGAGTAATATATTGATTGATGAAAATTATGATTCTAAGATATCTGATTTTGGTCTGGCCAAATTGCTAGGCGACGGGAAAAGTTATGTCACGACAAGAGTTATGGGTACCTTTGGGTGAGCCTTGGCCTTCTTAATTTTTGCTAGTATCGTTAGAGAATCTGAAAAAAATCATTAACTAATCAAGTTCTTTTCTTCGGGTTGCACAATTTTCCAGTTATGTTGCTCCGGAATATGCCAACTCCGGCCTCCTGAACGAGAAGAGTGACGTTTATAGCTTTGGTGTAGTACTCTTAGAAGCTATTACCGGAAGATACCCCGTAGATTACGGTCGCCCTCAGCCTGAGGTACACACTGTTATTTCTGATGCTTTTGCCAATAGTTTTGGACATAGTATGCTCGATATAAAAATTCATTCGACATAAATTTTGTCCTATGGTAAACTCTCAGGTAAATATGGTCGAGTGGCTAAAGATGATGGTTCAACAACGCCGCTCGGAGGAAGTAGTTGACCCTAATATAGAGGCTAGACCATCGACCAGTGCTCTTAAACGGGCTCTTTTGACTGCTTTGAGATGTGTCGATCCCGATGCTGATAAAAGACCAAAGATGAGTCAGGTTGCACGAATGCTTGAATCGGAGGAGTATCCAATTCCTCGAGAGGTTCGATTCTGATACCTTAAGACCAGTTAATAAGGTTTGTCTGTCAAGGAGAATGTCCGGTTTAAGGTTGTAACCGTGGCTAAAATTTTCAGGATAGAAGGCGCAGAAGGAATCAGACAACGAACTCAGAACCAAGAAACTCGGATGCCGATAGGAGTGACGATCCGGATTCAATTTCGGACAACAGAATGTACCACCACCCCTCCTAAACTTGGAATGGCATATAAGAGACGAGGCAAGCGAGGGAATTCTTTTTATATA
Organism: Hibiscus tridactylites; assembly: GCA_958450335.1. NCBI lineage: Eukaryota > Viridiplantae > Streptophyta > Magnoliopsida > Malvales > Malvaceae > Hibiscus > Hibiscus tridactylites. The sequence continues at coordinate 73,704,092 of OY288289.1, read as the reverse complement.
TATAATTATTATGGAAATTTGATTTACATATGGTATTGTAGATTGTAGAGAATATTAGTTTATTTTCCGGAAATGGCATTGTTCAGTCATGAGATTTTCTGTACAGGGTCTATAGTATGGATTCGATATAAATTTTTTATGAAAATGTTTTTCAGTGCTCGAATCTCTTATATGTGTGTGCGCGCGCGCGTATATACATACATTCGAGTCTTGGGTACAAATATATGTCTGAATAATAGTTGTGATAAGGCTGTGTGCTTAATAATTGGAGCTTAAATTTATGGGGCATGGTGCTTGACTATGGGATGACCATGTGCAGATTTACTATTTTCTTCTTTTTCTCTGGTGTAAGTACTAATCTAATATCTAAGCTGTTGTTTCCATGTGCTTGCATCCCTTTATATATATATATATATATATATATATATATATATATATACTGGATAGGATCCAGTTGTACTGTGTAAAACTCTTAAGTTTTACACGTCTTTTGGATCGTTGGATGAGTGAAACGGATAGATGAGATTAACAATAGAATATGTGAAGATTATCACTTGGGAAAAAAATGTAAGGTGTTAATATTAGCCATTTATTTCGATCTAAAAAACGTGTAAAACGTAAAGAGTTCTACATTGTGTAAGTTGTTCCTAACCTTATATATATATATACCAAAATTAATACCAAACTAAGTTTCGTTATGTTTCAACCATCTATAGTAAATTATTGCAGTATGGGTTCCAATTCAGTTTGTTTTATTCATACTACTAATAGTAAATTATTGCGGTATAGGTTCTAATTCAGTTTGCTTTATTCATAATGCTAAAATTTAATTTTGTAACTTAGTTTGTTTTATTTATAATGTCAGAATTCAAACACATCACCTTACATAACCAACTTTTTTTTTTTTAATTCTCAATAGCGAATTTGGACCGGTTCTTTAATTTTATTGTTTAATTTATATGGTTTAATTGCTGAACTAATTGATTTTTAATTCGACTAATTTAACTCGATTTTTTAATACATAATCCCAAGTCAATGTTTAGATACATAATTTAAAAATAAAATAAAATCTAATATTATTTGGTTTGATTTGATAAGAATCTTAAATAAACACATTAGATAACATGATGATCAACCATTTTAATCCAACTTTAAATTACAAAATATATAATACATTTGCTTTTAAGTGGATTCAAACCTTAATCGTCAAAATTTGAATAGTCATACTAGAATATTTCGTGGATAAAAAACATATTCACAATTTTAAACAAATTCATTAAAATAGTTCAAATAATGTTGAACATTTAACTTTTCATTAGTCATTACACATTCAATGAATATATATTAATTATTTGGACTGACCGATGGCTTTATAAAAGCAGAGGAATCAAATTATGTAAAATTAAAGTAAACGACTAAATTCAAAATTCAAGTATAATAAAGGGACCAAAACTGCAATTAGACCATTTGTTTTTGTGATGACCAAAAGAAAGAGGAAAGGGCACTTGTAATCAACCATGAACATATGACTATAATTTGACAATAAAAACATTGAAATCCAAATTCAAGTTTCAACAACAAACTTGTAATCAACCAGCCAACAACCAGAGCATTATGTTTGCTGGTTAAATGGATTCCGTAACCGATGCTACATCGTAAACTTGTATGATCTAATTGCTTACCGAATGCAACTACGAGGACAACAACTATGCCCCCGGGGATCGCGATTTTGGCCTCGAGTAGCCCAGGGTAATTAGCTTCTCCATCAACTTCTTTTCAGCATTTGCCTGGGAAGAAAAGAACGATATGAATGTTCGATTAGAAGCCGAGCCAGACCGGAAAAATGTATGATCCTAGAAGATAATGCTGAGACGGACATGATCGTCTCAGATACATGCTCATCGACTCCTGTCACTAGAGGACATCAGCCACCAAATCGATCGAAACGGACAATGCGTAGGGACCCGACTTGAATTAAAATCCAAATATCAATGAGTAAAACCAAACCTCAAGCATGGGGTTATTCTTTGGGATATTGCAAGCCACAATGATATTAAGTCCAGTCTTTAGCACTGCAACCAAATCAATCTGCTTTTAGTTCAAGCCAGAAAGAGAGGTGGGAGGGATCTAATTATAATTTTAGACCATCTATTATATTGAAATTTAGGATTTAATCCTTGGACTTTAATTTGGCATAATTTGATGTTTTACTTATGTTATTAATAGATCCGAATATATAAAATAGTTCGTTGTTACGGTTAAACAGATATCGTATGCGACTAACATGCAAATTTACTATGGATAAATATTTTATACACAGGCGGCGGTGGAAACTGAAAGTTTCCACAAGCGCCTTAGTTTTAAGGCATAGGGAGTTAGTTTAGGGCATATGGTTTAGGGGTTTAGGTGTAGGGGGTTAGAATGTAGGGATAATTGTTTTAATTTAAGGTTTAGGGTTATAATTTAGGGTTTATAGGCCTAAATCCTCACTATATTACTCTAAGAACTAAACACTAACATGTAAACCCTAAATTATAGCCTTAAACCTTAAATTGAAACAACTATCCTTAAATTCTAAATCCCTACACCTAAACTCCTAAACTAACTCCCTATACCCTAAAATTAAGACGTTTGTGAAAACTTTCAGTTTCAATTTAGGGTTTACAGGTTAAGGTTTCCACCGCCTGTGTATAGAATATTTATCCTAAATGGATTATCCCAAAATTCTAAACCCCTAAACCTATACCTTAAACCAACTCCCTATACCTTAAAACTAAGGCTGGATTATCCTGAAATTCTAAACCCCTAAACCTATACCTTAAACCAACTCCCTATACCTTAAAACTAATGCGCTTGTGGAAACTTTCAATTTCCACAGCCAGTGTATAGGATATTAATCCATTTACTATTGGTTGAGAATGTTTGATTGGATTTTTGAGTGACCTAAGTGACTGAATACCAATAAATGAAAATTTCCCATCTCATATTAGAGTATATCAAAACTTTAGCATAGTGGAAGGAGTAAAACCCTAATTAGACCAAAGAACAGTATTCAAAATGTTAGCAAAAATTGAAGAAAACTGACCTAATCGTCGAGCAATTCCAGAACCAGTATTATCTGAAGCACCGCCAAGAATTGAAGTCACGCTCACCGAATTATTCTATATTCAAAATCATGATTTTTTTAAATTTTAGCAACAATACCAAATCTATACCATAATCAATGATAACAAAGTAATGCATTGAAGAGAATTAAGGAACTAACAGGTCGTGTAGGAGCAGCGGCGTATAAATTCCCCAGTTTAGCAGAGTCAGAGCCGATCCATACGTATATCTATCAATTAATTAAACAATAAATATGCAAATTCTGAGAGATTTGTGTTTAAATAAGTGAGGAAATGGGAATACCTGCTTGGCGAGGTGAATGATCTGAAAGTGGAGGGTCACTTCATCGACGAGCTCCGTAAATGTTGTGACTTGCACGCCGCCGCTGGCGGCGGAAGCAGCGGCTGATTTCGATGCAGCTTCAGAGTCCGATGCTTTGCCAAAAGAAGAAGAAGGAGAAGACATGTTCATCGTCTTCGTCTTCCTTCCGTTCCGGTGCAGGATATAGCCTTTAACTCACTGAGTCTACTCAAGCTTTTTTTTTTTTGGTTTTAGTTTTGATAGGTCGGATTTCAGAGAGTTTTTAGACTCAAAAGAGAAACGCGGTAAAAAGTCTCAATTTTCTGGGGTAATTACAACAAACACTCCTAAACTATGGCTCTAATTTTAATTTCGTCCCTAATCTTTGTTCAAGGTGATCTTCAAAGTATCAATATGGGTTAAATGATAGCTCCAATATATCATGAAACATATTTAAAACACATTTATATCTATTATATAGATAAAATTTGGATTTAACGTGTTAAAAAATAAACTTTTTCAAAATTTAATAACATTATATTTTCTTATCTTCTAATACAACATATTTTAAGTTTGTCTATTTAATAACTAAACACGGGTTAAATTCGATCAACGTAATTTCAATATTCTTCACATTTATATCGAAATAGTCATTTAATGCATAAATTCAATCGGCGTAATTTCAATAACTAGTATCAGTACATCAAATATAAATCCGACCTACAAGTTTAGCATCATTTCAATATTCTTCACATTAAGTAAATAAGTGCTCCCAGCACAAAGGCAAATGCATGAAAATTTGTCCATAAACCAAGCCTTTCAACCCCTCCTATATCTCCCATGCTACCTGCAGCTAGAAACAGCAAATAAATTTTTAGTTTTCGTAAAATATGAGGACCGAATTGTAATAAATTTTGGAAAAATAAAAGGACTAAAACAATCATTTGGTTTTAGTTGGTAGTTTCTTACCACACTCTCTGGTAGAATTTGAGGAAGTAGAGCAGAGGCACATCATGACTCCGGTCTCGGTGTCGTAGCCGCAAGTACCGCCGGACCTCGTGCATCGTTCGCATCCGGTGTCCGGCACCGAGTACGACAATTTAATCCCGTAAACCCAATCCAACGGTCCAATACCACTCAAACTATCAGTGTTGATGACACTAGTATAATGTGTGCAGTCCAAAATGTTCATGCTCATGTACTTTACTGTGTCGTACCCCGTAAAACAACATGGCGGGGAACTATTAGTTAGCGAATGAAAAATCCTGAAAGCGTTGCACGCACCGTAAAGCTCGTCGCACGAATGGCCCGCGAAGTCGAAGCAGAGATTCTTGTAGTGGTTGAGCACCGGGGAGTCGATCGAGCAGTTTAGGAGTGCGAAAACAGTGTCGGAAGTCGGTGGGATTATGACCGATTGAATGTCCGACATGACAAAATCATGGTGGGGTTGAAGTATCGCGCACGTTGACATAGCAGGGTCATATACCACCATCGTTTTCTTCTCGTAATCGATCGACTGGACCTTGTACCGCCCCGAAGGTGTTACGAAGAACAGGTCATTGGTGCAATTCAGCATCTGCCGGTATTGCGGAGCGCCGCATCCGTCGTCGACACCGAAAGGGTACTTTATCGCAATGCTGCCGCATAGGGTTCGGCATGGGGTGACACCGAAGACCGGCAGGAACTGGAAAATGAATGCTAATGCAACAAACAACTGCATTTTTGTATACAACTAAGAAGAATGTTAATTTTTAAGACCGAGTTGAAACTGAGCTTGTTGTGTTGGAACTTGGTAATAGTATGAAAAGGAAAACCGAGAGGGCTACATTGGCCGAGATTTTTAGTGCAAAAGTGTGGTGAACTTTTTGACTGATTGGTCGATGTGGGATCCATAAGTTTGAAAAAAAGGAATGGAAATGGTGATTTGAATTGCAGGAAACATTATTATCGTTATTATGAAATGGCTCTTGGCCCTATGTTTATGTTTTTTACTACAGTCTTTACGAGTGGATCGTGGAGCCATTCTCTGGCATCCAATTTGGGTTCTGTTATCGAGGAAAATACTTATTTTTTTATGGGTAAACTACTACGGTGATCACTTATGTTTTCCCTCAGTATAGAGTTGGTCATCAATTTTGAAAAACGACCAGTAAGGTCACTTACGTTTTCGAGACGTAAACTTTTGGTCACCCAACCATTTGATGTCGTTAAATTTTGACAAATTTCTGATCTGGCAGTTAAAAAATCTCTAAATTTTCAAAATTCACAAAATAACCTCATATTCGAAATCTCCAACTCACCAAAACTTAAATCGCAATTTAGTCGATTCTGTCGCCGATTGTAACGTCGCCGCCTACCACATCCGTCGCCGGACCACCATGATCGTTTACCCTACCACGCCGCTGCCAAAAATTGATCGGAGTCGTGCAAAATGTAGGACGAAGGTTGAAATATTTGAAAATTTTATTCGATCAATTTGCAACAAGTGACGATTGAAAGACGACGATTGGTGCATGGGTGTTTAGGAGAAGGGAGGACGCTCCATTCCGCCGCCGGAATCGTGGCCAACGACGGCAAGAGTGATCAGATTGAGGGATTTAGGTATTTAAGGATTTAGGAATTTATGAATTTGGGGGTTTTCTGAAATTTCAAAAATTTTGGGGCCATTGCAGTAGCTTACCCATATTTTTCAATTGCCAGTTCAGAAAACCGTTAAAGTTTAACAGCATTAAACGGTTGCTGACCAAAAGTTTACGCCCCGAAAACATAAGTGACCTTACTGGTCATTTTTCAAAATCGGTGACCAACTCTGTACTAAAAGGAAACATAAGTGATCACCGCAGTAGTTTACCCTTTTTTATTAATCTGGATCGATATGCGTTGTACACTTAGTTTTGGTAAGTGAGTCTCTTAACGGATGGAAATCGTCCACCCCTAATTATGCCTCCATTGGTGCCTCCACTTTAAAATAGCGGCTTTAGGGTTTGAGGTTTAAGGTTGTGGCTTAGGGTTAGCGTATATGGAATTAGGGGTATGTTGTATTTTTAGGGTTTATGGTTTATGGTTTAGGATATGAAAATTAGGGTGAGAAAATTTAATTTTTAGGTGTTTTTAGTAGGGAGCATATAAGTAAGCATGGCTAGGGGGCATGAGATTTTTACTCGTCTCTTAACGAGGAATTTTTTTACATATACAAGACCTCCAACTCGAGATATATTTAAACAATACCAAATTGCTTATCATTTAAACCAACTTTCATTGATAAGTAAAAAAATAAATAAGTATATTCGATCTTACATCTTTGTTTATATTATATTAACAGGTCCATTTCTGTGGGAGAGATTATACTAATTCCTATATTCGATATTGAATGCATTTTGGTTAGTATAATTTAAAAATAAGTTTTTGTATATTAGAAAAATGATTTTTTTTTGGCTATTTTTAGTTTAAGATTAAATACATTTCGGGTAACTCAATTGTATGTTTGATTATAAATAGATTATTTTTAAAAATTACAATTTAGTGATTTAATTAAAATTTTATTATAAACACGTTATTTTATCGTTAAAATTGAAACATGACTTGACATAATAATAATTTTAGTCTTAAAATTTATGCATTTCATCAATTAAGTCATAATTCAAAAAAATTCAATAAATTTAGCTTAACATATTTAGAAAACCTGACATTGCACTGTCTTAACACACCTTCCGACCACTTGTCTCATGCTATTGTCAATCAACTCGATAACCCGACAAACGAGGTAGATTTACAAGCATATTCACTTCACTATTGGACAATTGATGAACTAATGAAACAAACTCATTATGACCCTAACATCGCCTGCTAGTAGACAATCACTTCACTAATGAAATTTTTAAATATAATGGGACTAAAATTGTTATTGTACCAAGCCACATTAGACATTCATTTTAATTTTAATGACGAAGCGATTTGTTTGTAAAAAAATTAATTGAGTAACTAAATTGTAACTTTTAAAAATAATCTATTTATAACTAAGCACATAATTAAGTGTTCTGAACTATACTTTACCCTTAATTCAATTGTATTAATTTAATTTTATTTAATATCGAATATGATCTCATGGTTATATCTATTTTTTTTCTCTCAGCATTTTATAATATACATCTAATAATACTCTATTTTCCATGTTGAACAAATAACTAGTAAAGTGAATGACTATATGTTATCATGTGAACCTGAACTTAAATAAATCTCACAAACTTTATTTAGAGTTCTTTTTAGCACTATGGGTGCACAAAACCTGACTCAACAATATTTATTTAAAAAAAATTAAATTATTCGAGTTGAGTTTCAATTAGGTAAGTATGTGGTGAATAAGCTTGGTAATCCTTTTTTCATAGTCCTAAGTTTCATTATCTGTTCAACTATTAATTAAAATTATATATTTATTTTGCTCATCAACAACTAGCGTTTGTAGTCCAACTGTTAAGATAATTGCCTCCCAAGCAATAAATCTGGGTTCGACTTTTGGTGTTGCAGATATGATTGGCCCGATCGACTTCGAGAAGGGTATGGACCATTGCTTGGATTCGACACTTGTATATCCAGACAAATACTAATAAACCGAAGGACTATAGTCTATAGGTTATAATGTGAATCTGGATCGATTCCAATAGACACTATTTCCAGTCTCTTAGCAGTAGCATGTGACAATCCTCTTATGTGTCCAGCCTTTTATAATATATTTATAGTTTTAATCATCTCTTATTCAATGAAATGCTATTTGCCCTCAGATACATTTTATTCATCCAACCCTATACTTGCGTTTGTAGTCCAACGGTTAGGATAATTGCCTTCCAAGCAATAGACCCGGGTTCGACTCCCGGCAAACGCATGCATGTTTAGCTTACTTAAAAAAATTACTAGGTTATGAAGAAAATTGATCTTAGAGATGGGCACGGGTCGGGTTTGGGTGGGATAAAAAACCAACCCCTGACTTGATCCAATTTTTTAAAAAACCCGACCGACCCGAAAATTATTCTAAACCCGACCCGACCTATAGAAAAAAATTAATTTTAGGGACCTAATTGTAAAAAATAAGTTATAAGAGGCATAATTATAAAAAATAATAATTTTAAGGAGTAAAATGTAAATAAAAAATTAATTTTAAGGACCTAATTATAAAAAAATATATAAAGAAGGGGTATTATTACAAATATCCCTAAAAAATTTAGAGAAAAATTGCACTATTAGTCCCGGGTCGGGTCGATTTTTTCACCCTAAAACCCGAACCCGACTCGACCTCACCCTACACAAAAATTCGACTCGACCCGACCTAAACCCGATTTTTTCATAAAAATACCTGACCCGATCGGACCGGGTCGAGTCGGAACTCGTCGAGTTCGGGTGCCGTATCCATCCCTAATTGATCCTGGCATGTTGAAGAGAGATGTTTCTTCATCTAGTCAACAGGGTTTCTGCAAAGTCTGATATATGACTTTTTTTGTATGACCACCACTGTCTAATTTATTGATGAACTAATTCGGATCAAGTACTATAAAAATTTATTATAGGGATGACCCCCAAATTATCGGTACGACAATACCCAATATCAGTATGCTTTTATTTTTAGGATTTCAGAGAGCATTTCAAGTACCGATACACGGAGTACCGTATCGATACATATGTATCGTATACCAATACGCTATGCTTAAATGCTGCAACAGCTCTTTCATATTTTAGTAGATACTGACACCTAAAGTTACAGAACTACATTTAATGCTAGAAATAAAGCTTCTAACAACTATAATTCATCCAAACGACTAGTTTTTTATTTCACGCTATAAAATACAAGCCAATGACACTTAAAGAAGATGAAGATGGACATTAAGCTTAAAGATCAAGAGAATATTTTTTTTTATTTTTTATTTCTTTGTAATCTCTTTTAATTCTTTAGTCAAATCCTAATGAGCCAAAAAGTGTAAACACCGCCTAGATAGGTATTTTGTTTACAAATGTCAAGACCTCATTGTTGAAGGATAGTTTCTAGTTAATCCTTATAAAAACTAGAGAGATGTTCTATTTTAGCATTTGAAAAAACAGTAATGTAAATGTTATCTCTTGAGCCCGTAAAAAGAAAAAAAAAATCACGAGTGAATTGAAAATACATAGTGTGGATGTTAAGGTAGTAAATATATATCTTAGTTGAGAATGCTGACTCACTCTAAAATAGATCGTGTTAAATTGTTATTTTTATTTTAATTTCTACTTCTCAAATTTTAAAGAAACCTTTACACTTTCTATGAGCGATATTTGATTGGAGTGCATCGAGCCTATCGACTTTGCTTATCAAGTAAACCATCCCATACTGCTCCACTTTCCACTAGTCGGCAACACATCAATTCTGGCTTTTAACAGTTCTCTAAAGCTCATTTTATTTCCCTTTACAAGTGATGCAAAGTTAGTTGATGGATTCAACCTTAATCAACTCATAAATTCCATCTTTCTCCTCATAGATTTGCCAAGTGCCATAGTTCTAGACCCCTAAGCAAACAAAGTATTGCTTGATATTAGGAATGTACTGGGGGCTGGAGGGGGCGGCCGTCTTCTCTAAAAATTTAAAATTCGTATACATTTTAGAAGATTTTTAAATTTTTTATTAAAAATTTATTTTCGCCCCTAGACTTTTACAAGTTCGCCCCTTAACATGAAGTTTTGCGTCTATCCTGCTTATACATGATCATCAATAGACTTCCCTTTTCAGAGGATCACAAGGGATGTGTCTATGCCCTTATCTTGTCCGATTGATGATGTAAAAGTAAAGGTTTGTGGTAGGCAAAATCATTAAGGACACCCCCTCCCCCTCCATTAAAGCCACTTTGTAAATTGCTGTAATCTCATATCAGCCAATACGTTAAAGGCTGGTAGAATCAAATCAATGTCTCCTTGGTGTCTTGTGATCCTCAGCCTCACATTTTATCATCATCCTCATCCATCATGGGTTTACAGTTGACAAACACCCCCACTCCATCGCTCTGTTAATGATAACATCGTGACGTTTCGAAACGTTTTTCGATACTTAAATTAACGAGGAGTCGAAATAATGAAGATGGAGATGGTACATAAACTTTATATTAGAGGTTCTCTTAAGAGCTGTCTTTTGGCTCATAGGTGAAGAAAATGGTTGGTCTCTTTATACAACAAAATTGACAAACTAATAAGATAGACAAGATTGTAAAAATGTTGATCTTTAATATAATCACTGGTATTTAATTTATTGATTGATTAGTTCGGATCAATAATTTTCTCGATTTAATTTGCTTTATTCACAATATTATAGTTCGAATTTGTCATCTTGCCTAAGGAATATAAGTATATTATATATATATATCATTTCACTAAACCAATTGGTTATTGTTTGTGAAAAAGGTCAATTCGTAAACTTTAATATATATCAGTGTTCGTTTATGAACAAAGTCATCACAGACATTTTCTAGGCCCTTAGGGAAAACTAAAAAATAGGCAACTATAAAACGAAAGTACAAGTCATTACTTTGAACAATTAATTTACTATTTTATTAATAAATCATAGAAACAAGATCAAACTTTTTTAAAATATTGTTGTGAATAATGTGAAAACAAGAACAAGAAGAAATAGGGACAAAATAAGATGAGAGAAAAGAAAGAGATTTGTATTATTCTGAATATTGACTTGTGTACAATGCCTTCAGTAAATCATCTATTTATAGGCATAAGAAGTACATAATACATTAAACTCTAATTCATGTAGATAATAATCCTAATAATAAAATAATTCAAATCTCCTTTGATAAAGTCCTTATCATGATAGACATCCACATAGATAAATATTCATAACACTCCCCCTTGGATGTCTATGAAGATAGTGTGCCTCGTTAAGACTTTACTAAGATAAAAACCCCGTAAAAAGAATCTTTAGTAAATGAAAAGAGTACACACATCTTTAATACGCATAACATGTTGCCTCATTAAAAACCTTTCCAGGAAAACCCAATGGGACAAAACCATGGATAAGGAAAAGAGTACAACGCGTATTTTGCTCCCCCTCATAAATACATCATATAAGATCTTTGACACGATGCAATCCGATATTATAAATTAACTTCTCAAATGGAGCAGTAGGGAGTGCCTTGGTAAATAAATCTGCCAAGTTATCACATGAACGAATCTGTTGGACATTAATGTCTCCATTCTTTTGTAGATCGTGGGTGAAGAAGAATTTTGGGGAGATGTGTTTTGTTCTATCACCCTTTATGTATCCTTCCTTAAGTTGGGCAATACATGCCGTATTATCCTCATATAAGACCGTCGGAGCTACTTTTCCAGAGTGTAAACCACAATTTTCGCGAATATGATTGGTTACAGACCTTAGCCACACACATTCACGACTAGCCTCATGTATAGCCAAAATCTCAGCATGATTAGAGGAAGTAGCAGTAATTGTTTGTTTCATTGAGCGCCAAGAAATTGCTGTACCACCATATGTAAAAACATAACCAGTCTGTGATCGAGCATTATGAGGATCAGATAAGTATCCTGCATCCGCAAAACCAACCAATTCTGTTTTGGATAGATTAGAGAAAAATAATCCCATATCTTTCGTACCTTGAAGATAACGAAATATATGTTTGACCCCATTCCAATGTCTTCGGGTTGGGTATGAACTAAATCTTGCCAACAAATTGACAGCAAACGATATGTCAGGTCGTGTGTGACTAGAAAGATACATTAATGCACCAATAGCACTTAAGTATGGCACTTCTGGACCAAGAATATCTTCATCCATCTCTCGAGGACGGAATGGATCTTTGTTAACATCAAGTGACCTAACAACCATAGGAGTGCTCAATGGATGTGCATTATGCATGTAAAATTTCTTTAGCATTTTTTCTATGTATGTTGATTGATGCACAAGGATTCCATCCTTTAAGTGCTCAATATGTAATCCAAGACAGAACCTTGTTTTCCCAAGATCTTTCATTTCAAATTCTTTCTTTAAACATTCTACTGTCAATGAGATCTCTTCAGGAGTCCCAATAATATTCAAATCATCAACATACACAGCAATAATAACAAATCCAGAGTTAAATCTCTTAATAAAAATGCATGGAGAAATTGGATCATTCTTATAGCCTTCTGCTAATAAGTATTCACTGAGGCGATTATACCACATGCGCCCAGATTGTTTTAATCCATAAAGGGATCTGTTCAATTTGATTGAATAATATTCTCGAGAACTTGAATTAACTGCTTCAGGCAGTTTGAAACCTTCCGGAAGTTTCATATAAATATTATTATCAAGAGGCCCATACAAATAGGCTGTAACAACATCCATTAAGCGGAAATTAAGTCTCTCTTTTATTGCCAGACTAATCAAAAATCTAAAAGTGGTTGCATCCACCACTGGAGAGTATGTTTCTTCATAATCAATTCCTGGTCTTTGTGAGAATCCTTGTGCAACCAAACGAGCTTTATATCTCGCAATTTCTCCTTTTTCATTTCTCTTTCTCACAAAAACCCATTTATACCCCACAGGTTTTACACCTTCCGGTGTACGGACTATAGGCCCGAATACTTCTCTTTTTGATAGAGATTTTAGTTCCGCTTCAATTGCCTCTTTCCATTTTGGCCAATCATCTCTTTGCTTACATTGTTCAATTGACAATGGTTCGTGATCCACATTATCATTCAAAATCTCTAGTGCTATATTGCATGCAAAAGTATTATCGACGTCGATTTTGTTTCGGTTCCACTTGTTACCAGACATGACATAGTTTATTGAGATCTCATCATTATCAGGTACCTGATTCATGTCTAATGTCTCTTTTGGAGAACTTTTAATCTCTTCTCGAGATTTTTCATAATCCATTGATTCCTCGATTAGACCATCACATGATATAGCTCCTTTTCTTTTTCGAGGATTTTTATCTTTGGAACCTACTGGTCTACCACGCTTCAGGCGTGCGTTTGACTCATTAGCAACTAGAGTTTGTCCTTCTGGGACATCAATCTTAATCGGAGCATTCACAGCTGGTATATGTGACTTAGTCACTTTTTTAGGGTCAGCAAAAGCATCTGGCAATTGATTTGCTAAGTTTTGCAAATGAATTATCCTTTGAACTTCTAGTTCACATTGTTGGGTACGTGGATCAAAATGAGATAACGATAATTCATTCCAACTTATTTCTTTTCCCAGCTGTTTATTTTCTCCCCCTAATGTTGGGAAAACCGACTCATTAAAATGACAATCGGCAAATCGAGCTGTAAATAAATTCCCCGTCAAAGGCTCAAGATATTTAACTATCGAAGGGGATTCAAAACCGACATATATTCCCAACCTCCTTTGAGGACCCATCTTTGTGCGTTGTGGTGGAGCAATCGGAACATATACCGCACATCCAAAAATTCTAAGATGAGAAATATTTGGTTCCTGACCAAAAACCATTTGTAATGGGGAGATATTATGATAACTTACAGGCCTGATGCGAATCAATGATGCTGCATGTAAAATGGCATGTCCCCAAGCAGAAATCGGTAGTTTTGACTTCATTAGTAACGGTCTTGCAATTAATTGAAGTCGTTTGATAAAGGACTCTGCAAGACCATTTTGTGTATGAACATGCGCTACAGGGTGTTCAACACTTATTCCAATTGACATGCAAAAATCATCAAAACTCTGAGAAGTAAATTCACCAGCATTATCAAGACGAATTGTCTTTATAGGGGAATCTGGAAAATGTGCTCGTAATTTTATCAACTGAGCAAGTAACCTCGCAAATGCCAAGTTGCGGGTTGATAGCAAGGATACATGTGACCATCTAGTCGATGCATCGATTAAAACTAGAAAATATCTAAATGGTCCACAAGAAGGGTGTATAGGCCCACATATATCACCATGTATCCGTTCCAGAAAATTGATAGACTCATAATTTACTTTAGCTGGTGATGGTCGAATAATTAATTTGCCTTGAGAACAAGCATCACATGAAAAGGCATTACTTTGAAGAATCTGTTGGTTCTTCAATGAGTGACCACATGAATTGTCGATAATTTTTCGCATCATAATCGAACCGGGATGGCCTAACCGGTCATGCCAAATAATAAAGTTATCAGTAAACTTATAGTTTACAATAGCATGTGCTTCAATTGCACTGATTCTTGTGTAGTACAATCCGGATGATAGTGCATGTAATTTTTCTAAAACTTTCTTATTGCCTTGAGTTATACTTGTAATATAGAGATATTCAGTATCTCCTTGACAACTACTCTCAATATGATATCCGTTATTGCGAATATCTTTAAAACTTAATAAGTTTCTTTGCGACTTTGGAGAGTATAGCGCATTATGAATATGGAATAGAGTTCCATTTGGCAATAACATATTTGCTTTTCCGGAGCCTTCTATAATATTAGCACTTCCGGATATCGTACTCACATTATTCCCTTGCATTGTTAAATGGGAAAAAAATTTCTTGTGCTTAAGTATAGTATGAGTACTTGCACTGTCCGCTAAGCATAAATCGTCATCATTTTTGACGGATTGTATTTGAGACGGAACCATATTCTTCAAAGAAAAATAAAATAAATATTACAAAAATATTCAAAATATAAATTAAATAAATAACATCCATGAATTTTATTCTTATATATATAATTCCTAATAAAATATTATATCTTTCTAACAAACTTTTCCTAAAATAATAATAAACAAAAACAAACAAAAATAAATAAATAAATAAAATTAAGTATTCTTCTCAGGGGAAATAAGGAAATCATTAACATCTATATCTGTAAAGCCATAATCGCCATTGCTAGTGCCAGTAATGCCATAATCATCTTTGCCAAGGCCATAATCATCTTTTTCATTGATATAAGCAAAATTTGTTTCAACTTTCTTTCCTTTACCATTGATTGACTGTTGGTAAAGATCCACAAGATGCTTTGGCACACGGCAAGCACGGGCCCAATGATTTAAGCTGCCACATCGATGACACATAGATTCCTCTTTCTTGGATTGATCTTTTGCACTATTGTCATCTTTATTGTTCCACTTACGGTGGGTATAGTTATTTTTGAAACGACCACCTCGCCTATGTCCTCGACCGTGACTACGACCACGACCACGCCCATAGTTATGACCACGATAGTTGGTGTAACCTTTATTTCTTCCGCTATAAAATGTCGCATTCGCTTCAGGGAATAGAGCGGAGCCAGTTGGGCGATACTCATGATTCTTCATCAATAGCTCATTGTTTTGCTCAGCCACAAGAAGGCAAGAAATTAACTCAGAATATTTCTTAAAGCCTTTTTCTCGATATTGTGTCTGAAGGACAACATTGTTTGCATGAAAAGTGGAGTATGTTTTCTCTAACATATCCTCATCAGTAATAATTTGACCACATAACTTCAATTGTGAAGTAATACGAAACATAGCAGAGTTATACTCGCTTACTGATTTAAAATCTTGCAATCTCAGATGCAACCAGTCATATCGAGCTTTAGGCAGAATAACAGTTTTCTGGTGGTCATATCGTTCTTTTAGATTATTCCAAAGAATAAGAGGATCTTTCACCGTTAAATATTCTGATTTCAACCCCTCATGGAGGTGACGGCGAAGAAGTATCATGGCTTTGGCCTTATTTTGGGCAGATTCTGCATTCCCCTCTTTAATGGTATTTCCCAAACCATTAGCATCAAGATGTATTTCGGCATCTAAGATCCAGGATAAATAATTCTTTCCGGAAATATCAAGAGCCACAAACTCAATCTTTGCAAGATTTGCCATTGATGTACTATAAAAGACAAACAATCAAATTAGATTAATTATAAATTAATATATATAATCGAAAACAACAGAAAAGAAGATTTAATCCTCATACGCGGCATTGTTAAACCTGTCCACAAGGTCATTTAAAAACCTCCTTTGAGACCAGTAGCCTCGCAGAACGGGATGTCCAGCCAATTATACTCGGATTAAACCATTAAAACAAATATCATATAAATTCATTGTATATAGGCATGATATGAATTAAAACAAACCAACATATAATTTATAATAACCAAACATGGCAAATTAAAACGAATTATTAAACAAAATAAATAACAAGTTAGATTAATTAAGTAAATATTATTATTTGTTATATAATAGAAGTCATAAATACCAACAAGTTAGCTTATATTAATTAAATTGATTAATAAAATATTAAACAAAATAAATAACAACACATGGATGATAACATAAGCAAGGAATTAATTATACAAGATGGAAAAAGAATATACCAGATAAATCTTTGGAGAAACTTGATTTGTAACTGAAATCTTCTGAGCAAACTCGTGCTGATAACGTGTTGTGAATAATGTGAAAACAAGAACAAGAAGAAATAGGGACAAAATAAGATGAGAGAAAAGAAAGAGATTTGTATTATTCTGAATATTGACTTGTGTACAATGCCTTCAGTAAATCATCTATTTATAGGCATAAGAAGTACATAATACATTAAACTCTAATTCATGTAGATAATAATCCTAATAATAAAATAATTCAAATCTCCTTTGATAAAGTCCTTATCATGATAGACATCCACATAGATAAATATTCATAACAAATATATTATTTTTATTGTTTTATTAAAAAAAAACAACTTAAATACGATTAAAACAATAAGGTGAAATCACTAACTTAAAAGATGTATTTCCGCGCTTGTTTTCTGTTGCGGTTGATGGATTGGCATTGGTAAGGGACGTAGCCGTTGAGGGGAGTTTTCAGCAGGTTCGATGGGATGTTGTGTTTCGCCGTAGGTTGCGGTCCTTTGAGGCTCGGCAATTGCATGATTTATGCTCTTTGGTATGCCAGATTCGGTTGCGACAAGGTGAATTGGACATGCTCGCGTGGACGCCGGACAACCATGGGACTTTTTCAGTCAAGGGATTGTCTCGGCTGCTTATGATGGACAAAGAGGGCGAGAGCGATTTTGGGGACTGTTTTGCGTGGAAGGTCCTGGTTCCTCCGAAGGTTCAGGCTTTCCTATGGTTTACTTGGCTGCGTCGATTGCCGACTTTCGCATTCCTACGGAGGCGTGGGATTGACTTGGGTGACATCCATGTTCTGTGTAGGAGGTGCCGCGGGTGGGAGGAAGATATTGAGCACTTGTTTTATTCTTGTCCGATGTCCCAAGAATTGTAGAATTGGTTTCGAGGGTGGTGGGCGATTTCTTTGCCTTTGCCGAAATCCTTAGCGGATTTTCTTCTCCCGGATATGCATTGTTCTTTCACGGGGATCCTAAGGAAGCTTTGGGTGTCAAGTATCGCTGCCTTGTTATGGTCGATATGGCTTGCGCGTAATGACCTTGTCTTTAATGGGAAGTTTATTCCGATCTCCGAAATTTGTTTTTTGGTGAAGCTGCGCTCTTTCTATTGGGTGAAGACCCTCAAAGAGCGATTAATGGTTAGTGAGAATCTTTGGTGGGACTGTCCGAGTATGTATCAAGAAGAGGTAGCTAAAAGTTTGGACCGTGTGGGTGTGTGTTGGGAACCCCTACTCGGCACTACTTTGAAGTTCTTAGTGGACGGATCTGCGCGTGGGAAGCCAGGACCAGCGGGCTTCGGGGGGGTGTTGCGCGATGCTCAGAGTCGTGTCCTCGCTTTGTTTTCAGGGCCACTCGGTTTTCTTGATTCAAATGTGGCTGAGATTCGGGCGATAGCCTTTGCCTTGGAGTTCTTTTTAGCTTCCTAGTGGGTGGATCAACCTTTAATTATAGAGTCGGATTCCAAAGTAGCAATTGGATGGGTGCTGCAGGTGGAACGTCGACCTTGGCGCTTATGGGAGTCATTTTGTGCGATCGACCGAGCTTGTGCGCGGCTAGGATCGGTGTGTTTTTCACATATCTATCGGGAGGCGAATGGGTTAGCCGATGCACTAGCGAAGGAAGGGGTATCCAGAGTCTCTTTGTTTCAGGCTTCGCTATGATGTTGTAAGGGGGGTCTTTTTCGCTTTGTTATTCAGTCGACATGTCATACTCTTTTCCTCCAGTAGGTTTAGGGAGGTTTTTAACGAGGCACATGTTTGACTAGCGTTGTATAATTTTCCTAATAATATACATCGCTTTGCTGATAAAAAAAAAACTAACTTACAATACTGTTATTTAGAAGAGGAAGACTAATATTTAATTACTTACTAAATGGTAAAATATTTTGATGGGATTAATTATTAATGATATGATGATGGGGAATGCAATATATGTTTGGAATTATAATAATCATGTGCATGGTTGAGTAGAGATGAAGTCACTCCCTTCTTTACTTAGATTATGCACTTTTTTTCTTCTTTTTATTTTTGTTGACTATGATTGTGAATGAAAATTGAGAAATTTAATTTTATATTATCGAATTTAAGATTCTTTAAAAAAATTAATTTGATCTAATCAAATTAAATCAGATTCAATACAATTTGATCATTCATCATTTTAAATTCGTCTAATTTAAATCTGAATCGATTTAAAATTAAATTAATCCAAACTTAAAATATCCTAGTAAATACTTATCTTGATGTAATTAGAGCTCGAAATAATCTGAACATACAATATTCCAATTCAAAAAACTTGAACTTCAAGCCCAAAACAACTTGAACTGAAATAACTTAAATTTAAAGTGACCAAAACTCGAAATGATTCAAAATGATCTAATCCGAAAAAACCGAAAAAAACGAGTTTCTAACCTTAAAAAAAACCAGAACCGTTCATTTAACAGACCTAACATCACTTTCCAAAAGAAAAAAAACAGACCTAACATCAATCTATCCAACCTAGGCATGTGTTATATGGTATGGGCAGAATGGCATCCTAATAAAAAGAAAGACAAATGGCATTATTGTGTGAAGCACACTATCATAGGCCAAAACTTATAATTTCATCTATCTAAATAAATTGTAAAATACTGTGGATCTTTACGGATATTTTTTATGATCCTCATGGTGTGAATATAATAACTTCTGACCCATTTGAATTTTATGAATAAATTTATCATGTTTCCGTCCTCATGAGTGAAGATTTCAATTATTCTTCGTCCAATCAATTTAAATTCTTACAGTTTTTTTATTATTCTCCACTCAACTACTGCCCTTAAACTCAACTAACAACTTATTACAATTTATTTTGGGAGGATTTACTTAAATATAGTTTTAGGAATCCCCCCTTGATATTCTCATTTTAATTTATGAAATATTGTATTTGCTATAATACCCTAAAAGTCGGATTCAGCTGAATTCAACTATGGACAATATTTTTTCTATAAAAAAAACTCAACAATGCCCAAAGTCGGAGCCTCCTGAACCTTTCTTTAGGGGTATTTTTAAAATTTTCAGCCTAAAGTACTGGTCAAGATCGAAATCATTTGAACCAACCTTAAGGTACTGTAACAATTGCATTATTTCGGAGAAAAAGAAAACCATACCTAAAATAAACAAATTCTAAAGTAATATTTATAGATTTCCTCCATTTATTTATTTTGACATGTTTTTTTTGGTAAATATATATAACTTGCAATGCAAATGATTTTGTTTTGGATTTGGAGTGTTGAAGCAAATAACATGGAGAAGAATCCAATGCCAAATTCATGAACACATACCTACATAAATCATTGAGTCATGCTACTAAAAGCAACAAAACTACAATACAAAAAAAATCCCAAATAAATTAATGAAAGGACAAAAGTTACTATGATTGCCTTAATATATCATTTGATTACTGTATGAAGTGACAATCCATCTCCATTCCATCAACTGCAACTTGTCCTATTTTATTTTGGATAGGGGTGTAAATGAATCGAGCTTGAATGAATAAGACTATATTCGTATTCGTTTGTTTATTTTTGAAGATGTTCATGTTCGGTTCATGTTCGTTTAAAGTTTTAATATTGTGTTTAATTATAACGAGTTTAATTATGCAAAAGCACCACTATGTTACTTCAATGCTTCTTCTTCAACAAAAAAAATATTTTTTTAGTTGAACTATAATGAGTTTAATATAAGATCTCGAATTTAAGACATACGAATAAAAATATAACATTAACTAAACTATATTGTGGAGATTAGAGATAGAGAAGAAATCTACTTGTTTGCAAGACAGCTTGTAACTTGTCATAGATTGGTTCTCTCTCTCTCTCATGTGCAATGAAAAAAAGTAAAATTTTAAAATAATTTTATCATTTCATTATATATATATATATATATATATATATATATATATATATATATATATATATATATATATATATATAGTGATAACTACATTTTTAGTACCCATCTTTACCCGTTTTTCTATTTTGGTATCTTACTTATTTTTTTGATAAAAATCATGAAAAAAGCACACGTGGCATGCTGACAAGGAGAGAGAAAATGATGTGGTAGCATGTCACGTGTGATTTTCTCTCTCCTAGTCAACCTTCTATTAATTTTTTAATGGCGGGGTACTAAAATAGAAACAAAACGTAACGTTAAGTATTATTTTGCCAAAAAAATAGGTAGGGTACCAAAATAGTAAAACGGTTAAAGGTGGGGTACTAAAATATAATTATCCCATATATATATATATATTATAATAATAAAAGGGTCTTTCATCTGTAAAAACTCTCTTTTTTCCAAGGAAAAAGGGGTCTCTTTGCTTCATTGGCACTGGCATTGGTCATTGGTGGTGAGTACTCAATAGTGCTTCTTACTTTGAATATCCTGTTTTCATTTTCTTTGTATTGAAAGCTACTTTCTTTTTGAGTTTCCTTTTCAATATAAGCTTTTTAATGCAGTTTGTAGCATGTTTGCTTTCTTACTGATGTGCCATTGACAGTGATGTGCATTTTCATTTTCATTTTGACCCACATTTTACTTCAATTCCCTCAAATCCTTTTGCTTTTTAAGGCCCTATATATTTGGAGCTTCCCTTGCAAACTCTCTTCAGTGTCCACATTAAGGGTAACTCTCCAATCTCCAATGCTTAAATCCCTTTTGAATTTGCTCTGCATTCTTGTTCTGGGTTTTTGAACTTGTTTCTAAGGCTTAGACTTGATTTTTGCCATATTGAGTTCCCACTGTTGACAGATTCAAGAGATAGCTTATTGGTCCTAGTTTGCAATTTGCAGAACAGCAATGGAGGAGGGTTTCGTACCGTTCCGCGGAATCAAAAACGATGTTCGAGGGCGAATGAAGTGTTACAAGCAAGACTGGACCAGTGGCCTTAGTGCTGGTTTTAGGTACATTCAATTGTCATGACAACAAACATTAGAAAACTACATGCTAGGCTGCTAGCATTATTTTATTTGTACAAAAACTTTTGCCACCAGTGTAATTGTATGATTCTTTTGCAGTATTTTGGCCCCCACCACCTATATATTCTTTGCATCAGCAATCCCAGTTATCTCATTTGGAGAACAATTAGAAAGAGACACAGGTAATATATATATATATATATACACACACACACACACACACTCATACATTATTGTTTAATTTTGCCTAAAATGGAATGCCTTCTTTGTGTTGACAGATGGGGTTCTCACAGCAGTTCAAACATTGGCTTCCACTGCATTGTGTGGAATAATACACTCTATCATAGGAGGCCAGCCTTTGTTGATCCTCGGAGTTGCGGAACCGACCGTGATTATGTACACGTTTATGTTCAATTTCGCCAAGAGTAGGCCGGATTTGGGGTCACAGCTATTTCTTGCATGGACTGGATGGTCTGTAATCTGTATCTGCACAACTTTGTAGCTATACAAATTTATATTGTTTACTAAAGCTTTTTATGGACATGCAGGGTATGCGTGTGGACCGCAATCTTGCTGTTCTTGCTGGCTATCTTAGGAGCTTGCTCCATTATCAACAGGTTTACTCGTCTTGCCGGGGAGCTGTTCGGCCTTCTTATTGCGATGCTTTTCATGCAGCAAGCTATTAAGGTGAGAAATTCTTGCTTTATTCTATACTTGCACCTTGGAACACTTAAACATATGTCTGTTGGGTCTATTAGGGACTTGTAAATGAGTTTCGCATACCCGAAAGACAAAATCCAAAGTCGATCGAGTTTCAGCCTTCGTGGAGATTTGCAAATGGGATGTTTGCTTTGGTTTTGTCATTTGGCCTTCTGTTTACAGCTTTAAGAAGCAGGAAAGCACGATCTTGGCGATACGGATCCGGTGAGTTTTTGTTAGTATTGGTCACATGCTTCTAGTGAACAGCCTGTGCCCTGTGCCCTGTGCCTATTAAGTATTAAGTGTCAGCTTACTGAAAATCTCCTCGATTCATCTTCATCTTCCGAAGGATCATTGCGAGGCTTCGTAGCAGACTATGGCGTGCCATTGATGGTTCTGATCTGGACGGCTGTTTCTTATATACCAGCTGGAAGTGTCCCGAAGGGAATTCCGAGGCGCCTCTTCAGTCCTAATCCATGGTTCCCAGGTGCATATGAAAACTGGACAGTCATGAAGGTAACATAATTGTCCTGTTTAACTAGACAAGTTTTTTCTTTCTCAAAAGACATATTGATGTATTATGATTCATGGTGATAATTAACAGGACATGCTAAAGGTTCCGGTGCTCTATATAGTCGGAGCTTTCATTCCGGCAACAATGATCGCTGTCCTATACTATTTCGACCACAGTGTAGCTTCACAACTTGCTCAGCAAAAGGAATTCAATTTGAAGAAACCACCATCTTTTCATTATGATTTACTTCTTCTAGGATTCTTGGTACATGGAGTTCCTGTCCCATTTTTTCTTCATTTTGATATGCACTTTGGTTCCGGCAACGTTTATTGAGTTTCGCATTAATGGATGGCAGACGATAGTATGCGGTCTTATCGGCATCCCTCCTGCAAATGGTGTCATTCCGCAATCTCCGATGCATACTAAGAGCTTGGCTACATTAAAGCACCAGGTACTTATATCTGATTACGGATAACCTTTTCGTATCATCGAGAGCCTTGGCCTCATTTTTCTTTTCCCTTTCTGCATAGTTGCTCCGTAACAGACTAGTCGCAACGGCCCGACAATTCATACACAAGAATGCAAGCTTAGGACAAGTGTATGAAAGAATGCAAGAAGCTTATCAACAGATGCAGACTCCTCTGATTTACCAAGAGCCTTCTGCTCAGGTAGGGACTTACATTGACCTTAATGCCGATGCTCGAGTGGCCAAGTCTAAACTTCTTTCTCTGAATAGGGATTAAAGGAACTGAAAGAATCAACCATACAAATGGCTTCAAACATGGAAAATATTAATGCCCCGGTTGATGAGACGGTATTTGATGTCGAGAAGGAAATCGACGAATTGCTTCCCATCCAAGTAAAAGAACAGCGGCTCAGTAACTTGCTTCAAGCTACAATGGTGGGAGGATGTGTTGCAGCAATGCCTTTGATTAAAAAGATCCCGACCTCGGTGCTGTGGGGCTACTTTGCATTCATGGCCATCGAGAGCTTGCCCGGAAACCAGTTTTGGGAGCGGATATTGTTGCTCTTCACGGCTCCGAGTCGAAGATACAAGTAACCTCTTAAGTTCATTTCCTTCATATCTTGTTATGGTCAGTTGGTCACATTTATTTAGCATGCTTATTTAGTTAATAATCTGTTTCAGAGTACTAGAGGAGTACCATGCCACTTTTGTGGAAACTGTTCCTTTCAAGACAATAGCCATGTTTACGATATTCCAAACGGCATACTTGCTGGTTTGTTTCGGGATTACTTGGGTTCCGATTGCCGGGGTTCTTTTCCCGTTGATGATCATGCTCTTGGTTCCTGTGAGACAATATGTATTGTCCAAGTTTTTCAAAGGAGCACACCTTCAAGATCTCGATGCTGCCGAGTATGAAGAGTCACCAGATGTACCATTCAACCTTATAAGCGTAAGTCTATGCAACTCTTTAATGAATGATTATAGGTATTCGTTACAAAATTGTCCGAGATTGAGCTTGTATTTGGTTTCCTACAGCAGGAAGGAGGAGAGCTGGTTAGGACAGCTTCCTTTGCTGATGATGGAGAGATTTTAGACGGAATGATCACACGAAGCCGGGGTGAGATGAGGCACATTTGCAGCCCGAAGGTAACGAGCTCCACCGCAACTCCATCCAAAGAATTCAAGAGAACCTACTCGGAAAGGGTGTGCAGTCTGAAGGTAACAAGCGCCACCGCAACTCCACCCAAAGAATTCACGAGAACTGTTTCGGAAAAGGTGTACTGCCCCAGAGTAAGCCAACAGAGAGTTGAGCAAAGTCCCGGGAATCTCGGAAGAGGGCCGTTTAGTCCAAAAACCAATGAAGCAAAGCCATCAAATTTAGGAAAAGGTTGTTAGGAACATAACATGAATTGGCAAGTAATGGACCAAGCTGCCACAAGGAAAAAAAAAACAATATATATATGAGTGTGTATAGGCAGATAAATAGTTTAATAACTAAATGAGTATGCAGTTGCAGGAAGTCTGCAATGCATTTCCCATACTATTATTATTGTTGTTGTTGTTTAAGCTTGTGTAGAATATACTCTACTACCAATAAAAGTGCAATCGATTATCGAAGAAAAATCGATAACTTGTGATGTGTTTACTCGACTCATTGTAACTCGTTTAATTTTATTCGGTTTCATACTCTATAATCCCAAGGGCCAGCAAAATATAGACCCATTTGGGCATTTCAACTATACTAGTAGTACATATCATCACACAATAAGGGGAAAATAAACCCTAATAGGGATGAAACCTAAAGGCTAAGGTATCTTCTAATTAATAGTAATCAATATATATATATATATATATATGGGAATTAAATCTAGTAAATACTATCTCAGCAACTATACTGAGGTGTCTCTGTTATTGTCTGGGGTGTGCCTTCTTGTAAGCAACCAATGGGAGGTATAGTTACTGTCTCTTCAATTCCATAAGCATTCCAACAAAATGGATCATCCACCAATTCTCCTTCTTGCGGCAGAAGCTCGACTTCTGCCATTGTTATGTTCGTGCAGGCCACCGTGTCGCTGCACGCGAAATGGATCGGAGGGGTTCTAACATCGTACGTGCCCTTGATGTTCCTGTATTGGATGTCTGTGACATGAACAGCTGATGTTTGGTTCAGGCATCCCTTTGACAGACAGTAGTATTGGTCCACGATTATGCAGTTCCGAACATTCTCCATCTGGATGTTCTCAAACGTTATGCCCGAGACCGAACCGGTGCCCCCTTGCCATGTCTTGATCCTCACTCCGTTGTCGGATTCTCGTATGGTAACGTCCCGTACGGTTATGTTCGAAACACATGCTTGGGAATTATGTACCCCAAGGCTCCCAATGCTGCATAAATGAACTAGGCTTAGTACTCAATGAATCTGGTATCGGAAATGACATATGAGACCGAAAATACACCGTGTGCACATGAATCCGGTATCGAAATGAGGGCTACAATACCTGATCCCATGACTAGGACCGCAGGTGACGCCGTTGATGTCTACATTCGAGCATCCAGTACCAATCGAAATGCAGTCATCTCCTGTTTAGACCAAAATCATCAGTTTTCTGCATTATTACAGACATAAACAGAATGTAACAGAATAATAAAACATGCTTCCCCACCGTTGCTAATCATAGAATTGTATATCCCGACCGATTTAGTGTTCTCGATGTGTATACCATCTGTGTTGGGGCTAAGTTTAGGCGTCGATATCGACAGCTTCTCTATCAAGACCCCTTCGCACCCATCGAATTTCATATGAAACTGAGGGCTGTTTTGGATCCGTAAGCCACTCACAACTAAATTCGAGCTCATGAAGAACCTTATCATCTGTAAACAGCGCCCCGAAAATAAAATAATGTCAATATTTGATGCACCGACAATGTATAATTATATATATCGTAACATTGTTTAAATCGTACTTACAGCAGGGCTATCACATGGTCCCGGCAGAGTTGAACCATTCGGACCCTGGTCACATCATAACATGAATTTAGGGCCAGAACATGATTTTTTTTTTTAACTTGGAAAAAATGAAAAGTATGGTACCCTGTGAGGTTTGCAAGGGAGTTCCCACCATTTGTGTCCATTTCCTTCAATGATTCCATTCCCTGTGAGTTTCATATCATTAAGTCTATAAAACACCAGCCATTGCTTGCGGCTATCTGCTTTGGGCCAGCAATCGGGTCCCTCGGGTGGCATTAGTACTCCATCGACCTTCCGAATCACACAAATTAACCTTAATCATTATCCGATTACGTACACTAAGGGCTAGTTTAACATTGCTGTTAAAATCGAGTTGTCGAATGTAATGTACTAAAATTAAAATGTAACAAAAGTGAGAAAAAAAAAAGAACAAGAATGCTTACTTGGAACACAAGTCCTGGTTTGCAAGGCCCTGAGAAGATAGTTGAAGTGATCATGAAAACTTTATCCGAAGGAACCAAAAGAGTGGCTGATTCAACAGCACAAGCAGCTTTCCATGCTTCCTTGAATGCTGCAGTGTCATCCGAAGAACCATCGCCCACTGCACCGTACGAAGTCACATCGAAAATGCAGCCCGACGTGTTCGGATACGGGTCCGAGGGAATCGAGGGTGGGATAGCAGGAGGAGGGTCAGCAGGTGTTGAAGGAACAGAAGGAGCAGGTGCTTCAGCGGGTGGCACATTAACTTTTTGTCCCTTGTGGTAATGATATCTCGCCGTCACATTGTCGGAACAAAGGGCAAGAACTGCCACCAGTACCACCATCGATCGGAGTAAAAACCGACGACCGAGGTCCATTAGAGGTACACAATAAGCTAGGACAAAATGTATTAAGCAGGCTAAGAACAAAATGCTGAGTTTTTTACAAGTAATGTAAGGAATTGAAGAGATGAGCCTCTGGGTTGTGAATTGTGATGATTTATAGTAGGGCACTAGTTCCACAGGAAGAAACTGTTGTTTGACACGTGTTGAGTTGTGGTTGAATTTGACATAAGAATGTAGCATTGGTGGAGATTGGCCTTTGTGTGCCAGATTTGGCAGAAGGATCTTAGGCTTGTGATGTGTGGTTCAGACATTGTGTTTGTTTATTATTTTTATTGTAAGAAGAAGTTGTGTCATCAAGCTTGTGAACTCCACCATGTGCCAAAGCTAGAGCATGAGTATGTGCATGTTTGGTTTTGCGTTTGGGGTTCAAAAATCTCAATTGAACGGAAAAATATGCATCGGTCATCGTGCCAATATGTTTGGATCTAAAAATTTAAATCTAATTTTACATCCCAAAGGTGATTTTAGGAAAAGCAAGGTAGAAATAGCTTTTGCGTTTCGTCGTGATTTTTACACTATGTTTTTAGACAATCGTAATTTTTAAGAAAAAAACTCTCAAATATAAATCAATTATGCACAAAATCAATTCTATAAAATCACGATGATCCAAAATCAAGTCTACCAGCTACTTCTCCATGAAAAGAGGCAAATATTAGTTTTTTAGTCCAAAACTCGCCCGGTTTTTGGTATAACTACAAATATTTAACTCATTAACCGATTAATCTGAATTAAGTACTGCAGAGACTCGTTACGAAAGCAACACCCTCAATAGATTGGATCGGATTGGATGGAACCATGACATAGACACTTGTATTTGTTAGGAAATCTCTAGAGAGAAGCTAATGTGTAATGAAGAAAAAACAAAGAAACAGCAGTTGCAAGGATTTGGTGATCTGATGTCATGAAAGAGGCAACCAATCTCGTGACCATGTGTTGTTGTTTAGCTCTTTGTGTAAGAAAATATATACAGTAGTAGGCGGTGGGCGACAACAGAATTAAACCACTCACGGGTGCATCCAAATCCTGTGGTCCACAAACCCTAATTCAAACCTCCCTTCTCCCCCAATAACTCCCATATCTCCTTTCCCACATCAAACTTAGCCAAAAGAAACTCATATCCCAACCCCTCAATCATGTCAGATTTTGCATTTTGTAAAACGAGAGAATAGAATTCACATTTTGTAGGACGCGGATTTTACCTACATAGTATTTCCTAATGATTGGCCGGTTTATTTAATTCTGGGTTTTTAGAATTCTCGTCCTACAGGATGCGAATTCAACGATATTTTTCACCTTCTCGCACGAACAACTGCAAAGAGTTGTAGAGGAATTCAACGATATTCTCCAATGAGAATTGAAGCGAATTCACGTTATACAGAACACGAATTTAAGTGATCGACAATGTAGTTATTTAATTTTTCAACCGTTGTATTTACTGCGAGCAATTGGTGAAAATATCGTGGAATTCACGTCCTGCAGGACGCGAATTCTAAAAACTTAGAATTAAATAAACCGACTAATCATTGGGGAATGACATGTAGGCGAAATTCGCGTCATGCAGAACGCAAATTTAAAACTCTTGTTTTACACAACGCGAATTCTGCTTACGTGGACTGAAAGAGGTATTTTTTCAAATAATAACCTGAAGGGTTGTTTTCCTAGATAATTCTCAAAAAGAGAATATTCATTCAAAATAACCAGGAGCTCGTGGGGTCGCATCATAAAAAGTTTATCTCCAAATATTTGATAATCACATAAAATTACGAATTAAATTTACAATCGAGTCAAATTAAATCTTACTTCAAAACAATTTCCTTTTAAATGTTTTTATCTCATTTGTAAGATTTGAAGTCGACATATTCTCTAAAATACATTTAATTTTTTAACTCGATCCATCCTACATTAACATTAAAAAGGATTTCTTTCCATCAGTTGTAGTTCCAACACAAAAAAATTCACATGCAGCTAGCTAGGTGATGAAATGGAAATGGTGGCGTGGCAAGACGAAGAGGCAACACGTGTCGCATCG
This sequence comes from Hibiscus tridactylites, assembly GCA_958450335.1. Taxonomy (NCBI): domain Eukaryota; kingdom Viridiplantae; phylum Streptophyta; class Magnoliopsida; order Malvales; family Malvaceae; genus Hibiscus; species Hibiscus tridactylites. The sequence continues at coordinate 73,674,852 of OY288289.1, read as the reverse complement.
AGCTCACGGGTTATAGTATCAGTGTCACGGGTGGAGAAATTGAAATCGCATGCACAAAGACAAGCATCGTATGAAACTTAACCAGCAGACAAAAACAGGAGACAGATCACAGATGCTCGCCAATATCTTAATAATCTTGTTTGTTTTGTTACTAATCTTGTGTCTTAAGGACTGCCGATCCAGTTTATGCTCTAAACTTTGAAGAATGAACTTAGTGTTCCATTTGTTTCTTAAGCTATATGAACGAATACGAGTTAAATCTTAAAGTTCATTAATTAGATGAACTGAACACGAATAAAGCATATCAAATTCATTCATATTCGTAAGAATGAATTTGATTATATGTTTCAAGACATGTTCGTTCAATTTTTATGGATTATTTTAAGATTTACTGTTGGGGATTGAACTTTGCTTTGTTTGCTTTCATATGCCGTGTAATTCCTTTTAGATTAAAAAATATATAGTAATAAAAATGCTTGGCAGGTACTTCTATTTAATTCGCAAACAGGGAAGCCATTGGTGACTTTCTATGTATCACATGAAAGAAAATTTGCACAACATTGACACACATAGGATCTTACAAAGCGCAAAGTTTCTAAGTTTTACACGTTTTTTAGATAGGTAAAACGATTTTTGAATAGTTGAATGGAGAAAATGAATGGCTGAAATTAACTTCTTACTTTTTTTTCAAGTGATAATCTTCACATATTATATTCTATTGTTAATCTCAGTCATTTATTTTACCCATCCAACGATCTAAAAAACATGTAAAGGTTAAAAACTCATGCGTTGTGTAACTGGATCATATCTCTCATATATATATATATAGAGAGAGAGAGATAGGATCAACTTACATAGTGTAAAACTCTTTAAGTTTTACATGTTTTTTGGATCGTTGGATGTGGGAAATTGATGGCTGAGATTAACTCCTTACCTTTTTTTTTCCAAGTGATAATCTTCACATATTTACTGTTAATCTCATCCATTCGTTTCACTTCCAACGGTCCAAAAAACGTGTAAAACTTAAAGTGTTTTACACTGTGTAACTGGATCTTATCCCTATATATATATATATGAGTGAAACGAATGGATGAGATTAACATTAAATATGTGAAGATTATCACTTGAAAAAAAAAAGAGTAAGGAGTTAATCTGAACCATCCATTTCTCTCATCTAACGATCTAGAAAACGTGTAAAACTTAAAGAGTTTTACACTGTGTAAGTTGATCTTGTCAATATGTCTGTGATGAATGGATGAGAATTGATTAAATGATTTGTTACAGTCGATGACTAGGATCTCGATATTCCTTGATGAGATCTACAATTTAAGTATGGTAGATGAAAATAAAGTGACAAAAAATTATTTTCTATTTAAGGGCTTAACTCGATTCGACTTCAAACGTAACCGAAACCAATTATAATGAAATTTTCATGCTAGGGGAGCACGTCCATACGAGTAAAAATTCTCTGCCCCTTAATCATACCTCCATTTATGTCTCCGTTAAAAAAACACTTAAAAATTAAATTAGGAGTTTTAACCCTAAATTTCAAATCCTAAACCCTACACCATATCCTAAATTTTTCTATACCTTAACTTTAAGCCCTAACCCTAAACTCTAAACCCCTAATTTTATTGTAGAGACATAAATGGAGGCATGATTAGGAGGTAGACGATTTCCACCCCAACATGACTCATGACTCATCTCATGCATGTTGTGACTCATATAATTGAGCCATACTTGAAAGCTTCTCACAGTACCTTTACATGTTTAACGTCGGAAACACCACAAACCCTTTTGGGGAATGATTAGAGAATATATATATCACGACAAACCCAATGTATCACGTGGATCCACCACTGTCTTGTAAGTAGAACGATTGAATCTGAGTCTCTTAAAATAAACATTATCCATATTTTTACTAAAACTACGTGTTGAGTTCGACAAAGTGTTTCTATTTAACATTATGCTATTCATTTAGAAAAAATCATGATACGATACAATACAAGAATAGCTGGGTTTGAAAATGGCAACCTGCATGCCCTGTGGAGTAGGCCCTGCACTGCAAAGGATCGTTTTCCAACTATCATATAATTATTGTAGTTGGCAATCTGCTCCTTAATCTTTGCTTAAAAACGACCAGACTCGAACAACTAACTCAGCCCCACCACTCATTCCAATTCTAAATTAAATATAAAATATATATGTGTGGGATAGGATCCAGTTATACATTGTAAAACTCATAGAGTTTTACACGTTTTCTGGATCGTTGGATGAGTGAAACGGATGGATAAGATTAACAGTAAAATATGTGAAAATTATCACTTGGAAAAAAAAGTAAGGAGTTAATCTCAGTCATCCATTTCACCCATCCAACGATCTAAAAAACGTGTAAAACTTAAAGAGTTTTACACTGTGTAAATTGAGCTTAACCCTATATATATATACTTCTCTGCAAAATGTGTTGATAGTAAAAGCTTTCATTTCTACTCAGAAATGGAGAAGAAACAATGAATAGCCTTGTATGCAAAATAAAGGTTCAAGATATTTGAATCCCAGCAACAGACCTCGGGAACAACCAGTCACAAACCTAAAATGAACCTCGTTTAATTGGAATCGGGTGGAAAAAAATTAAGAAAAATAATATTGTGGTGACACGTGTAACAATCTAAATGGAGGATAAATTTATTAAATTCAATTCAATTTAATTAGGACTAAATTGATAGGATACGTAAATTATCAGGATTAAATGTGTAATTCTATTAGTTTTGTTTAACAACCAAATCAATCTCCCGTTAGATTTTAACGGTGAGTGACTTGATTGATACCGCTTAAATAGTTTAATATCATAATGACACGGCTTAATAGGAAAATAGATGCTCAAATTATGCTTTTTTTTCTAATTAGGTGCCCAAACTATTTTACATGCCAAATAAGTGTCTAAAGTTTTATTCTGTAACTCATTTAAGGTTCTCCGTTAATTTTCACCGTTAAAGGATACATGTCATCTCCTAAAAATCCAAAATTATATTAGAAATAAATAAAATTAATAAAACAAAATAAAAATATATTATGAAATTTTTAAATATTCCTAAAATAGTTTTCAAATCCCTAAACTCCCAAATTCGATCACTCCCGCCGACATTGGCCGTGTTGTCGGCGACAGAATGAGGCGCCCTCCCCTCGCCGAACAACCCACACGTCGTTCGTCGCCCCTCATGTTGTTGTTCATCATGAATCGTTTGAAGGAATCATTCGACAATTTCGACGATTCGCACGGCGTCGATCAATTTTCGGCGGCGGGGTGGTGGGGGAAATGATTGTAATGATCCGACAACCGATGTGGTAGGCGGCAGCATGACAATCGGCAACGGAATTGGCCCAAATCAGAATTTAGGTTTGGGGGAGTGAGGGATTTTGAAATTTGAGGTTGTTTTGAAATCTATAAAACTTTGAGAATTTCTGAAAATTAAGTAATTGGATTAATATCCTATACACGGGCGGTGGAAACTGAAAGTTTCTACAATTGCCTTAGTTTTAGGGTATAAAGAGTTAGTTTAGGGTATAAGGTTTAGGGGTTTAGGTGTAACGGTTATAATTTAGGGATAATTGTTTCAATTTAAGGTTTAGGGTTATAATTTAAGGTTTATAGGTTATAACCTAAATCCTCACCATATTACCCTAAAAACTAAACCCTAACCTATAAACCCTAAATTATAACCATGAACCTTTAATTGAAACAACTATCCCTACATTCTAACCCCTACACCTAAACCCCTAAGCCATATACCCTAAACTAACTCTCTATACCCTAAAACTAAGGCGCTTGTGGAAACTTTCAGTTTCCACCCCTGTGTATAAAATATTTATCCTAAGTAATTTTATTTATTTTTAATATAATTTTAGATTTTTCAGGAGATGGCACGTGTCCTTTAATGGTAAAAATTAACGGAGAACCTTAAATGAGTCACAAAATGAAACTTTAAACTCCTATTTGGCCTGAAAAATAGTTTAGACACCTAATTAAAAAAAGTAATGTTTAAGCACTTATTTGACGATTAAGCCTAATAACACAATTAAAAGTATAAATTATATCAACCCCACCTCATAATTAGGTGATCATTTAAGTACTCTGCCCATAAATAAATCACAAATTGGGGAAGTAGGCATTATAATTTATAAAGCGGGAACATGTAGTGTTAACCCATTAAGCCCATTTACAAAACCTAATTCACTGGGTTCAGTTCCAATCCAACACTTCCTTTTACAGAAAGCACAGCTTCATTATTCATTAATTTGCCTTTATTTGTTTCCATCTGCCTGTTGCACAATTTTGTTCAACTTTTTGGGAGGATTATGGTAAGATTAGATGTAGATCTGTAAATTCGAGGATCGAATTGGTTTTTGGTCAAATCGTATTAATTTAGGTCGAAAAAATTCGGGTTTTATAATTTTAAGATCATCTCAAATTCAAATTATTTTGGGCTTAAGTTCTTTTAAGTTCCGACCATTCGAATCAAGTCATAACATGTTAGAATATTTTACGATCAGATCAATTTGATTTTGGGTTTAAAGTTTAGGATGTTAAGTATTTACATATGAATTCGAATTGGGTTTTTAAATTATGTTTGGATCATTTTTAAACAAATTAAAGGATTAAATAACAATTTTTCAAAATTTTGCGAGGGTCATGGCCCACAAGTCCTCGTTTAGTTCCACAATTGGTTCTCATCTTATATTTGTTTTGTATACAATAATTAAACTATTCAAAACCACGACTTTTAAGATATATCAATCGAACTAAAACTCAGTGAAACCATGTTATATTCATTAGTAGTATGCGTAAAACATAATTATTGGTGTGGAAGCCCATATTAGATTTAATATGAATTTTGCTTTATTAGTTCACACAAATCACAAGAACAATCATGCACCACTAGCATTTCATGTCTCATTATTGTGCCTTAAAGAATATTAAAGCATGCTTTGATGGTTAAAATTTCTATTTAGTTAATTAATTAACTTTGGTCTGCCACCTTAGTATTTGGGTATTAATATAAAAGGAAGTTGTCTACAAATGCACAATGTGCTGCAGCATTCACATTTTGTTGGTGTGTTGGAGTTTAATAAAATAATGGTGATTAAATAGATAAGTTGTTTGATTATGGTTTATATATTAATTAATGAGTTAATTTAAATATGACCAAATTGCAACTTTTAATAAATTTATTGTAAAATAATAACAATGCTGGCCTTTAACCAACCTAATGTCTCAAGTGGCCAAGCAATAGTAGTGAAGATTAAAACACGGTTTAAATGATTGTGTCCTAGCTCGTATTACAATAATCAAGAGGACGTGAGTTTGAACGTGTTTCAGTGTGTATTATCTTTTGATTTAAGGGTTTATTTTTTTTATACACGAATAATATATGGGATAGACAGTGACGAAGCTACAGTAAGTGCGCCCCCGTTTTTTATACTAAAAAATCTAATGAGATTTTTATCTATTTAGACTCACAATTTTTAATTCATTTGAACTTCGTCTTTCATTTTTTACGATTAATTATACTTTGTCCCCTAATCTTAATTCCTGACTTCGTCCCTAGAATAGAAGCGGAATTATATCATATTAAAACTGCAAATGTACACACAATTTGCCAGCGTATCTATCTTAATTTCTTCCTTAATTTCTAAAGTTGATTAAATATAAATTAATTATTGGAAATTGTTGACTATATAACTTAGTAAATTAAGTCACTAAATTAAAAGAAAAAAGTGTAGACAAATTAATGGAAAAAAGCAAGTTGCATGCATGAATGTGGAGCTTGTATTTGATGAAAGACAAATGATTAGTGACATTGAATCTGGACTAGGAGCCTGTTTCCTCCTTAAAAAGGACGGACATAAAATTTTATTTTTGGAAAACGAATTTATAAAATTTTAAGACTAAAAGCCTCTTTCTTCCTTAACAGGGACGGACACAAAATTTTATGTTTGGGAGACAAATTTGTAAAATTTTAGGACTAGAGCCTCTTTCTTCCTTAACAGAGACGGAAATAAATTTTTAATCAATTTTTTAAAATCATATATGAATTTTAAATTTTCAAGGAAAAATCGCCTCCTCTGGTCCCCTCAGTTCATACATACATACATATATATATATAGAGAGGATAAATATTCTATACACAGACGGTGAAAATCGAAAGTTTCCACAAGCGCTTTAGTTTTAGGGTATAGGTTAAAACCTAAATTTTCACCACATTACCCTAAAAACTAAACCATAACCTATAAACCCTAAATTAAACCCTAAACCTTAAATTGAAACAACTATCCCTAAATTCTAAACCCCTGCACCTAAATCCCTAAAACCTATACCCTAAACTAACTCCCTCTACCCTAAAACTAAGACGCTTGTGGAAACTTTCAGTTTCAACCGCCAGTGTATAGGATATTAATCCATATATATGTATAATTGTTACCAAATATAGAGTTACAAACCAACATACTTACGTATACTGAAATGGTGAATGAGAAAACAGTGCAGTGGAAACACAGAGACAGATTGTTTACTAAAAATACCCTAACTTATAAAATAATGCAGGCGTGCATGGAATCGAAGAGATGAGAAACATGCTGCTGGTCTTGTTCTTTAGCTGCTATGGCGGCTGTCTTCTTTATTCCATTCTTAGCTAAAGACATGCTACTAGTTTAATGGTTTTGGTCGGATGATTGATGATGAATCCCCCCACTTTTTTATTTTTCATTTGGTTAAACTATAAAATAAGTACCTAAATTATGTCTAAATAGTTGTCTAAAGTATTTTTTTGGCTGAAATAGGTGCCTAAAATATTTTTTTGGCTGAAATAGATGCCTAAACTTTCGTTTTTGGCTTATTTTAAAGTTAATTTTGGCACCTACTTGGGCACTTATTTCAAGCAAAAATAAAAGTTTAGGCACCTATTTCAGCCAAAAACAAAACTTCATCCACCTATTTCAGCCAAAAATACTTTGGGCACCTATTGTAAAAAAGAAAAATAATTTGGGCACTTATTTTGTAGTTAAGTCTTTTCATTTCAGTAATTGTTTGAGCGATTCCCACGAGATACGTGTTAATTTCTTTGCAATTTTAGGAAGCGTAAACTACGTCTAAGGTCACTTAACTATGAGTTTAGTATCGAATAGGCCACTCCGCTTACAAACATGTCATTCAATTAGCATATTGTTACAAACATGTCACTTTTCTTCTAATGAGACATGGTATAATAACATTTTTAAACCTTAAAACTTATATAATCTATCAATTTGATCACGCTTCGAAACAATTCAATTAACTCTTGATATTTTATAATTTCATCATTTTAATTTTTATTCTTCTCCTAAATTGTTTGTTCTTATCCCTGAAATGTTATATTATTTTTTTGTTGCTTCCCTAGTATAATAGTAGTTAAGTTATATCTTGTTGTTGCTTTATGGCATAATGCAGTTATCGAACTATTAATCTGATCTGATGAGGCTCGTTTGCTCTGACAATATTACAAAAAGACAAAATTGATGAGATTTTTAAATATAAAAGATTGAATTTATTGAATTGTTTCGAATTAAAAAAAAGGTTAATAGAATATATAAATTTTTGAGACTAAAAATGTTATTATACCGAAAAAAAGTGACTTGTTTGTAACATAATGTTAATTGACTTGTTTATAACTTTTACAAGAAAAACGAGTTGTTTGTTATAAAACCTATAATTAAGTGACCCTTTTAGGAATAGGGTACAAGACCCAAAGTAGGGTAAAATTACTGTATAGGTCCTTATAGTACAATGCAAATTGCATTTCGATCCTATACTTTTACAATTAGCAGCTAACAACGTTGTAAGTAAAGTAGGCATGTCCATCAGTCGCTTCATAGGGAAGTTGGAAGAAAATTTTTCAAACCATGGTTTGAAGCTTAAGGAACAATGGGATGTCTGAAACATTTGTCAACCTTTTCTCCTGTCGATTCCGGCTTTGAAGCTGAATGAACAATGGAATTATTCCTGGATTTGACATTAACTTAGCTACTTTACTATAATAAATTAATAATATCCAATGATATAAATTCATGGTATCGTACATGGATGGACCGAGAGAGCGTTAAAAGGGCAGTCACACCCCTTGAAGATTTCAATTTTTTTATGTATTATACTTTTTTATATTTTATATTAATCTCGCACTCCCTGAAATTTCAACTTCTTATATAGTTTTATTAAGTATAAAAATTCACACTCCTAACATAAAATCATGCAGCAGTCTCTCGTATCATATCTGAACAATAATTTAGGATGTATGATTCAGCCTCTGAATTCCCCACTGATGGTTCCTTGATTTGTTCAACAATCATCAAAGATACAATGGATTGGTATATAAATATATATAAATTCTCCAAAACAATCTTTATCTGTTCTTTGAAAACTATACAGTCGTCAAACTATGATAAAACTTTTATACCTAACATATACTACTTCTGCAATTATATATATATATATATATAAATAGGATCTGTTTACACAGTGAAAACTTTTTAAGTTTTACACATTTTTTAGACTGTTGGATGAGTGAAACGAATGGATGAGATTAACAGTAAATATGTAAAGATTATCACTTAGAAAAAAGAGAGTAAGGAGTTAATCTGAGTTATCCATTCCCCATCTAACATCCATAAAACGTGTAAAACTTAAAGAGTTTTACAGTGCGTAAGTTGATCTCTCTCTCTATATATATATATATATACACGCGTGCCTCAAAAGAGTCAAAGAAATTGAGAGAACTATTTGGCTAAGAAAAGGTTTACAAAACGTACAAGTTTTTGGGTCAAAGACGCTTCAGATTGAAGGAGAAAGAATTAAAGAAAAAGGCTTAATTCCAATAGACATCCCCAAACATTTTAGATTTTAAGTTGGTCTTTAAACTTCAATACCTTATACTTGAGTTCTCAAAGTATTAATATCGTATCAACCAGATCTTTCCATCAATCTAATGTGAGTTTGGATGTCAAATGCAACTCAAATCTAGGGGGTGGAGGGGGCAAGACAAAATTTAGAAAAATTGGGGAGGCCCTGATAGAAAGTCTTGCATCCATCTCTGACCCTACTCGAATATGATGTAAATAGTAGCTATATGAACAATTTAAATATGATACGTTAAATGAACCCAACAAGTAGTCCCAGTGGAAAAACAAATAATCTTCATCCTAGAAGATTCGGGTTCATCACCCAGGGGACAAACCTATAAAATTAACATCGTTAATGGTAATTAGCAATAGGAGAGATTGATGGATTATGGTCAAGGAACAAACACCACCGTCCAATTAGAATTGTCAAACCCCATCCTACCAGAAAACCCGGGCTTGCTGGCCTTTTGAACATAAGACCAGGAAAAACAATGGATTCATGGTTGTCGCTCTCAGGGTTTCAAGTTTCTTTCATTAATCCGCAATCGCGATAAACACGAAATAATTTTTTTTTGAAGAAAATATATTCTTACCAGTTATCGGCTGTCAATACAAGTAGTTTATCTTGCAAGGAAAATGATTGTTTTAAGTTTGAGATTCTGAAACAATTTTTTGACTTCGGTCGGTAATATTGTTTATCAATTTCAAACTTTGCACCATTCACTATGAACCCAAGTCCATGAACTTGGAAATGTAAATTTCCGAGGTATATTGGATCAGAGTTAGATACTGACGGAACACAACATTATTTATTGAAGAGAATTAGAAAAAATAAAACTAAAAGGGTAATAATGAATTGTATATTTTTAGAGGGTCAAAGAACAATTTTGTCGAAAAAAATTCTTCTAATTTTTAATATCTTTGTGGGAATCATTACCTTCGCTACCTTTTATAGTTCCGCCACTGAAGGTAGGGATAATAAATTGAATTATAAATTTTATACGAATCATTTCATATAAAATAGAGTCTGGATGGGTCAAGGCAAATGCGATATTTTTTTAATAGTCTTAAAATAATTACAATGTAATATATATTTTATTTTTTAATCTTTTGATAATGCACACACTTGATAGAAACAATTACAGCAGCCCCAATTCATGTTTTTTATTCAAAATAAAATAAATGGCTACCAATTATGACTTACTATCTTTCCATGTCAACATTTCATTTGCTCTTTATTTTTTATAATATTTTTTCTAAGCATCATTGCAATATTGAAATTGGTTCAGTTTCATATCAAAAGAAATTATTGGCATCCTAACTACATACTATACCTAGGTTTTATAGGTTAAATTATGGCTTTAGTCCCTCTATTATAATATTTAAAATTGAATTTTTGTATTTGTATTTCGATTTGATATAACTTTAAGGGTTTTATTTTGATGCACAAGCTGTGTAATTTTTTTTACACAATCCTTTTATAAAATTTAAAATCTAAATCAAAAACCCTAGCAACCTAAACCCTAAACCCTAAGCCCTAAACTCTAAACTCTAAATTCTAACCATAAACCTTAAATTATATACCCTACATACTAAACCCCTAAACCCTAACATAAAACCCTAAACCCTAAACCCTAAAATTAAAGGGTTTGTGTAAACTAAAGTTTACACAGCTTGTGCATCAAAGTATTTTCCTAACTTTAATTATGATTTTAATTAATTTATTATATCGTGAACAATATCAACTGAACTAAGATTCAATCGATAACACTACGATATTCGAGAGCAGCTGGGTAAAGGACAAAAAAAATTGAGAGATATGGTAATGGTAATGGGATTTGGTGGCTTAACTAGTGAGAGGAGAATTAAAAAATAGTGTTTAAATCCCATAAGAAAGAATTAATTAGGTGAGGTGGAATGGAGAACACGTGTACATTTCTTACTTTTGTTATACTTTCCCCCCTCCAGTCCCCAATTGGGGGGTAAGCAATTAAAAAATTCAATTAACTTTAAAAATAATACAATTAACTAAACCCTTTTCACACTTTCTACTTCCTCTATCCATTCTTCTAGGGTTTTTTAAGTGACATTTTTTATTATCACGAGTATTCAATTTATCGATCGATTAGTCTGGATTAAATATTGTAGATATTTATTATATAGGTAACTCTCTCAACTCAATTTTTTATTTATAACGTCAGAATTTGAACCATAACCTTAATTAATATACGTTCAAATAATTTCACTGAAATTAACTATTACAACATGCGATTTGACCGACGATCATAATATATCAAAATTTAGATTAATTCTCACACATATATTACGAGATTTAAATCAAAATAAAATTTAAACTGAAAATTCATGCATAATGTTTTATGCATGATAAAAACACAAACCTTAAATCTCAAATCTCAATCTTACTCTTAAGCTAACACTTCATTGGCACCATTCTTTTAATATGGTATGCATTTTTACAATAAAATACAGAGAGGAGCAAATAATGAGAAAGCAACCAAAATCTGTTTGTTTAGTGATGAATGATGCTTTGTATGCATCATATCTTATAGGCTTCAACTTTGGAGGCATCTTTGATATTATTTTAAGAATATGCTATATATATATATATTATCAAAGAGATACTATATACATTGAGATATGATCAAGATAAACAAACAACATCTAAGATATATTTAATTAGCTAATTTTTATTAATTAAGTAATATGATCACTAAGCGCTTTTTAACGAAGGAGGTCGTTCTATACATATTATGATTCTCTTTGGTGGTTGTGCCGACATGCCAAGATCAAGCAGCGGAAGAATTTTTGCTATATTCAAAGAGCACTCAAGGCAAAGTAATATTTTTTCTAGATTTTTATTTCAGAAGATTTCTTCTGGCAATGTTAGATTTGGTATGTTCATCGTCTTTCACACTTTTATATTTTATTGTTTTGTTTTGCACTGTATTTCTATTGTAAAAGGTATGAGCTTTTTGTATTCATATCGATGTTGAATATAATACATATTCAAAAAAAATATGATCACTAAGCATGTGTGTCGAGCTAATTGTGTAATTTTCTTTTTATCAAAATGCATAAGTTATCCATTAATTAATCAAGCCAATTCTGCTCTTTTTAGTACTTTATAATTTAATTTTTTTATATAATTCCGAATCTTACAACCTAAGAATCTTAAATCTTAAATTTTAAATTTAAACCTTAAAACATAAATATATAAGCCTTAAACCCTAAATAAGATGACTAGACACTAAAATTGATGGATAGAAATTACTTAAAACTATTTGTTAAGAAGGTTAATATATGTTTTAACTTTTAAGTCTATACATTCTTTGTACATTTGGAATTTACTCGTTTTTACTTTTATTTTTAGAAATTTAGTCATTTTACTTTTTAAATTTTAAAATCCAAGTTCAATGGTTAACATCATTAATGTTATGTTTTATAGGATGTTCCCAAATATTATGAGGAAGGCTGATATATTTATATTCATTATTTTTGTTCAAATTAAGTCACATGAGTGACTAAAAAATATCAAGTGAAGTTAGTTTAGTGCTAACTAACATGGAAAAACAATATAATAATATTATTTATCCTTTTCAAAAAAAAAACTATTTTGGTAATTTTCTAACCATGTTATAAACGATTAACCTACGACATAGACAAAATCAAAGTTTTAAGTAATAGAAGATATATTTACATAAATTTTAAATTATCTTCTTTTAAAAAGGCTTAATATCAAAATAAACGTTTAAATTATTTCGTTTTTTAAATTTTAGCTCCCTAATTTTTTTTCTTTTTAGGTGCCCAAATTATCATTTTTGTTCCTTTTAAGGTCAACTGAAGCATCTATTTGACCAAAATTAATGATTTGGACACTTAAAGGGGACAAAAAAATTAGACACCTAAAAAAAGAGATAGCTTAAACACTTATTCTGATATTAAGCCTTCAAAAAACACTATTATCCATTAAAACTACATAAGAACTTACTTTCCCCCCTTTTATTCATATAACAAGCGTTATTTAATCTAATATATTATAAATTTCGTTTCCAGCCTTCTGCATGGATAAGGGTTTTTTTTTTTGCTCGGCAATAGTAATTTTGATTAATGAAGATGAAATATTACATCTCGCCTCATCCGACTTGCACGCCTCATTAAAAACCTCCCGGAGTAGGAGGAAAAAAGAGTACGTAACAAGCCGGGTATTTGAACCCTTAACTACAAAACACAAAAACCTACTCTTCTACCACCAGGCCTTGAAAAGAATCTGTCTAGATCTCCCTTGTTTTACCAACTGATCTGCCATGGAGTTTCTTGCTCTTGGAACGTAAACAAAACGGACATTGGCTATTTCCTTTTTCAGCGCTTCAATCTTATCAAAGGTTTCCCACCAACGCCACGGACGAAGTACAGAATTTTCCAGCCAATTCAAAATCACTTGCGAGTCAGTCTCAATTTCCAGAAACACCTTATTCTTCAGACTTGCATCTATGAAAATTTGAAGTGCTGTAAGAATTGCTGTCAGTTCAGCAAAATCAATCCCATGGTCATACACCGGACCTGAAAAAATTGCTATTACATCTCCTTTGCTATTCCTAAGCACACCACCACATCCCCCTATACCCTCTTTGAAAGAGCCATCGACGTTAAATTTTACAATGCCCGCTGGAGGAGGACGCCATTCTTCCCAAGCTTCGATTTTCCTCTCCTGACCAATGCATTCCAAGGGGTTATCCCACCAGTTTTTCTCACTCAGCCAACAATCTTCATTTACAGCTTTAATCCATATGAGAGCGCGCATCTTTGCTGAAAAAAGCATGTCTTTCAGAGATCTTGTTTTTGAATTGAACACTTTGTCATTCCGCGCCAACCATAAGCTCCAAATTGCTGCTGAAACTGAGATTAGCCAGACTGTTTCAATCCTCTTATTGCTGAACTTTGATAAGCTGAAGGAGAAAAGCTCCTCAATGGTTGCCAACCCAGGCCAAATAACCGACCACCACGAACAGAAACTTTGCCAAAAACAGAAAGATACCCTGCATTCTAAGAAAAGATGTTCAACTGTTTCAACGTTTAGATCACACCAAGGACATTCTGCCTTGAAGTTTTCCAAATGCAAGCCACGGTCCATGAGAAAGGACTTAGTTGGAATTCTTTTTAATTTTAACAACCATAAGAAAGATCGCACCTTTGGAGGAACCTTCATTTTCCAGATTTTGTTGAAGTCAAAGCTGGGATTTTCAATTTCTGTCGAATCGAGTAATTCAGATAGTTTCTTAACCGAAAATCTACCATTTATCTCATGAATCCAGATTATTCTATCATGAACTTCTTGAATAACTTCTCCCCCTTCCAATTCCCGCTTCAATTTAACAAGGGATTCCAATTCCCTTCCCAATAGTGGTCTCGAAAAAACTCCTGCCCAATCTAAGTCTTTAAGTGAGTTGGAAAGCACCAAGGAACTTACCACACTTCCTTTAAACTTGACAAGTCTGTAGAGCCTCGGATACTCAACTCTAAGAGGGTTCTTTCCCGCCCACCAATCTTCCCAAAAAAGGATTGTTTTCCCATCGCCTAGCTTCCATTTAAATTCTGAGCTGCTCATCCAACGATTAACCTCATCACTCTTCAAGTTCTTCACAATCCCCTTCCAAATTGAAGACATCTTTGAGTTTCTAACCTGAGTATTAACTCATTTTTGGTTTTGAAGCCCATATTTTGCTTGTATTACTCTTCTCCACAACGCATCTTTTTCAACAACAAACCTCCAACCCCATTTCGCCAGTAACGCTTTGTTTTTTGATTTTAAATTCATCACCCCTGCTCCTCCTAACTTCTTATGCGTGCAAATTCTTCCCCACTTAACTCTAGCTAACTTCTTCGAACCGTCCTAGCTCCCCCAAAGGAAGTTCCTTCTGATCTGATCAATTTTTCCAATAACTGACTTTGGAGCTTCAAACAAAGACATATAATAAAGTGGTAGAGCTGAGAGGACAGAATTTATTAACACCAATCTACCAGCAAAGCTCAACGACCTACTCTTCCAGCTTGGTAATTTTTTAATGCACCTCTCCACTACCGGATCCCATGTAGCTATCCTTCTCGGATCGGCACCCAACGGCATCCCCAAGTACTTGAGAGGTAAGTCTGAAATTTTACATCCGCAAGCATTGGCCAGCTCGATTAGCTTCCCATGTTCCACTCGAATTCCAACTAAGCAAGATTTTTTGAAGTTAATTTTTAATCCCGAGCAAATTTCAAAGCAACAAAGAATCCGCTTAACATAGTCCACATTTTCCATCTTCGGACTCAAAAACAGGATGGTGTCATCCGCAAATTGCAGGTGCGAAATTGCATACTCCGGTATAACTCCATGGATTCCCTCCAGTTTTCCAAGTAGTTTTGCTTTTTCCATTAACAGATTCAAAGCTTCTGTCACCAAGATGAAAAGGAATGGAGATAACGGATCTCCTTGCCTTAGACCACTGTGAGAACTTCAATAAAAGCAAAACTACTTGGAAAACTATTTGGCAAATTTGGGAATATAAGGTCGTTTGTATTTTTATTTAAGGGATAGCGGTTGTTTGGGGAAATTTTTTGAAATATAGGTCAAAATCTACAATATTTAGGGACCTCGCCATGTGTTAATGGCGTTCTTTGGACTTCGCCATGTGAAAGTGGTGAGGTCTTGTTTATTGCACACCTGCTAACTTTGTAAAAGATGAGTTTTTTTTTTTTTTAATTTTACTTGCACCTCGCCACCTGCACATGGTGAAGTCCAACCTCATCACCTCCACACGGCGTGGTATTGTAGAAACTAGCATATTCTCCAAAAAAAATTCCTAAACAACCCCTATCTCTTAAATAAAAATTCAAACTACCATATTTCCGCAATTTTACCGAGTTATTATCCTAAAACATGTCTTTTAGACAATATTTAGATGTAAAATAAAATTAACAAGATACAATCGCATTTATGAACTTAAGCAATAGTCCTAGTGGTAATGAGTGATATATTTTATTTAAGTAGTTTATACTTGAATAATTTAGTCTGTAAATGTACATGAGTTTATTTTAATTTAAAATAAACACAAATATTACCTTGTACTCAAATAGAATGATAAAAAAAACTCTAAGCATAGAGATTTACTAATTGACTGAGTGATTAAGAATGCTCATACTAACTGACCTTATGTGAATTTAAATCCTAACATTTAGCATAAGATGTAATATCTCTTTACTTAATAAAAAATTTTCGGGCATAATAATCCATTAAAAATAAAACGTGTGGAACTTTCTTTCAATGACATTTAAGTTCCTTGCATCATGGTCCACATCAACGTAAATCATTCTATATATCACACTTTCTTGGGGTTTAATAATTTTAATTTTAATTTTAATTTCAAGTTATATATAATTTTGGAAAAAAATAATGATATAATTTAATTGAACTCTTTTTCCCTTTTGTTCAAGGTACTTTTAAAGCATTGAATTAATCCGGCTATAGTATATATGAAATTAAAAGAATAAAAAGTGAATAGCACCACACATCCCAAAACTATGATTTTTATTTTAAATTAATTTTTAAATTATAGCTCTCATTTTAAAATATTCTTGAACTTTTAAATGTTTTAATTTTATCTCTAAAGTCTAAACTATAACTCTCGTTCTAAATTGGCATCTAATTTTTTAACATTATAATTTCATGCCCAGATTATTAGTATATATATTCTAATCATATTCTATATTAATAAAAGCGTTATAAAAATTATTAATTTTCATGTAAATACTTATGTGTATATTTTAAATTGGTATGACAACAATGATAATTTCATAATGAAATTGAAACGTCTAAAAATTTAAAAATCAATTTAGAGCGAGGGTCATAATTAAGAGATGAAGTAGAATATTCAGAAGTTTGATGACTAGTTTAGAATGAGAGTCATATAGTTAAACATGATATTAGAATTCTTAAAAACTCAAAAATTAAATTAAAATGAGGATAATGAGAACATATGATGTTATTAACTTCTAAAAATATAAAGTTGGAACCTAACAAGTGGTCTCAGTAGAAAAGCAGACGATGTTATCCTAAGAGACTCAGGTTCAAATCGTTTTATCTGCAAGGTGCATATACATTGTCAAAGGGTTAATAATATGTATGAACAGGTACTACCTCAAGGTAGTATTTGTTCAAATTTCTTAACCTTTAATAAGGCACATACACCGTGCATACATGATGCTCGAACCTGGATCACCTAGTTGAAATATATAATCCTTTACCGAACACTCTATGAGTAGGGGTGTAAATGAACCGAGCTTGAACGAACAAGACTATGTTCATGTTCGTTTGTTTATTTTTGAATGTGTTCATGTTCAGTTCGTGTTCGTTTAAAATTTTAACATTGTGTTCGTGTTCGTTTATTTATTTTTGAAGGTGTTCGTGTTCGTTTGTTTAGTGTTCGCGAACGTGTTCGCGAACGTGTTCGTTTAAGTTTTCACGAACGAGTTGATTTATTGTTCGCGAACATGTTCGTTTATATGTTCTGGAATGTTAACTAAATTAACAATAAATAAATAAATAAAACAAAAGTAACAAAATAAAACTTACCTATAAACAATCTTATAAAGGAGCATTTTCATCCACAAGCATTTTCATCCTATAAATGAGCTTATAAACGAGCTTATGAACGAGCCCATAAACGAGCTTGTTCATGAACATAAACGAACCGAACACACCTCTGTTTGTGTTCGTTCGTTTATTAAACGAACATAAAAAATTTGTTCATGCTCGTTTATTTAGCTTAATAAACGAATGTTATACGATAGGTTCGTCGAACGCTCTATTCATTTACACCCGTATCTATGGGTTTGATATTGTCCCCGACACGCTTTTAATCTATTGCCATTAAAAATCGGTGAAAATTTCAACCGTTGTCATTAAACATCGGTTAGAATGATCTTACAAAGAGACTTATAATTAATATATTTAAAAAAATTAATTAAAATATAATTAATTATACATTCAACTGATTAAGGTGCCTTCGGATATAGGGAAAGGTTGCCATAACTATGGTTAATTAATGAAGTGGAACTGTGGAAAACCAAGATTGGTCCTCTCCTTATTTCGTTGTATTTATATCAACTCGTACTACTTCGCACGGTTAGGGTGAGTATCCGATCAAATCGAGTCGAGTTAAAAAAAATTAAGTTATTCCATATGCGGTTACATACATCAGGCAAAGTTGAAGAACTCGAATCAAACTTAAAAACTGATCTACTAATTACTGTATCGATATATTTAACTCGATGGTTATTTCGAGTTTGAATTGTTGGTGGTAACGTTAATATTAAAGATGGGGTTTGAAGTTTGAATGGAAGAGAAGAGGAGACATATAGGGTGGAACATGGAATGGTTGTTTGCATGCAAGTTGAAGAGGGCGAGGGACGTTGTAGAGCCATGCCCACACCACACATCCCCACACAGCCGCCTAAGCATCATTAATTATAGTGATTAGCAACCCTATGTAATTACAACATTTCATTCATGTTAATTCAACTAATTAACTCCATTTCGCAACTTGTTTAATCATCAACTAATTCAACTTGTTTTTTTCGAACTAATTTAATCATCAACCTTTTATTTTGGGTCAAAATAATTTCACTATGCATGAAAATTGTTAGCCAACTGAAGGTAATTTGACAGAGTGACATGTCAACGTACACTTTGAAATGACTTTTTTTAGGCAAAATGATAAAAGATGCCTCCAACGTTTGTATGTTTTGTCATTTGGTCTCCTATTCTTTTTTTGTCCAACTATGCCCCCAACGTTTGTTTGTTTTGTCATTTAGCCTCATATTCTTTCTTTTGGTCCAAATATGCCCCCAATGTTTCATTCGTAGTCCAAATATGCCCCCTAGCGTTTCAATTTGGTCCAAATATGCCCCCTAGCGTTTCAATTTGGTCCAAATATGCCCCCATTAGATGAAAACTGTCAGTCAACTGACGTTCAACAACTGATGTTGACTGGACTTGCCACGTATTAAGATATGCTGATGCCACGTCAAAATTTTTTATAAGTCGTTGACCGTCAGTTGATTAACAGTTTACATCCAACATGGGCATATTTGGACTATGAATGAAACGTTGGGGCATATTTGGACCAAAAAATGAATAGGGGGCCAAATGACAAAACATGCAAACGTTGAGGGCATCTTTTGTCATTTTACCTTTTTTTTTACTAATGTGACATTCTTTCAAGTCAATATTTTTGTCTATATGATATTATCATGTCAGTGTGCACTATCATGTATGTTTTCCACATCATTTGAAGCTTTTTTATTTGCTCGGATCGAAATTTTGGAGGGAACACCATGCATTTTTACTATTATATTAATTTTAAGTGTTATAATTTCTAAAAGGATGAAAAAAAAATATTTGCAAAACTTCTCAAGTATATTGTGAAGTTAGTCCCTAATTTAAACTTCTCAAGTTTAAATGTTTGTAAACAATTGGACTAACTTCACATTATTCATAAGGCACAAAGCTCTAATTCTTACAAAGTAAAGTGATTAATTCTCCAATTTCTGCAAAGTATAAGGATGAAACTCAAAATTTGAGCATTAAAAAGAAAGGAAACGATTTCCACGGGCTGAGAAAAAAATAAAAGAGAAAGTCAAAAGGTCAAGCTTCAAAGGGCCTAATTGCTACTACAATAATTACCATCAAAGCTTAAGTTTAGAAATTAATTAATTAATTAAAGGGTTAATTTGTGCAGTTAAACCAAAGGTAGGTCCTATTGGGGGCTACCCCTTCTCTCTTCTTCCATTTTCAAAGACAAAATCTCCGTCTATAAAACACCCATCTCCCCTTGATTAAACCCATATTTATCTCCTTCTCTCCATCTCCAAAAGATATATATATATACAGACATATATATATACATATATATTTCTCAGAAACTCCATTAATGGATGTTAAAGCAAAGGGAAACGTGCAGAGTGATCAAGAAGATGAACAGATGGAGCTGAGACGAGGCCCTTGGACTGTTGAAGAAGATTTGAAGCTTGTCGATTACATTGCTGCTCATGGTGAAGGGAGATGGAATTCTCTTGCTCTTTACGCAGGTAATTATACTGATATATATATATATATATATACACATATATGTTTGTATATATATGCATATATACACAGCTTGATTACCTTTGAATTTCATAGATATCCTCAAACTATTGTTCAAATTCTAAATTGGTCCCAAACTCCACAAAGTTTGATTAGTATATTATCAATCAAACCCTTCTTTCAGTCTAACTATTAGTTTGGGGTTATCAACAACCAGTTTGTCTAGTGGGAGATGAGGGCACTAAATCCTTTAAGCAAGGTCACGAGTTTGAATTCTAGCTTGTGAATGGAGTAAATTTAGTTGGGAAGGTCGCTCCATAATGAGCCTCGACGGTATTCAATCTAGATTGGCCGGTCAATAAGTTAGATAATGGTGGTTATACGAGAAAAAAATAGTTTGAGGGTTAAATGTCAGCTCAAATCTAACAGGAAGAATATTTACAACACGCTGATTAGAGCGCAAACGACGTATACACTTGTTGGATGGACCTTTTGGATGTGAAACATAACTAAGTTAATGGTTAAGTTGATAGGAGGACTTGATTGATACAATATTGATAAGTTGAGGACTTGATTAGAATATTTTGTGGTTTAGAGACCAGTTTAAAATCTGAACAATTTTGTGGAATTTTAGTGCAATTAATCCTAATTCATTATTACCAACTTGAAAAAGTAAAAGCTGCATGTCCATTGAAAAAAGCAAGAGAATTTGTAGCTTTGAGTGTGAGGTTCATGATGTTCGTATAATCATCAAAGTTTTCAAGCAAAAAGCACTTGTTCTCCAACATATATATCATACATGCATGCATGCATACATACATACATACATACATGCATACATATGTATACAACTTTACTAAAGCTTATGGCATCTAAATAGAATTCCAATGACACATACAGGTCTCAAACGGACGGGAAAGAGCTGCAGACTGAGATGGTTAAATTATCTTCGTCCCGACGTTCGACGCGGAAACATCACCCTCGAAGAACAGCTTCTGATTCTCGAACTTCATTCTCGATGGGGAAACCGGTAATCTTTTAACTTTAACTCGGATCTTAATTTATAGTGTCATACAATAATTTTATTACTCTGACCGTGACTATATCAATAACTTTAATGATCATTTTTGTTATAACGATTGTAGATGGTCAAAGATTGCTCAACACTTGCCCGGAAGAACCGACAATGAGATAAAAAACTATTGGAGAACTCGTGTCCAAAAACATACCAAGCAACTTAAATGTGACGTGAACAGCAAGCAATTCAAGGACACCATGCGTTACCTATGGATGCCAAGGTTAGTCGAAAGAATTCAAGCCGCCGTCGCTACTTCCACAACCACTACCGCAGCCTCTTCCACCTCTGCAACGTCTGGCACCGCCGGACAACTTGTTATGCCTCAGGGATTCGGAGGCGAACAAGTAACCCTAAGTTACACCACCCCTGAGAATTCCAGCACTGCGGCCTCATCGGAGACTCAAGTTTCGCCACCTTTGGATTCGTCCGATTATTATGTTAACGTCCCGGTTAACGACAACCCAAATCCGGATTACTTTCATGCTAACCAAATTGGTTTTGCTCATCAGTACTCATCGTTTGTAAATCCCTCCACTAATTACTACAACTACGGAACGGATTTCCAGCCATGGTTAGATGGAGCTGAGATTGCAACAGATAATTTCTTGAACTCTGATGATTTTTTGTTCTTACAGCAGCAGTTCAACTTCAACATGTGAGAAAAAAATGTTCAATCAAAATAAAATGGAACATAATATATTATATATATACATATATAGTGAGAGAAATTAAGTAAATTTTAGAAGAAAAATATGAGAATAATATTTTAGAAAAAAAAACATTATAGGATTTGATTTTGTGTCACTTTAGTTTGTATTTTTGTTTTTTTTTCTTTAATATTTTTTTATTTGGGGTGGTGGGGAAAATGTAATTCCAGACTTTTGTTGTTAATTAATCACAATCGTCGATACTATTAACTTATTTTTCTTCTTTACCGAATGATGTATTAAATTCCTTAACTAAAATCAAAGTCTAAATTTTAATGTTGTAAATAAAACAAACCAGGTTATCAACTCTCATTAATATTTGACCCGAACTAACTGATCAATGAGTGGATTAAAGATGATTATACAAAAAGGAATCAAATTATTAATAATGAATCCATATGGTTTTAATTAGGTTTCATTTGGATAAGCATTGAGAATGGCTACAAGAAGATCAAAAGTTAGGGATAAAATAAATTTCCAATTCTTGAATTTAGTAATTTTTCAACTTGGTTCTTAATTTTTTTTCATACTAGTCTCTATTTTTTTTTTAATTTTGATGATATGACACTCTGGGAATATGTTACCTCGTATAATTTCAGAGTAGCATGTCCTCAAAATGACTAAAATGAAGAAAAAAAAGTTACAAAGTATAATGTAGAATAAAAAAATTAAGATTGAGAAAAAATATCAAATTTAAAGATTAAAAATTATATCCCTAGAAAGTGGTAACAATGAGATTAAACAATATATCAACGAGACCGAATATTGTCGAAATAAGATCAAAATCAACGGTTAAATATATGTTTTGAACTCATATATTGTCCAATTCTTGCTCACCCCTTATTGTTCCAGTGGTAAAGAATGATGTAATTTGTTGAGGTGACCCGAGTTCGAGCACCAATTATGCATGATTGTGTGTGTCTTATTAAAAAAATTAAGAAAATTGAACAGATGTTACTTTTGTATCGTATACACAAATTCATGGGTGGAATCCAAACCAAGCCTAAAGAGTAATAGTTACAATAATTAGAATTAGAATGTACATAATATAATAATAAATATTTCTCCTTCTTCCACTTTTTGAGACCTTGTAGTTGTCCATGGGGCATGAACCACATAAGCTTCTTCTAGATTACATTACAAGAAAAGTGGTATTTAAAGCCTTTAATTAAACTTATTCACCAATCCATTAATTAAAATATATATAAAGCCTTAAGGGAGACGTGGTGCCTTCGGATTCATCAATTTACACGCTGAGTTGGCCATTATTAATAGACTTTTCATTTTGAAATATTACCAACAATCAAGTTAGTTTATCTAGATGAAAAAATTATATCATGGGTCATTCACGTCACGTCATCTATGAGACCAATCAATAAAAAACACACATCTCATTATTTTACGTAGCGGAAATAACTCATGATATAATTTATCATCTCGATGAGATATTAGATCTTGTAAATAAAGTCGGGATTTTAAGTTTTGATATTGTAAATAAAGCAAATTAAATTGGTAGTATCGGCTCATAATAAACGTTTGTAATATTGGATCGAGATTAATCATTTAATAAATTTGATACATGTGATTAAGAAAATATAGTATGAAAGGGAAAAGGAAGACAACAAATTCCATTAACTAGTTACGTTTCTAGTTTGTTTTTCTTAGTACGGACAAAGTGTCTTGGTTGATTCCATTTAACGGACAATGCTTTCGCACTCTGTCTGCTTTACAATATATATATATAGAGTATCCGTTTACACAGTGTAAAACTCTTTAAGTTTTATACGTTTTTTAGACCGTTGGATGAGTGAAACGAATGGATGAGATTAACAGTAAATATGTGAAGATTATCACTTGGGAAAAAAAGAGTAAGAAGTTAATCTGAGTCATTCATTCCTTCATCTAACGATCCAGAATACGTGTAAAACTTAAAAAAATTTATAGGTTAATTCGTCAAACGTCCGCGAATTATGGTATAGATTTTAAATTAACCCTCAAACTTGAGAAAATTCTATTTAGATCTTCAAAATATTAGTGTTGTGTTAATTGTGTATTTTTGATAGCTCAATCATCAGCTTAGATGTTAAATGTTACCTTGGATCCGAGTTGGATCATATTTAAAACGCATAAATCAAATTTTAAATATGTGCGTCCCTATATTACATGTTTGTTGTAAATTTTAAAATTTTATTCATAATTTAAACAATATTAGCTGAATCTTTTAAGTCAAACATTGTTGTTACTCTTAATATTTATATGTCTAAAATTGATCAAAATAAAATAAGAAGACTAAATACACAATTTATACATAGTATAAAGACTAATAATTTTAATAAATTCATTTTAAAAAAATGGAAGTGCCACGTGATATGATAAGGAGAAAGTAAAGCACGTGATGGAATAGTGTAGAGAGAGATGGCGGCTGGGAATCTTTGTAGGGGCGCGTGGCTACGGGAGAAGCCTCCGATGTGGTCCCAGTGAGCTTTGGTGTTAAAATGACGCCACGTGGATTTTAAGAAAATAAAATAATAGTTAGTGGTATGTTAAAGAAATAAAATAAAATAAACCACTTATTATTACAGCCGCAACTCTTGAAACAATCGCATCATTGATGTAATAATTCCACGTCAGACTTCCCTTACCTCCTTATTTTATTACTACTATTATCTTTTGAACTTGGTAATTAAGTGTTTTATTAGAAATAATGGAAGGTTATTTAAACATAATAAAAGATTTGATGATTATGTTCATCACCAAATAAGTTATACGGATAAAATAATATATCTATATATAATTTAAAGGAGCAAAGTATATCGAATTTATTTTTAGATCATAGAAACTCAATAACCGTTATAAAATTTCTTTGTCTCTATCCAACGAGACACATAAGAGGTGATGTAGTTGTGGTGATCAAAACGAGCAATCTTGTAGTTGTTTCGCTACACAGTTCTGATTATATCGGCAAATAGCTACAAAAGATGATCAAACTATACGTGACTACCGACAATTCAAATCAGAAATTAGGGTCGTGAGAATCTCAGTTCGAACACTAAACGATCACGAAAATAGCCATAGAACGTGCCACAAAAGCAATGAAAACATGTTACAAACTCAAAAAAAAAATACAACAAAGGTGTATAAAAAACAAAACAAATTTGATAACATAACTAAGGAAAAAAAACAATAAAATATAAAAAGTAAAAAGGGAATATGAGTCATTAACGATCGCCGACCAACACTTCAATTGTTGTTGGCCAAACAACAAAAGAATAAGCACACGACTAGATAGAGAGGAAAGATATTAAATTTGATAACATATACGTACACATTGCAGATAAAATTATTTAAATTTAAATCTTCTAAAATGAACATCATTTTTTTTCACTGAGATTACTCGTTGAGTTATTCTAATTAAATTACTTAAAGGAAACTATAATCATAATATAATATTGTATAATATATTTAGGAGATATCTATCTTAAATTGTAGATATGAAAATCAATAGTTTAGCAATTTATATATATAAATCAATAAAATTAAAAATAAGATGAGTAAGACTGTAAATGAAATGTATTAAGTTTAACAATCGAACTATTAAGTGAAGCAAATATTATTTATAATATAAAAAATATCAATAGTTATAAAATAAGATAAACAACATCATTGGTCACTAAATTATTTTTGCTTTTCTGTTTTGGTCACCAAATTATTATTTTTGGCAAAAACATCACTAACATTGCGTTTTTTCCCCTCATAATAATGTAGCATTAGTCAGATCAGTAGACTACCAATTTTAATTTAATCGATTAAATAATCATGGAAAACTTATGAGAACCAGAAGCATGAAACTTGTTTTCTTACCAGGACATGGCATTCATCTATTTTATGACAGCCCTAATATCCATGGCTGGCATAGATCATGTTTTTTCTATGGTTTAACTAATCAGTGCATAACCCAAATATCTGAATTCTCCATGCATTATAGCACTACTATTAAATATTTCTTTTTTATTATAAATTCGATTCCATGTCTTCGTGTCTAACAATATAATAAGACTTTCGAGTTAAAATGAACAATATTTTTTTTAATTATATGCATGTCCGTCTTACGGTCCATGTTCGGGGTGCGAGGCTGCCCCTTCCAACAATGTCTTCTCATAGGTTCAAACTCACGTCCTCTCCTTGAGAGTGCAATGTGCCCTACCAATACACTCAACATTTGTCGATAAAATGAACAATATTTTGATACTCCTAGTTCTAAACAATGAATATGATGATTATATTTCCCTTACATAACTTTTATAGGACAAAATTCAAGTCAAAACAGACAATATCTTATATTCGGAGCGGAGAGTCCTTTAAGGCAAAAGGGGTTCCTTTCATGAATCTCAAGTACTTGATAGGCAGAAGGTCAAAAATAGCGCCTCAATGTTTCACCTTTTGGTTATTTTAGCCTTATCTTTTTTTAGTGCAAACAATCACCTAAAGTTTTTTTTCGTTTAAATTTCACTCTTTTTGGATGAAAACTGTTAGTCAATTAACAGTCAACGCCTGAGGCTGACGTGATATGTTTACAGGGCATGAGAAGATGACATGTCATTGCCACGTGGCACTTTGCTGATGTGACAATTGGTTAAAAATATTTAAAAAATATTTTCTTTAAAAAATAATCAATTAATTTTTTAAAAATTTCACATCAGCAAAAATGACACGTGACAGTGCCACATCATCTCCCAATACCCTGCTGACATGCCACATCAACCTCAGACATTGACCATTAGTTGACTAATGGTTTTCATCCAACAAGAGTAAAATTTGAATAAAAATGAAACGTTAGATGATTATTTGCACAAAAAAAGTAAAGCTAAAATGACCAAAATGTGAAACGTTGAGGGCTATTTTTGACTTTTTACCTACTTGATAAAGCTTGTCTAATAACAATTTGGCCCCTATTAAAAATAGGTCAAGTAGGGACGAAACTAAAGAAGGTGAACTACTGCCCTCAAAGTTTTTGGTATAATAGTAATTAAGGTCCTATAAGTTTAAATTTTAGACAGATTAACTATTGCCTCCAAAGTTTGAATTTTTCAAATTCAGTAATTTAGTTCATCACGATGTTTGATCCCGACTCCATCCATAGATATTACAAAAACAAAGAAACATTGTATAAATTATTTGAAGCAGTAAGTAAAGGAAAACATCTAGTGATAACCATTGGCACTGTGCAAATGAGACTTGGCAATATTGCCATTACCACCCTTAGGGAAGAACCCACCAGGGACACTTTCATTGCCACTTCCATAAACAATCCTCAAAATCTCTTCAGGTGTTCGATCAAATGCCACTGAGAACTGATCACCAGCAAGCACATTGCCTACAACTTTGCCTTCGGCGCCGAAATCTATAGGCACTATGAGGCCTTCATCTTTCCTATCAGTATGTCCCAGACTGTTCCTGAGGTTCGAAATTCGATTCGTGAATTCCGCTACGACGAATTGGTATGGACTAACGTTCTCAGCTGCATGTTCATAGAGTAATCCTCTGATGACAGCATCTTGGCCTGATTCTACTCCTAGGAGACCTGCAACCAGCTGAAAAAAGAAAAACTGGTTTAATTATGATTTCAGTCCCTGGTGTTTAAATGAGGGTAGGGAGGGCTTACCCTCTTTGAAATAGCACCCTGGAGTTTAGGGTTGGCACCAACATATCCAGTGAGTCCAACATAAGGAATCAAGTAGGAAGCAATGAGGAAGTTGGTGCTATTGGCATAAGGGTCAAAAGGGGGATTCAATGGCTTCCCAAATGCTTTATCAATCACTTTTGCAAATAATGAAGCACTCAAATCAAGTTGTGGCCTTGGAAAACCTTTCACTGTCTTCTTAATTGCCCTGCATTCAAACAATAAACATAGTTCCATCAAACGGTTTGAGTTGTTGTCCCCGATTAGGGATCCGACTCGACTCATGTGAGTATCGGACACGTAAAACGGAAAGAGGGTTTCGAGAGAAAGGCACTAACTTCAAGTGACCAACTTCTTGGTAAGCAAATTGTAGGATTATATCATTGGTGATGGTATCAAGATTGGCCTTTTTGGCACCAATGGGAGATGGACCACCCTCAGCTAAAAATGGAGCAACTTTATCCAAGCCATGACCCAAAGCACCATACAAGAAGAACTCAGCTTCTAAATACTCCAGATTCAAAGGAAACTCCAACAAATCCAGATCACATTTGGGGACTGGTGAATTTTTGTAACCATCAGAAAAGTCTGCAGAAAATGCAGAAGGAAGAAGGGAGATGACAGATAGAGAAATGAAAACAATGGCTGTGGTGGACAAGAGGCATGTTGTTGCCATTGCAGTGGTGTTGATTGTCTTGGTTTACTTTTGGAGACCGATTCTGATGCAAAGTCTTGGCATTGTCATTACATATATATATATACACACAACTAGGGTGATAATGAGCCTTACCGACTCGCGAGCTATTCGGGCTCGACTCGGTCAAAGATCGGCTCGAGTGAGCTTGACTCGAAACCTTAACAAGCCGAGCTGAGTCTATCCAGGCTCGGCTCGAAAAGCTCGTGAATAGGCTCGGAATCTACATATGCACTAAAATAAATTATTTGTTTGTATTTTCTTTCTTTAGTTGGTTGTTGTTTGATTTTGGATTTTCTTTAATTATGTGTTTGTATTATATTTATTGATTCTTTGGGTTAATTACTTTTGACACTTTTTCCCCTTTCCGGTCATTGAATTTCGTTTTAGTGTTGGTTATGAAAGAGATCTTTAACGAATCTTATAAGAAAAGTATAGCAAAATTTTTCATTTCGAGCCGAGCCGAGCCCAATACTATAGTTTTCGAGCCGACCTCGAACCTAAAATTCCGAGCTCAGCGAGCCTCGAGCCCTAGCCGAGTTTAATTACACTGTTTCCGAGCCGAGCCTGGCCAGACTCGTTATAACCCCTACACACAACATATGCTGGAGCATTGATGTTTTATAATTTTATTGGATCAAGCAAAATCAGTTGGTTGAAATGGTTAATTGCTGACTGAATTTTAGTTCGATTATAAGATTGTTGTAACATTTAAGAGAGTATGGATTCGAACACTTTACCTTCTAATTTTAAGTGATTTCAGAGATCTCTATAATTTAGACATCATTTCCAAAAACAAAATATATCTTAAAAAATTTAATTAATTTAAACATTGTATCGAAAAAAATTACAAGTTTCTTCCTATAACCTGAGATGGGCGACTCTAGTCCTGTAAACGAACCGAACGAACACGAATGATGGTGTGTTTATGTTCGTTCGTTTAACTTTAACCGAACAAATGAATAAACACAAAATTTCGTGTTTGTTCGTTAAGGGATGTAGCTTGCTCGTGTTCGTTCGTTTAAATGATTAACGAACATAAATAAACACAAATTAACATAAACGTATACAAACAAACATAAACGAACTTAAATAACATATATAATATGTTAAATATTTAATATTTTGGGTTAAATTGATTAATTCTGTTAATTAACCGATTTTAAACCGAATTAATCGATAATTGAAATTTGAAAAAACTCTTAATCATTAGCTGAAACCTAAAATTATCTAACAGATTAACTAAATTTATTTTGGTTCGGTCGGTTGGTTCGATTTAACCAAACAATGAACACTCGTAGCCGATAAAAATGAAGTTTCATAAAATAAGACTTGCCAACTCGAATAACTCGAAATTTTTTGACCCGACTCGATTTGATCTAATGCTCACCCATAGACATATGTGAATGAATTTAAACGAACAAAAATGAACAAACATAAACGAACGAATTACCGAATGTTCACGAACATAAATGAACGAACGAGCCCTTTGTTCGTGTTCGTTCATTTAATTAAATGAACAAAAAATCATGTTCATATCCGTTCGTTTAATAAATAAACGAACATTAACGAACTTCCCACCGAATAATTCGCTGAACGTTCAGTTCGTTTACGGCTCTAAACGACTCTAATTCGAAACAATGAAGGGGACTGGTTATGGGGTCATATGGACACATTTCGGAAGCCTTAAGGTGAATTTTGAAGTTGAACTTATTACTCTATTCGTGATAAATCTCGTTATTAACAATAAAAGTTATAGTAATTATAATCATAGACGTGGTATAGTGGTTGCACATCTTATTCTAAATCAGATTAAGTTCTTAACATCTCAGGTGATATCTCATCTCAGATTTTATATTACCAAGCCCTTACTTCACTCGCAAGATACCGGTCGTACAGCAAAGATGGAAACAACGTGAGTCGGAAAACAATCCGACTCCAGTTTTCTCCAAGTATTCGTATCCGGACACCCATGATCATAGGGCTCTAATTCAGAAACCTTCGAAACACAAAGAAAATCTATACGAAAATTGAAAATATCCGTGTCGGAGAACTCGAGTCCGACTGAATGAAGTAGATTAATCCAGAGTCAGGGCTCAAGAAACAGATACAGCATTATAATATTCAGATTTGTAAATAATTCAAATCAGATTCTCCAGCAAGAAACATAATCATTATACTATTATTATTTTAAATCACATAGTTTTAATGAACATGATGGATCTGGGGGGAAAAAGAACACATGATCCTACAACATAAGCTGTCCAGGCTTTAGGCTAATTATTTGAGAACCATGGCCAAAAAATTTACACGGTAACTTTAACTCGACCGCACCAACTTCGAATAGCATACAAGGGTCCAGGGATATATTACCGGGGAAGTTGAAAACTCCGGAGATTCGACGGTTGTGAATGCAGAACGTTGTCCGGTGAAATGGCTTTGATGGAAGGCAGCAGCAAGTACTTGTCCCTATTTTTATCCAGAAGATCTTTTCAGCTTTTCCCGAGCGTCTAAACCCGCAACCTGCTCCACTAAACTACACAAGGGAAAGCAGATTTTGAATCAGTTTCACAGCACTACGATGCTTCGACTAATCTTAATTCAATTTACGAACCAAAAACGTATTCAAATGCAATGATAAATGGTTGTCTTGCCACTGTAATTACTGATACATACTAGGGAGATTCTGAATCCGGTTGATTCGGAATGCTGGCAGATGGTTTCCCTGAGAATTGGACTAAAATTAGACCTCTGTTCACTGCTCCGGCTCTGGCTGGCAGATGAGATCGTTGGTAACTTGTCGGTCTACCTCCGGAAGACATTCCTGCACAAAAACAACAAACAAATTTTACGCTATATCCGAGCAACTTTACCGGCAATCACAAAGAAATTAAGCCAGAAACCATCAAAAGGGCAAACACCAAGAATGGTGCTATAGCATTGTTGAATCCAAAACACCATAAATAATACATACTCTACTATAGTGAATCTAAGGAAATATTACCTTGAAAGATTATGACAATACAAAAGATGACGGTAAACACGGTGGCAAGCATGTTGTTGCTGTGAGAAGTTGTTCCCTCAGCAGCCTTCATCTTCTTCAAGGCTTTGATCCGCTCGATTCTTGCGCGCTTCAATCTCGCAAGTTCCGCTATCTCCTTAATTAACTTCTGGTCGGCCGCATCCAAGGAGGCAGCTCTTGGAGGTCTAGGAGGCTTAGGAGGTTTCTTATGGCCCAAGCTACTACGTTTCTCCTTCAATACTAATCTACTCTCCTTACCATCCTTATTGCTACCCGTGCTCGGCACTTCCTGCAAACTCTCCGCATACACACCACCACAACTCGGGACATCGCCGGACAACAACGGTACCTCGAAATCGCCTCTACCATTAACAGCTACTCCATTTTCAAGGTCAAATTCTAAATCTTTATCTCTAGGAGCCATCTAATCTGTCACTACAAACTCTCACAGTCTTAATCACAAACACATTATAAACATTAACTTGAAGAAGCAAAAATGGGGACTTTCCTCAGATTTAAACCCACAAAAAACAGCTCAATAAATGCAAATTTAACTTAGTAAACACGCCAATGAGCAGACCCTGCATCCATCAACAGAATATAAAAAGTTTTTCAATCACAAAATACTAAAAAATTCCCATAAAAAGCATTAAAAATCAACATTCCTTGGTAACAGAGCCAAAAGGAGGAGGCTTTGATGCATAAAAAGAAGAAGAAATATATATATATATATATATATATATAAAGGATTGAAACCCAGAAAATGTACCAATTAAAACCCCACATTCATCAATACCCAATAAAGTAAAAAACTTGTTTTTTATCAGATAAAAATAATAATTAGTATAAAAAGAATATACCTTTCAGAGAAAGCAAGGAAACCCAGATCCGACGGTCTACTCATCCAACGGTCCAAAAAAAATTAAGTTTTACACTATGTAAACGGATCATATCCATATATATATATATATATCAATTAAAAACAGTTAAAAATATAGAAGTGTGTCAATCAATATTGAAAAACTTTAGAACCGATCACATGTTTTGAATAAAGTTAGTGACAGCAAATCCAAAAAACAATAAATTGGATAATATTTTATACATCTAACAATGTATCTAATTTATTAGTCAATTAATATGATTCAATTACTTTAAAATATTTTTTTCATGAACCTAAAAGATTTATTCGTTCCCTTTACTTTTATGTGTTCAAGGACGAAGGTAGAAATATTATTTTAGATTTTTTTTTAAAATGAGGTTAAAATTAAATTTTTTGTCTTAAAAAAATTAAAGTGGACAGATAACAACGATATTAATTAAATTAAGACTTATCATTGATTGAAAAATTAAAATTTTATTGTTTCTAGCTTGTCGGCTGAGATATCGGTTTTAACGCTGATTGTTGACGGCTGAGATTCATCGTTTTCTTTGCTCTCTTATTTTTTGTGTTTTTTAGTTTTAAATGAATAACTTTACTCTTGTGGCACGATTTATTTTATTTTTTGGTATGTTTTTTTTCTTTTGGCAGGCTAGTCTTTTCTTTGTCGTTCGTTTGTTTTTTTTTTCATTTGATTTTTATTAGGGTTGGATTTGACGTTGTCACGACCGATCAAGATGACGTTATGTTGGTTGTCCTGTTAATCTCTCTATTTTTGACCCTCGAAGTGGATTTAGATACGCACTCAAAATCATTGTTTCTTATTTGCGATATTGTAATACGCATCTTTAAGTTGTTTGTTGATGATTTTCGAAACATTAATTTATTGTTTCAATGGTTATAAGATTTTGTCTGGAGTAGGTGTTTTTGTTTATTGAAATGTAAATTTTTATTGTAATTTTAAATATAATATAATTTAATAAAACTAACAAATTTCAATTAAAAAATTAATGTGGACAAAAATATGATTAAGTTAAAAAAATTATCAGACTAAATATTACCAAAGATAAAAGATAGTATATAATACATATTGTTATGGAGGCATTATCCTCCTCGTAAAAGACATGTCTAATATGATATGCAACGTCAGCGTTTATAAATTTTAAAATTTATTTTTTTATGTGAAATTATTGTCCCGGTCTCTTCTCAGAAAAATAATGTGTGGGGAGTTGGATTAATTGCAGCTTTGGTCATTGCTGTCTTGTTGGGAAGCTTTTTGGACCCATTTGCCTAAACATCATCAGATACGATGTTTGCTGCAATAATTCATCCATGCAGATCAGATCCATCACTATTCAAATAATAACTCAAAAATCCGACCATCAACTTTTACATAATCAAATCTAAACTTTCATCATATTCAATTATTTTCCCAGAAAAACAAAAGTTGAATCACATGATAAAATAATGTAAATATACAATTATCAGTTGGTTTAGCGAAATAATGTGTTAAAAAATTTTAATCTAAGACAATGACAGAATTTGAATTCTAACATTATAAATGGAACAAATTAAGAAAGAAATATCTCTCCATAATAACATGTACAATATTAAATCTGAATTAGTCGATTATTGGATCAGATGTCAATAGTTATACAACAAATATATAAATACGGTAGGAATAATTTGCTGTATCATTTTTATTTCTATGCCCTACCATGTGAGATCCTTTGATTTGATATTCAAAAGTAAAGTAAGACAGTTTGATTTTTTTTATATACATGAATGCAAGAATAACAAGAATATTATTTTTTAAGTTAAATATTAGTCAAATAAATTTTTTATCCCTTCTAATTTTCATATTTTACTCTGTACTTAATTAATCCTTAATCCCTCATAATATTTAATTTTAACTTCGTTCATGGTTAGGAAAATTGTTCTTGTAAATTTTTTTACAATACTTTATATAAATTAACATAGTAATAAATTAAATATCAATAATTATAATAACGAAAAATTAAATCGTAGTCCATCTAAGAGTTCGCATCAAAGGAGAGGTGGAGGGCCACAAGGCGGAGATTGGATAACTTTTTTTTAATATGTTGATATAATTACAATGTAGTATCTATTCAATTTTTTTAGCCTTTTAATAAGATATATACACCGTGCATACATGATGCTCGAACCCAAATCACCTGAATAAAATACATTATCCTTTACTACTAGAACCATTCCACGAGTTCGAAATTGGGATAATTTTGAACTTTATTTAATGGTGCAAAGGCACGTGGGCATGGATCTTTTCAATCCACTATGGCCCATTGGAGACCACATCAACCAATTTTCACTAGTTTTTTTTTTCATTCAATGAACCAGACGTTTGGGACTGACTAGGAATGCCAGCCGGTCCCATGTAATGTAGACGTGAACAGTTGCGAATCTTGCTCTTATAATTTGAGAGTTTAATTAAAATTTTAAGAGTGTTCTTAAAAAGTTACAAAGTTTTGAGGGATTTAGTGAGAAATTTACTTTTTTTTTAATGTGAGAGTCTAATAAAAAATTTAAAAATTCAATGATTATATTTTTATAAATTTTGACGGGCCTAATTAAAGTTTTAAAAATATTTCAAGGGTATTGTTAAAAGAATGAAGAATTGGAAAATTTCAATATTATTCTGATAACTTTACAAAGCTTACAATTGGTTTATATACAACACAAGCTACTAACTAAACAGTAATAACGAACTAACTAATTTCTAAACTGACTTTCAACTAACTTCAACACTCCCCCTCAAGTTGGAGGTTTAAAAACATTTTTAATCCCCAACTTGCTCAATAAGTAATTGTGCTGCTGAATTCCTAGAGCTTTTGTCATGATGTCTGCAATCTGCTCTTGTGATGCTATGTATTCTGTTTTCAACAATCCTTCTTGAATTTTGTCTCTCACAAAGTGACAATCAATTTCTATGTGTTTCGTACGTTCATGAAACACAGAATTTGCTGCAATTTGTATGGCAGCCTTGTTGTCACAGAAAACAATCATCGGTTCTGTACAAGACACATTAAGCTCATTTAACAATCCTTTCAGCCAGATTATTTCAGATGTCGTCATGGCTAAACTTCTACATTCAGCTTCTGCTGACGATCTTGCAACTGTATTTTGCTTTTTTGATTTCCATGAAACGAGGGAGCTTCCAATTCTGATACAATACCCAGTTACTGATTGTCTAGACATCGGGCAAGAGGCCCAATCCGAGTCACAAAATGCTTCAATCTTACATTCATTTGAAGCTTTCAACAGAATCCCTTGACATGGATTTCCCTTTATATACCTCACCACTCTGAGTGCAGCTTCAAAATGGGATGACTTTGGACTTTGCATGAATTGACTCAAGTGGTGAACCGCAAATGTAATATCTGGTCTGGTGTGAGTCAAGTAGATTAACTTGCCTATCAACTGTTGAAAGACTGATTTGTCTTGTAGTAAAGTATCAGCAGACTCATGTTGCACACCTTCATCATATTCTGGTGTAGTCAATTTCAGATTCTGCTCTAGAGGAGATAAAGCTGGCTTTGCTCCTCCCAAACCTGTGCTCTCAATAAGTTCTAGAGCATACTTCCTTTGGTTAACTATTATCCCTTCTGATGATCTTAAAACTTCCAACCCTAGGAAGTATTTCAATTCCCCCAAATCCTTCATCTTGAAGCTTTGATTTAAGAGTTCTTTAACTTGAGTAATCATCACATCATCATTTCCAGTGATAACTAAATCATCTATATATATAAGGATGATCACAAGTTTCTCTTGCTGTTTTTTTATAAAAACAGAATAATCATGTCTGCTTTGTTCATAACCAGCAGTCAGCAATGTTTCAGAAAATTTCAAATTCAATTGCCTCGATGCTTGTTTGAGTCCATAGAGAGACTTTTGCAGTCTGCAAACCAGATTCTCCCCCTGACTGCAAAAACCTTCAGGCAATGACATATACACTTCCTCATTAAGAGACCCTTGTATAAAAGCATTGTGAACGTCCATCTGATGAAGGGGCCAATGAAACATAGCAGCAAGAGCAAGGATGGTTCTGACAGTAACCATTTTGGCTACAGGAGAGAAGGTATCACCATAGTCAACCCCTTCTCTTTGAGTGTAGCCTTTCGCAACAAGACGAGCTTTATAACGCTCCACTTCCCCTGAAGCCTTATACTTGATGCGATAAACCCATTTACAACCAATGAGAGTTTTTCCAGAAGGCAAAGAAACTACTTTCCATGTATCATTTGATTCCAAAGCCAATATTTCTTCTTTCATGGCCTGAACCCATAAGGGATTTTTAATGGCTTCGGAATAGGAAGAAGGTTCAACAAATGATGAAGAAGATAAGAAAACTTGTGTATGAGAAGGTAAATGAGTGTAAGAAATATAGTTAGAAATAGAATACTGCCCTGTAACTGTCGAAGAATGAGATGGATTGGAGGTGACAAAATCTTGCAACCAAGCAGGTGGCCGTATTACTCTAGTTGATCGTCGTGAAGTATGAGAAACAGGAGGGATAGAGATATCAGAAATAGGAATGGAAGAAGGAATTATAGAGGGTGAAGTAGTAGCAGATGCAGGGTTAGAAGCAGCTGGAGAAACAGGATCTAAGACTGGTTCAGGAGGTAAAACAGAATCAGTAGATGCAGGGTCTGGTTCACTTGTTGAAACTGAAGAATCATTAGATATGGGAGACTCAAGAATTAAAAAATCAGAATCAGGAATTAAGAATGAATCTGAAAAAAAAGAAGTAGTAGTTGTAGGAAAGGAAAAAGGAAAAATACTTTCGTGAAAGACAACATCTCGACTGACAAAGAACTTCTTTGTAGTAAGACTAAAAAGAAGGTAACCTTTCTGTGTTTGAGAGTAACCCATGAAAACACAGGGTATAGAATGAGGGGCAAACTTATCTAGATTATTCAGTTTGGTAGCATATGCGAAACAACCAAACACTCTTAAATGAGTAAAAGGAGTTGTTTTATGAAAAAGAAGTTCAAATGGTGTTTTCCAGGAAAGAACAGATGAAGGGAGCAAATTTATTAAGTAACAAGCTGCAGACACACACTCTCCCCAGAATTTTATAGGCAATTTAGACTGAAAACGAAGGGCTCGAGCTACCTCAAGGAGATGCCTATGTTTACGCTCAGCCACCCCATTTTGCTGAGGGGTATAAACACAACTATGTTGATGTATTATTCCAAGAGAAGAGAATAAGGAAGAACATTCAGAGTTAAAAAACTCTGAACCATTATCACTACGAATGGTTAAAACATTTGCAGCAAATTGAGTTTTAACCATAACAAGGAAGTTTTTTAATGCTAATATACCATCTGATTTCAGTTTTAACAAGGTATAATACAATTTTTCTAAAAATTTGAGAGTACCAAAGCCCCCTCTAGCTGTTTCACTCCGATCAAGTCAATACAATGGGATTAAAATAGATTGATTTTGAAATCTTCGAGCTGTTTCAGTAGAAAAAAAATACTATTGTTTTTAAAATATTTGAGTTCGAACAGTTTATTTGTAAAATTATGTGTATGTTATCAAAGAGTTAAGAAACGAAGAGATAGTATTATGAATCAAAGATTGTTTATTATTCAAAAGCATAATATACAAGAAAACAATCAAATTCTATTAAAATTTGTTGTTCTTCATTCCTTTGCTAAAAAAATAGAAAATGTTTTTGGGACAGAAGGAATAAATAAGTAAAATAAATATACTAAAGTTTAATAATAGCAGCGCCACTTGAAGGCTTTGAAGCAAAAACATAGAGACCGAGCTCATTCTTGTTGATCACACCTCTGTCGATCCTAGATTGATAGAATTTTTCCTGAAACATAACCAAATTTGTTAATGTTAATGTGTACAATCACAATGTCTGTAAAGCGAAACGAAAAACCGTTGAACGGACGGATGGTTATACCTTCAAATCGAGGATGAACTGCAGTACGATACTCTCTTTTACCAAAGAGACCGAACAACCACCCCATCCAGCTCCGGTAAGCCTCGCTCCCAAAGCACCGCTGTCTCGGCATACTTTTACAACTTCCTCTAACTCCGGGCAGCTAGTTACAAAACAAAAGATGAAGATAAGTGAATGATACCAACCAGCAGACCAATGTGGACTTGCCATCAAAAGTAAATACAATCACAGTAAATCGAAAATCTCCCATAAGCAAAACAAGCCCGTATTGCCTCACAATTCCGAGAGTCGAATCAATCGGGACCGGTACAAAAAGAAAGACTGAAAGAGACTAGCAAATCATCTTGAAAGATTATGTACATCCTAATAGTTGTACCTGCATTCATAGAGAACACTGCAGCTGTAGTGGCTTTCGTTCATAAGATCGCCTAGCTTCTTGAGCTTCTCCTCCTCACTGCACAAACATGTTAATAGTTATTATCCATCAGTTATCGGAACGACTTTAGCATTCGAACAGAACATAGCCAAATGTTAGAAATTTGAAGGTCACCTTAAACTCGATGTCACCGCATCCTTGAAAGCATAAACACGCTTAGCTTCGGAGTACACATGAGCAGCTCTCTGAAGATATAGAATCAACTGATAAATGAACACAGCTTAACGTAAACCGATAAATAAATAATCGATTTTGCTTCAACCAAATGTACCTGATGCAACTTAAAGTGCTTGGCTGCTTTTAGCACATCCAAAGAAGTTGGATTATCACACAAGATTGATGGAAGACCCTTCTCAGTGATTTTCTCAACTTCCTCAGCTGTATATGGCTCCTCTTTCAAAAATTCCTGCAGCAAAGGTACAGATTGAGTGATTGAAATAATAATAATAATAATAATAATATGGAGGTAGAAAATCAACAGATAGAAACCTTGACAGCAAGGACAGGATCATTAGAACCATGACCACTGGCAAATTGAACACATAAACCTTCAACATCCGAAAGAGTTTTGACTTTTGATATTGCCTCCTGTGGCTCCATTCCTAGCTTTATACCGAGCACGATCTGAAATTTTGGAAAGACAAAAAAAATGAACATTGTGAGTACCCAAAATCAAAGACAGTAGAAACACCATGATGCAAATACGCCCCTGGCACATTCAGGTAAAAGAATGTAACTTACGGCTGCCAGTCGGCATTCAACAACTCTGTTATTATAATTTATAGCAGCTGTGACAGCTTTCTGAGATTCTGCCAATGAATGGGCTATCACGAATGTACCACCAGCGGGGAGTTGCACGTCCGTTGCACGAATAGGGTTGAAATCTATTAGCTCAGCAAACCCGTTTTTGGCCATCACGGAGATTGCCTGTCATATTAAAACAGGGTGATAAGTGACACAAGTTGCTTGCAACACAGTAAAATCAAATGAAATCATGAGTAGTAGGAAAAAAGTGTAACCTGGTCCATTCCACCTGATTGTGTTCCAATGTGTTGTTCACAGTCACAAGTTACTTGGGCAATTTCTTTCTGTTAAACAAGCAGATATTAGAATTTCAAATAAAGACTTGTGGTTACCATTTACCAAAGTGAAGATAGTAACCTTTGGGAAGTTAACACCAAAAGCAGCCATAACAGCAATTGTAGACGAGCAAACGAAAGCTGCAGAGCTTGATAAGCCAGAACCTGGAATAAAAAGAGACGAGACCCGATTTCAATAAAGAAAAAAAAACTACAACCATGTGAAGTTCAAATTTTATTCAATTACAATCACACTATCACAGTCATGTAAGTGATGTAAAAGAATACCTGTAGGAACGGTTCCATCAACAAGAACGTCAAGGCCAACCGGCTTGCCTACATTCACTCCTTTTGACTTGGCATATTCATAATAACCCTTATACCTGCAGAACAAGAACAATATAACAATGTCAATATCTATATCGATATCAATCTGAACCGTTGTTGCATATTTGGGGAAAAGGCCAGTAGATATAGGGAGCAAAAGAATTTAATATCTCACCCACAAATGAAATAATGCCCCCATTTATGATTCTTCAAGTCAATTTCCTGCACAATAAACAATTTCGGTTATTTTCGTTCAAACTAAGAGCAATCCTTAAGCTAACAAACCGAAGGTCCGAAGCAGAGAAGAAAATTGGTAAAGTCACCTGGTTAGGATCAGCAGGATAAGTACAGGTAGCATACTTATCATTGACATTAGCAATTTTTAGAAGCTTGTCCGTCTCCCCTTCTTTGTGCTTTCGGATTGCCACAATCGTGTCTTGCCTGATTGCCATCGGCAACACCGAGTATCCTTCATAATCGATGTGTTCTCCAATCAAGTTCACTCTCCCTGAACATAAAATAGCCATCGATTAATCAACCAAATCCAAAATAAGTATGCATTTTATTCTACTGGCGATTTATACAGTAAACGAAACCTAAATCCAAATATTCAAATTCATGTTCTTAAAGACTTAAACATAGCATTTGAATTTAACAGAAGTAGAGTTTTGAACTTGAAATATTACAAATAATGCAACTAGTGTACAAATACAAATATTTCAAGATCTATGCCTATTTACTCCATGAAAGTCAAACATATAATCAAGCTGAATCTCAACTAATCTAAGCAGTAAGCACGCATTCTGTTCTCCAGTAAACAAAACGAAATCGAAATCTTGAAATTCATGATCTTAAGAGAAAAGCAGAACCTGGAGATCGAGCGAAGACGTCGGGAGGATGACCGAAGACTTGGAGAAACTTGGACTTCAATTGACTGAATCGGAGCTCAGCTTCTTCCAGCGGAGATCCTTCGCCGTAGACCGGTTCGAGTGAAGAGTAAACCGGAACCGGGAGCTCTTCGTGCTTCGCCATTGCTGTCACGGTTTTTTCTTTCCTTAGGTGTGATTGACGCTCTTCCACTACGAATAAAAACAGACCGAATCACGTAAACCAAACGAATTTCTGAACCAATGGTATCTTTTTAATAATTGCTCTTTTATTGTTGTCTTTATTTATTAGTATGTACGATAAACAAATCGAGGTAAATAAGAGTAAAGAATTACCTGTTAAAATCTGAAATTTTGAAATAAGAGAAGACATAGATTCAATCACGGTCGCACGATGTCGATTCCTAAGACGCAACGATATCACTTCGACCTTTACTTAGTTCACCCAATAAAAACGAACAACTAAAATTGTCTAAACTGTTTAGAAAGCTTATGAAAAAGGCATGTTTAGACTTTTAGACCTCATCCCTTTATATAACCTTTATAATCCTAATTCAACTTATATTATAATTACATTATATATATAACTTTTGTAATCCTAATTCAACTTATATTATAATTAAATTATATATATATATTAATATTTTGTAATCCTAATACGAGCTTAAGATTATTTTATATATATTAATATTTTGTAATCCTAATCATATTAGTATTGTATTATATATAATAATTTAAATTGAATTATATTATGGATTAATATCCTATACACTGACGGTGGAAAGTTTTTATTTCTACAAGCGCCTCAATTATAGGGTTTAGGGTTAGTGTTTAGGGTTTAGAGTTTAGGGGTTTTAGTGTAAATGTTTAGAATTTAGGGTTCATGTTTAGAATTTAGGAATTATGGTTAGATTTTAGGGTTTAGGGTTAGGGTTTAGTTTTAGGGTAATATGGGTGGGGATTTAGGTTTTAACCTATAAACCCTAAATTTTAACCCTAAACTCAAAATTCTATCAACAATCCCTAAATTCAAAACTAATATACTTATACCCCTAAATTTCAAACCCTAAACGAAGTCCCTAACCCCTAAAACTAAGGCGCTTGTGTAAAAAAGTTTCCACAAGCGCTTGTGTATAGAACAATTACCCTTATATTATAATATATATATATTAAAAGAATTATAATTACAATAATTATTTATGTATATATGTTAACGTTAATTAAAGTGCAAAGGTAATATGTGTTCAATTTTTTTTAGTCTTTTCAAAGATGATATGTGCGTAGTTCAAGTTTTCGCCTGATTTACCAAGGAATATTTTAGTTAGTGCTCGAACCCGAGTTCCAAGGGATGATGAACATCTACCTTTACCACCAAGACACAAGGGGTGTGCTATTATAAGTCAGTTGAATTGATTAAGAGTGATTAGTATTTTAATTTTTAATAAGCAATGTTTATCAAAATAGTTCAATTTTTTTGGCGTTTCTCTGTAATTTAACCGCTTATTTTTTATCTAACCGGCGATAATATTAATTTTATTGTTGGTCGTTGATTACCGGTGATTTGTATTTTTTTCTTTTTTTATATTTGATTATATTTGTTTTGTTTTTTTTTTCTTCGCGTATCTTATTATGCTTTTTTCTGCCTCTATAATACGTTTTCTCTGCTTTTATGATACATCTCTTGCCTATGACATGCTTCTATGATTACTTTTGCGGGTGTTTGGTGTTCGTACAGTGATTCTCACAAGCTTATTCCTGATTCGTGTTTGTCGGTGGTCAAGAATCGTTTGATCCCATCGTACAATTATGTTTTTATTTAATTTTGTTTATCAATAAAAGTATCTGATTGATGTATCAAAAAATATTATTATTAATATTTTTTAAACACATGACATGTAATTATGATATGTTTGTTCCTAATTAAAGAATAAATATTACAATGTAATTTCTTTTATTTATTCAATTTTGAGTTTTTAAATTTCTCGAAATAATTGATGCAATTGTTGATCCTTTTTGGAACGAAAACAACACTTCTTTCAAAGCGAGATTAAAAAGGCCGATTTTTTGAACAATTAAATAGTTTCCCCACTACCTACACCACTAAGAGAACTTTCAATGGGACACATCTCCCGTTTCCACCACCTAGACTAGATTTGTTCATGAATCGATCGGTTTGGTTCGAATTTAATCTGAATAATGAATGTTTATTTTGGTCTAATTTGAATCGAGTTTCAACAATGTTTTTTATAATTAAATATAGGATTAATATCCTATACACTGGCGGTAGAAATTTTTTGTTTCCACAAGCGCCTCAATAATAGGGTTTAGGGTTAGAGTTTAGGATTTAAAGTTTAGGAGTTTTAGTGTAAATGTTTAGAATTTAGGGTTCATGTTTACAATTTAAAATTTAGAGTTAGAATTTAGGGTTTAGAGTTAGGGAACCTTAAACCCAAAATTCTATCAACAATCCTTAAATTCAAAACTACTACACTTATACCCCTAAATTTTAAACCTTAAACGGAGTCCCTAACCCCTAAAATTAAGACGCTTGTGTAAAAAAGTTTCCACAAGCGCTTGTGTATAGAACAATTACTTTGTAATTTAAATTTTAAAATTTTAAAATTTTAAATTTTAAAATTTTTTCTTCATATTCAAATTATGATATTTTTTTCATAAATAAATAATACCAGTCAAGTAATAATATATTAGTATGGCTAGATTTTTTTTAACAAATCATAATTCTAACTAGAAGAGAGGGGAAGGGGACTCTAGGGGAAGAAAAGAGACTGCTCCTAGTGTGTCTAGAACTTGTGACCTAATGGAATATGACGGACCAAAGATTAGCAGCTTGACCAACTAACCAAATGTGTCCAGAAGAATTGACTATCGAGCCTTATGAGGTAGGAAACTCTCAATTACA
Source organism: Hibiscus tridactylites (assembly GCA_958450335.1). Lineage (NCBI taxonomy): Eukaryota > Viridiplantae > Streptophyta > Magnoliopsida > Malvales > Malvaceae > Hibiscus > Hibiscus tridactylites. The sequence goes on along the minus strand of OY288289.1, from coordinate 73,631,115 downwards.
ATTCTAAGGAAAGGAATTGAACCGTCTATTTTCATCGGGGAGAAAAGGCCATTCGACATGAAAATTCAAAAATAACGGAGGCTTGGTACGAGCAAACTGTTGAGTATTGGAAATAGGCTATAACACTTACTTCTGATAATTATATTGAAGAGCATAATTAGTTAAAGATCACGAGACGTTTCGAATAAGAACAATAGTTTGCTCGGTTAAAAATTTGTTTGTATGTCATTATGAGGCATATAATTTGATTACGATGAGTTAACTAATTATAAGGTTAAGTTAAATATTTATAATAAATAAATTTATTAAGTGGTCTTAATGGTAAAAAGGTGAAATATTTTGATGGTTTAGATTTAAACAATATAGTCTATATACACGAGTTTATCTAAATATAAAATCGAACTAAAATATTACCCTATAATATATATGTATGAGAAAACGGAAAAGGTTGCCCTAAATCACAATCACGAGTAGTGGTGGCCAATTGATTAAGTCCTTTGCTTTTTTTTTTTTTTTTATGGTTTCATTTTACTTTTGTTTTCTTGGAGTTTAGTGGACAAGGCATGACCCCTCCATGTGCGTTTAGAACACTTTGTTTAAATCATGTTTCTTTGATATAAATTATTTAAAAAAAATTACATAATCTTTCTCATTTAAATTATAAAAATCTAAAAATTAATTTTTTAATTTTAAACTCTAAATTTTAAACTAGATCCCAAAGTCTTTCTCCAAACCTTCACCAAATCTAGAGGTAGCAAATGGATCATATAGATCGAGTTCGGTTCTAGTTATTTCGACTCGGATTAGGTACAGTTTCGTTTCAGTTCGGGACGGGTATTAGTTAAGATCGAATATCAATCTAGATCAGGTTATATCGGTTCGGTTGATTTTCGAGTCGAGTATCAGTCTGGATCGAGTCACATCAGTTCGGTTGATTTCTAGTCGGGTCAAAATTAGTTCAATGGGAGATCAATATGTTTCAGTCGGGTTTTAGGCCGAATCAATTTTTTAAACTCATATATGGCTTTATAAAGCTATTATATTTGACTTTTTTGTAAATTGTACAACGACTCACATCAAATCTTTCATTATTTCTTTTAATATTTTTTATTCCCGGTTGCCTTCGGTTCGGGTTACTCTCGGTTCAGATGAAATCGGTTCAGGTTTATTCGGTTCGATTCAAAATCGGTTCGAGTTCGTTTTGTCCGGTTGAAAAATCGGATCGAGTCCATATCGGTTCAACTAAAAACCGGGTCGGTTTCAATTCGATTCAGTTTGTCGAATTTCAAATCAAGTTCAAATCATCTTATTCGAGTCGATATCAGATCTCGGATCAGATAAAATCAGTTCGAATCTCGGGTCAGTTTACCACATCTAACCAAATCAACCCAACACGCAGCCCCCAGAAGACAAAGGCCGGGAACCAGACATAACAACACCATACAAGCTACAAGCAATAGAATTAAACACCACAACTCGACAACATAGTAATCGGACCATAATACACAAAAGACGCAATGTATCACTCAATATAATGCCCCTACTAAACCAGTAAAGCCAACCACAACAAGCTAACAGACAGAAGAACAGGAATCCCAATGGTGGGGCACATTTAACATATTCACCCACATGCATACCCTGCAATATTTCTCATGATCTCTTTTGTTTCGGCCCCATCCCCAACTTTTGGACCCTGCACTTGGCTTACCGGATATTCACATTCATTTACCTAACTTTTTTTTTACTATCGGTATCTGACTCATTGATCGATTAATTTGAATCGGATTTTGTAAAGGTTCAAATAGAAACGACCTTCCGGTCCTTCTCAACTCAGTTTTCTCCATTCGCAAAACTTACACCTCATCTTACAAGACCAATTATCGACTAGATGGTCATTTACCTAACTTTTTTTACTATCGATATCTAACTCATTGACCGATTAATCTGAATCGGATTTTGTAAAGGCCCAAATAGAAACAACCTTCCGGTCCTTCTCAACTCAGTTTTCTCTATTCACAAAACTAACACCTCATCTTGCAAGACCAATTATCAACTAGTTGGTCATTTACATAACTTTTTTTTTAGTATTGATATCTGACTCATTCACCGATTAATCTGAATCGAATTTTGTAAAGGCCCAAATGGAAGACCTTCTAATTCTTCTCAACTCAATTTTCTCTATTCACAAACCTAACACCTCATCTTGCAAGACCAATTATCGACTAGTTGGTCATTTACCTAACTTTTTTTAACAAGCCATAAAAGAATGAGATAATATATATTACATGGTACATACCCTCTTCCCCAGTTTCCCACCTACACCTAACAACATTATCCATAAAATTAAAATATAAAAAAACTATCTAACACATGGATTCACCTAACTTGCTCTACCTTGATATTATCCTTTAAGTAACATATACTCTAATGAGAAATAATATAATAATCTCTTCTAGCAAGCTAATCTAAGAATATAGCTTGATTCTTCTCCATCCCACTTTCTCAAT